>CP143010.1:0-11198 GCA_036287555.1 Hanseniaspora guilliermondii | reverse complement strand
GGTGCTTATTGTTTAGGTTCAATTCCTAACTATAATCCTTATTTATTACAAGTTCTCTGTGGATCGAACACAGTTCTTTCGTTTTGAAGACGAATATTAAACCATTTAACTAAGAACTCATTGAGATAACTAATTATTATCGTATAATTTAATATAAAATGTTATATTTAAATGATGTACCTCTACCTTACTCACTTTATTTCCAAGATTCAGCTAGTCCAGCAATGGAAGGTATTATTGAATTGCATGATACTATTATGTTCTATATTATTATTATTACAACATTAGTATGTTGAATGATGCTAGTATCTTTAGTAAACCATAATGAATATAATAATAAATTCTCTATAAAATATATAAATCATGGTATGATTTTAGAAATTGTATGAACAATCTTCCCTTGTTTAGTTTTATTAATAATCGCTAGCCCTTCATTTATCTTATTATACTTAAATGATGAAGTTGTTACACCAGCTATGCTAGTTAAAGCTATTGGTTACCAATGATATTGATCTTATGAATTAAGTGACTTCTTAAATATTCATGATGGTCTAACTATTGAGTTTGATAGTTATTTATTAAACGATGAAATGTTAGAAATAGGTCAAATTAGATGATTAGATGTAGATCTTTGATTATACTTACCTGTTAATCTTCATATTAGATTTATTATTACATCTATGGATGTAATTCATGACTTTGCTGTTCCTTCATTAGGATTAAAAATCGATGCTAATCCTGGAAGATTAAACATGCTTTCTACTATTATTAATAGAAATGGAGTATTCTATGGTATGTGTTCAGAATTATGTGGTGTAGGTCATTCTATGATGCCTATTAAGATTGAATCAGTAAATGTTGATCAATTCTTAACTAATATTATGGATTATTAATATCCGTGTAGATCGATAAAACATTATTGTAGTATTGTACAATAGTTCTTAACTATTATTATATATTACTTATCTTGAAATTGATTCGAACAATTATCGACACTTTAGAAGAGTGTTACCTTACCAATTAGGTGATCAAGACAGATTACTAGGAGATTCGAACTTCTATCTTCTAACATGACAAGTTAGTATTTTACCTTTAAACTAAGTAATCATATATCTATGAATAGTTAACCATTGGTAAAGTAGTTTAATTGCTAATTAAATGAGATATAATTCTCTTAGAGGTTCGATTCCTCTACTATTCAATAGGAATAATGATCTAATGGTTAAGATTCTTAACTTTTAATTAAGATATAGTGGTTCGATTCCACTTTGTTCTAATATATTATACACAGATTAGATATACTTACCTAAATAATAATAATGTCATTTAGAAAATCCAATATCTATTTATCATTAGTTAATAGTTACTTAATTGACTCTCCTCAACCAACTAGTATTAGTTACTGATGAAACTGAGGTTCATTATTAGGATTATCATTAGTAATCCAAATCTGCCTTGGTTTATTCTTAGCAATGCATTATAGTAGTGATACATCTTTAGCATTTAATCTAGTTGAACATATTATAAGAAATGTTAATAATGGTTGATTAATTAGATTTGCTCATGCAAATGGTGCATCATTCTTCTTTATTTGTTTATATGCTCATATTGGTAAAGGAATCTACTATGGATCTTATCAAAAACCTAGACAAACAGTTTGAATTATTGGTGTAATTATCTTTATCTTAGTAATAGCACTAGCATTCACAGGTTATTGTTTGGTATTTGGTCAAATGAGTTTATGAGGTGTAACTGTTATTACTAACTTATTCTCAGCAATTCCATTCGTTGGAGAAGATATTGTTCATTGATTATGAGGAGGATTTAGTGTTAGCAATGCTACTATTAAAAGATTCTTTGCTTTCCACTTCTTATTACCCTTTATTGTTGCAGCAGTTGTAATTATGCATATGATAGCTTTACATACTCATGGTAGTTCTAATCCATTAGGAACATCAGGTAATTATGATAGAGTAGGAATGCATCTTCATTTTATCTTTAAAGATTTAATTCTAATCTTCTTATTCTTAATTGTATTCTCATACTTTGTATTCTTCGCACCTGAGTTATTAAATCACCTTGATAATAATATTATGGCTAATCCAATGTCTCTTCCTTCTTCAATTGTACCTGAGTGATACTTATTATCATTCTATGCAATTTTAAGATCTATTCCAGATAAATTATTTGGTGTAATCGTAATGTTTGGAGCTATCTTAGTATTATTAACTTTACCTACTTTAGATAGATCAATTATTAGAGGTAATGCCTTTAAACCATTATCAAAATTATTATTCTGAGTATTTGTATTTAACTTCATTACTTTAAGTATAATTGGTAATTGTCATGTTGAAGAACCTTATGTTCTAGTAGGTATTATTTGTACTGTAATTTACTTTGCATATTTCTTAGTAATTATTCCTGTAGTATCTCTATTAGAGAATATCTTATTTATTACTAATAGATAATACGGGTAATACTATAATAATGTTTTCTATATTTGTTTGCATTAAGAAAGAATCGAACTTTCATTTGTTACTTACAAGGTAACTGTATTGCCATTATACTATTAATGCTTGATTGATCATTAAACCAATTTTATGGTTAGATTTAGATTAGATTTAACAACTTTATATTTAATCAGTTCTTAATTACATGTTTATTTAGCTTAATACCATTGATAAACTAATTATATTCCTTTCGTACAAATAATTTCTATCTATTCTAACCTCGAACCTACAGATATCAGACATACTGACTCACGTCGTATTGAACTCAACTCAAGTACCTTTTTAATCTACGAACAGTAGAACTCTTAATAGCTAATTCAACTATTGAGCTAAGATTAGTCAACATCGAGGTGGTAAGATCAATTTTCGATTTCTACTCTAAAATTGCATTACCCTGTTATCCCTAGCGTAATTTTTATTTGTTGTCTTAATATAATATATATTAATGTTCACTAATTCTTACGTGAGTAATTGGATCCTTATTTGGTTTCCAATTAATTTAGTATAAAGATTTATCTTATTAACTAAACTTTGAACTTTTCAGTTATTGTTTATGAAAAAAGCACCCCACTCAAACTGTCCATTATTAGTAATATGTTTAATAACTTGCAGTAAAACTGCTAGGGTCTTCGTGTCCCATAGGTTCTATTAGGTATTTTCACCTATATTTCAATTTCACCTAGCCTTCAAAAGAGACAGTTGTAGAATCAATTATCCATTCATGCACGATTTCAATTATAAATCTAGGTATTTCGCTACCTTAGAGTTCTCAGAGTAAAACTGTCGTTTAACTATATTGCTATAATCACTGGACAGAAATCATTCATTATACTATCTATAACTAATTTAGCAATGAACTGTGTTTTTGACAAACAGTTGTTCTACAGATTTGCCGAATTCCTTTTCTAGAAGTTTGCTAGCAGACCTAGACTTTAGTCAAAGAAGTTGAGTCACCTGTGTCACGATTAATATCCATATAATTAATTATACAGATGGTGCTATTTTTGACTTATCAATATTAGCACTAAATATCTTATCCTATTTAGATAATTATTTATCGAATTATCACAGTTAACTTTCTTATTAGGTCATATTATTATTTCGTTACTCATGTTAACATTCTTCAATCCTTTTACCATATTAGATTACTAATATCTCTTAATTCTGAGTATGATTTAAACTAGTTAATAATTACATCTAAATTATCTTGGAGTAAAATTGTTACTTACTTATTAATCCGTTAATTATTGTTAAACTCACGAGCTCCAATAAGATGTTTAATTTATTAATCATAACTTTTAGTCATTATTATAGAGTGTCGTTTATTATCGTCTTGTTTACTAACCTTATCGCAAGCAAACTCACTGATCAAAATACTTTGTAGGTTATTCTGCTACTCTTAGAGTAACACAATTCTCTACGCATTATTAAGCTTGACCGCTGAACTAATATTCATTTCAAAGGAAACCAGCTATCTCGTTGTTAGACTTAACTTTCTCTTCAAATCTAACCTCTTCCCAGTATATTGCAACATACTAGGGTTCATTCATATTATAATTGGGTTAGATTAGATCACAACGTTTCGGGTCTATTTTAGTATTAATTTAATATTAAAATAACTTGTTAACCCATTATGCAAAAGGTACTACTGTAATTAGTATGCTATTATTAATCTCTTTCAAGTATTCCATCACTGTACTATTTGGATTTCAAAGTTTCTTTCTCTAATACTTCTTTGTATAAATCTTACTAAGATGATTCAATTCAGATTATTTTTAAAAAATAGTTATCTCGTTTGTAATATTTCTATTGAATTTACAAATTAAAATTCCTTACTATCCTGAGAGTAATATTTAGATCTAAGAGAGAATCGAACTCTCTATTATAATATGAAAAATTATCGTTATTCCAATTAACTATTAGATCATAGTGAGTTAATAGAATCGAACTATTCACGTAGATTTTGCAAATCAACTTAGCAACCTTGAACTCACGAGTAATAATAATATAAAGGTTATTATATATCATTTAGGTTGATATTATCTTGGTTCAATTCCAGGTTATTACAATATAGTTAGTTAAATAATGATTATTATATTAAAATGCCACAATTATCACCTTTTAATATGTCATTCTATTTAATTACATTTGTGTTATTCTCAATTGTATTATTTTATTTATTAAATACACTATTATTACCTTCTTTACTAATTAAAAGATTATCTAGATTATTCTTAATTAAATAATTATATAATTATTAATATTCTACTATTTAAAATTAGTTAAACCTTATATTATCATGATAATATTTAATCCATTAGAACAATTTGAATTGCATTATTTACTAATAATTATTAATAACTTTAATTATGTATTATTATTAACTTTAGTATTATATTTATTAATAAGCTCTTCATTAGTAGTAGATCTTGTTAATGATTTAACAGATGGTTTATCAATTAAAGGTTATGAATCATTTATCTTTATGATTTTCCTATTATTATTAATTACTAATGTATTAGGATTATTTGGAACAGCAATTAATGCACAATTAGCCTATACTATTGGTATTTCAACTGGTATTATCATTGGTTGTACAATTTTAGGTATTAAATTACATGGAATAAATTTCTTCACTTTATTCTTACCTAATGGTGCTCCTACAGCAATGTTAATTGTATTATTCTTTATTGAATTATTAAGTTATCTTAGTAGAGCTATCTCATTAGGATTAAGATTAGGTGCTAATCTATTATCAGGTCATTTATTAGTTGATATTGTTGCAACATTAATCTACTCATTTGGAGCTTTATCTATTGCACTAGCTATCTTAGGAACATTATTATTTGGATTATTAATCGCTATTCAACTATTAGAAATTGCAATTGCTTTAATTCAAGTATACGTATTCTCTATCTTAACAGTTAACTATTTAAAAGATGTAGTTGATTTACATTAAGATTATACGTACAGACATAGAAAACATTTTTATCGATCTGACCGGATATTATTAATTTCCCACGTCAGATTCATCTAACGTAACTATGTGTCAACTTATCTCACTAGGAGATTGATGGGCAATTAGTAGCTTGTCACTTTGATATTCATTAGGTAAATCTTGCACCTAATTACTTCTGATTATTTATTCATAAATTAGAGTTTCATAATTTAATTCTAGATATCGCGCCTGTTGCCCTAATCGTTAAAGTCATGTAGATCAGTCACATCACTATTAAGATAGTGTTTTCAGCAATACTTTCACAAGAATGCCTAAAGACGATAATGTAACACTTGCAGTATGCAAAATTAGGTAAGGTTAATTGTGGGTTATCAAATTAAACAGCACGATCCACTCAGTTGTTAAGACAACGCTCTTCAACTTTGATTTTGGCTTCTTAAAGTTTAATCTTCGAGTAGACAATTCTTAACTTTCGTTTATTATAATTATCATGGGTTTGCTAACATTACCAGGGTATCTAATCCTGTTCATTGCTGTTAGTTATAGTTCTAAGTACTATATTATGTGGAATGCTAATTAAAGTTTTAGAATTTTACCTCTTATTTAATGCTCACTTTAATATAGATTAATCTACCTACAACTTTTTTAAACTCTTTCACTAAACTTTGCTTTCTTCGTCTAACCGAATCTTCTGGCACGAATTTTAAATAAAGCTATTAGTAAGTCAATTATTATTTAACCTACCTTATTGATAAAATCATTACCTCAATTGAGTTGTAAAATATTCTTCACTGCTGGAACACGACCAGTGCACGTAATGTGTTAGTTAAATCTTTCGATTGGACTATAATGAATAGTCGCTTACTCGTGTAAAATGCATGTGTAAAAATTTATCTTAGTTTAGTGTGCTGCAGTAATCAGCATAATACAGAAAGGATTCGAACCTTTGCGATTATTAATCATTATATTTCAAGTATAACCTTTTAGACCTCTCAAGCACTGTATTATATTAGATAAATCATTAAGGAATCGAACCTTAGATTACAACCTATCAAGTTGTTGTTATACCATTTAACTAATGATTTAGAGATTTAATTATAGATTTAATTCTAGAGTTATGTATCTAACAGGAGAATTAAACATATGGCTTGGTAAAGGTGTTGGTAGTAGGTTAAATTCAATTTGAGGATTGTATACTTTGTTGCTAAATAGGAAAGGTAGTCTTAGTTGATCATAATATAATGATCCACTAGTTAATTGATTTTCGATTACTATAGCAAATACAAACATTGATAATGATGATAATAATGCTCCAAATGTTGATACTTCGTTTCATGCATTATATGAATCAGGGTAATCAGCAATTCTTCTTGGCATACCATTAATACCTAAGTAATGCATTGGCATAAATGTTAAGTTTGTACCAATAAATAATAAAGCAAAGTGAATTCTTGCTAAATTCTTATTGTAATTTAAACCTAATACTAAAGGTGATCAATAGTAGAATCCTGTGAAGATTCCAAATACTGCTCCTAATGATAAAACATAATGGAAATGAGCTACTACATAATAAGTATCATGGAATGCAACATCAATACTAGCGTTAGATAACATTACTCCTAGTACTCCTCCGGCTGTGAATAAGACTAAGAATGCTAATGTAAATAACATTGGCACACTAAATCTTACTGTTCCACCAATGATTAGAGCTAATCATGAGAAGATTTTAATACCAAGAGGTACAGCAATAATCATAGTAGCACTAAGGAAGTAAGCTCTTAGGTCTAGGTCTAATCCAACAACAAACATATGGTGCACTCAAACGATGAATCCTAACGTACCAATAGAAGCCATAGCGTAGATCATACTTACTGAACCAAATACATTTTTTGATGAGTAAGCAGATAATACTATACTAATGATACCAAAGGCTGGTACAATCATAATATAAACTTCAGGATGCAAAAATAATAGGACTATAATTTCACTATAATAATACAGAGATAGAAAACATTTTTCTCCTTCTGTACGTATTCCCCTAATAATAAAGATAAACAAAGATAATTAGATATTAGATCTTCAATTTTTTAAGAATAGTAGTCATTCATGGTTTAAAGGGCTGTTAGCTCTATAAGCTTTAGCATCTCTTAATTCTCAGAATCTAGGTAACATGGCGATCATATTAGCTTTAGTAGTTTTTGATGGATAGATTTGAGAATAGGCTAAGAAGTTAGTTAAGTCTTTCTTTGATCCAATTCTTCATTGGTGACTAATTGCTCCTAGTTTTCTTTGATTACAAAGCACTCTTCCACCTATTAATTCAAACATAAGTAAATCAACTTTAAATTTATTTGTAACATCAACAGTAATTCTTGGATAATCTTTAGTAAAACTAATAAAGATTGAGCCTTCTGCATCAAAAAATCCTATAAATCAAGCACTAGTTGGTAATAAGCTAACAGGTAGTTTAAATTCAATACCTAAAACTTCACAAGCTATTTTTAACTGCGCCAATCTAATACTATTTCTAATTTGACCATTAATAGCATTAATAAAGAAAATCACGTCTGATTGTTTTATTAATTTTCAAATTACATAGGTTCCTGATTTAGAAATATATACGTGACCATTGAATGTAGATTTTAATCAATAAGCTAAAGATAAATCTTTGATTGCTAAATAAATACAGATACAAATTCTTCTGCCATCTTTAATTGCAATACACGAATTACCATCTAGTAATCCTGCAACATATTCTTTGTCTTTTTGAGTTAATTCTTTCTTATCTTCATTATTATCCTTATTATTAGGAGAACCATTATTAGTTTGATTGAGTGATTTATGTTTAGTCTCTTGAGTTAAAGAAAATAAATACACTTTAACTTGCAGATCTACAATTTCGTAAATATATTTTAAGCATTTTATAAATAGTGGCAAGTTGAAACCTGCAAGGCCATAGATTAGACCAAAGAATCAGAACAAGTGCTGGTATAAAATGGGATCTCCTCCACCGGCCGGTTCGTAGAAGGATAGATTAAAGTTTCTGTCTATTAATAATAAAGTAATTCCAACTGTTAATACTGGTAATGATAATAATAATAATCAAGCTGTAATATAAATTGATCATCCAAATAAATCCATTCTAAACAAACTGTCTAGGAAATTATGAGCTGTAGAAATAAAGTTAATTGCACCTAATAATGATGAAATTGTAAGACAATGTAATCCAAAGATAACTAAGTCGACACTAATACTACTATGAGACATAATTCCACTTAAAGGATAGTATACTGTTCATCCAGTTCCTGCTCCACTTTCAATTAACATTGATGATGCAATTAATACTATTGCAGGTACTAAGAATCAGAAACTAACATTGTTTAATCTGGGGAAAGCTATATCTACTGCACCTAATGAGATTGGTAAGAAATAGTTTCCAAATGATCCAATGATTGCTGGTATTACTGCTAAGAAGATTATCATAATTGCATGTGCTGATACTATACTGTTGAATAAATGATTATTTATTAATAATAGGGATCCAGAATGTACTAATTCTAATCTTATGATTATACTTATTGATAGGCCAATAAAGGCTGCTAATAATGCGAAGATAATATATATGATGGCAATGTCTTTGTGATTAAGGGTATTGATAAATTTTGTCATGGTTATAAAAAGGGGATCGACTTTGGTCGAAGGGAGAAATCTCCCCGTAATAGATAAGAATCGAACTTATGATTGCTCATTAACAGTGAGCTATTTTGCCATTAAATTACTATTACAATTAATCGTAAGAGAATCGAACTCCTGATAAGAGATTTACAATCTCGTGTTATGCCATTTAACTAACGATTATTATAAATTATTAAACTCAAACATAGAATACTACAAATAATGCTAATCAAATTACATCTAATACATGAGAATAAATTACAGTTGTATCTAAGTTAGTAGAATGAGTTCTACTGAATGATCTTGTTCACATTCTAAATGTTACAAGTGATAACATTAAGATTAAAGTAATCATATGGAATCCATGTAATCCTAGTCCAGCGTAGAATAGACTTCCAAATACTCCATCTGTGATTGTAAATTGAGCTAGAGAATATTCAACAACTTGGAAAATTACAAATACAACTACTAATAAAGTTGTAATTAACATTGAGATTAGTGCATTACTATGATCACCTTTAATTCATTTATGGTGAGAGTAAAGAATTGTGGCTCCAGATGATAATAATAAGATTGTGTTTATTAAAGGTAATTCCATTGCATTAACAGCAGCAATATCTATTGGTGCTCATGCTAATCCTAATTCAATTAGAGGATTTATTGCTGAATGTAAGTATGCTCAGAAGATTGCAGCAAAGATTAAAATTTCACTTAATACAAATAAGTTGAATCCATAGTTAAATCCTCTTCTAACAATCAAAGTATGGTCACCTAATAAACTACCTTCAATAATTGTATCTCTTAATCATAATACAATAGATCAAACTAATACAATAAAAGTAATTAATAATAAATGTGAAGAAGTTGGAATATAATCATGCATTGATAATGCTAAAGTCATTATAAAGTTTATAGTAGCAATACTACTAGTGAATGGTCAGGGACTAGCCAGAACAAAGTGATAAGGATGAGCTAATATCATTTAATTAATATTAATATTTCTAATAATTATTAATAATCAGTATTCTAAGAATTGCACTCAGATCATAATTCCCCAAAAATTATATTCTACTATTGAACTAAATACTGTATTTTGTTATAAGAGAGATTTGAACTCTCACGCTAATAAAGCATAACATTTTAAGTGTTAATTGTCTACCATTCCAACATTATAACTTGATACACAATATGAGAATCGAACTCATAACTTTAATGTGGAAAATCAATATTAAACCATTTAACTAATTGTGTGAACTTATGGTTAGAATTTCACTAACAACTTTAGCCTATGAAACTAATATTTTATAATTAAACTACACAAGTATATTACTAGAAAGAATTGAACTTACTTCTTTAGGATTTCACTCTAACGCTTTAACCATTAAGCTATAGTAATAAGGGTTTATTGGGAGAAATTAAACAGCATATAATAAGATAAATGAAATCATTAAACAGAATAATCCTGTTGATTCAGATAATGAGAATCCTAAAATAGCATAAGGGAATAATAGTTTAGTCATTGAAGGGTTTCTAGAAACAGCGTTAATTAATGCTGCAAATACAATAGCAATACCAATTCCAGCACCGATTAATCCAACAGCAGCAATTCCTGCACCAATATATTTAGCACCTAATACAATATTCATAATAAAAATATAGATAATGATATCTAATAATCAACTTCGGAATCGAACCGAATTATCCAATGTATGAGATTGTTATCTTACCAATAGATGAGATGATTTAAGTATTGATTAATTTATTAGGATAATATATATAAGAATCGAACTTATGACTTGTAATTGTAAGTTACATGCTATTCCACTTAGCTAATATATTATGGATGGAATTTTCTAGAATCGAACTAGAATTATCTTAATGCAAATAAGATAGCTTACCATTAGTCAAAATCCCTATGAGAGTAAAGTAAAGTAGTATAATATAGTAGTGTACTATCTAAATTATGAAAGATTGATTCGAACAATCGAATTCTCAGCCAAATCGAGATATTTTACCAATTAAATTATTTCATAAGAGAGATAATATTGTGAACA
>CP143009.1:0-454071 GCA_036287555.1 Hanseniaspora guilliermondii | reverse complement strand
ACAAAACTACTATCTCCGTTGGTAATAAAATTTTTGGCGACATTTTTTTTCATAAACGAAGAAATATGTGAAATAGGATAATTAACCTTCGTTAAATTTTTCGGTGTTTAAAAAGCTTGCACAGTTTTTGAATTTTTTTTTTATTTTTAAAAAACAAAAAAAATGTACTTAATCATTTGTTATCTGTCTTTAGAATTTTTATGTTTCATGTTGTTTACTAGTTTATAATATGAAACACGTGGCAATACAATAGATAGAATTTAGGTTACACACATGGCATGAGCATTATACTAAAAAAGATCTTATTTCCTTTTTAAAAAATAATGCTTAAATCAAAAAGAGATTTGTGTCTTTTTTTTTTCTCTTGTATATCATTGTTTCTTGATTTTGTTTATTGTTTATCACACCCACATGTAGATTTACACATGGGCTGGTCATTGAAATATCAGAGATTGATGTTTATATATAAAGAGTCTGTTAATTCTTTACAATGTTGAATTAAATAGGACATGGTTTTTTTTTTTAAAAAATGAATACTTTTTAAATGAAAACCAAACAACCAAAACAATAATATTCAATACAAAATGTTGACTCAAATTTTACTTGCTGGTTTAGCTGCTAGCTCCGCCAGTGCTGCAAGCATTCACGGAACAAAATCATCTTATTTAACTGAAAAGAAAGATCAATCTCCTATGTTCCCTTTCTTAGCAGGTGCTGCACCTTATTTCTCTTATCCATTAGGTGATAATTACTACAAGATCAATACTTCTATTCCAGAAACTTGTACTTTAAAGCAGGTCCAAGTCTTAGCCAGACACGGTGAAAGATACCCAGGTACTTCTGAAGGTAATGAATTAATTGAACTTTTTAATACTAAATTTGCCAATTTGTCAAAAAGTGAATTAGCTAACAATGAATACTTTGACTTTTTAGTTGATCCAACTTACCAATTCTTTTTACCAAATAATGCTTCCTTGGAATTATTGACTACGACAAAAGATTCTTTTACTGGTGCTTTAAATCCTTATGCTGGAGAATTAACTGCTATGAAATTTGGTGAAGAATTCACAGACAAGTATAATTCCTTGATTGGAGATACTTTACCTATTTTTACTTCTTCCAATAGCAGAGTTTACGAAACTGCTAAATACTTCTCAAGTATCATCAACAAATACTTAAACACAACTATTAACATGCAAGTTTTAAATGAGTTAAAAAAAACAGGTGGAAATAGTTTGACCCCATCTGAAACTTGTGATGTTTGGGATTTCCCAGTTCACCAAGATATCGTTGATGCTATGGATACATCTTATTTGGACAACTTAGCTTCCAGATTAAACAATGCTACCAAAGGCTTAAACTTAACTAGCAAAGATGCCGAATTATTGTTTGATTGGTGTGCTTATGAGATTGATGCTTCTGGTTATTCTCCAATCTGTAATATCTTTACTCAAGAAGAACTAATCTTACATGCTTTTGGGGATGATTTATCCAGTTTCTACAGCGATGGTCCAGGTAATCCATTAGTAAAGTCTGTTGGTTCTGTTTTCTTTAATGCTACAGTTGAGCTATTAAAAAATCCACCAAAGGAATACAATGCTTACATTGGGTTCACTCATGATGTTAATATTCAACACATGATGGCTGCTGTTGGTTTGTTTGACACTGGCAAATTGATGGATTCCAAATTTGATTACAGAAACACTATTTACAAGAAAAGTTGGATCACTCCTATGGGAGCCAGAGTAATTTTAGAAAATTATGAGTGTGGCAACTCTTCTTATGTTAGATATGTTGTTAATGATGAAGTTGTGCCAGTTCCAAACTGTAATGAAGGTCCAGGTTTCTCTTGTGAATTAGACAACTTTTACAAGTATGCTGAAGACAGATTAAGTAACATTACCGCATTTGGAACTGCATGTAACATCACTAACTTGCCAACCTATCAAAGTTTCTACTGGGATTACCAAACTGTTAACTATACCGCACCAATAGAAGTTCAAAGTTATTAGGTTCCTCTATTTTTTTTTTAAAATATGCTAAAGAAAAAAATGTAATATAATTATACGTGAGTCATCTTCATTTTTTTCAACAAATATATACCTTAAGTCAACAAAGAGAAGAAGTTATTATTTTTTTTAATAGTAAGAGAATCATCATTGTTTTCGTTGTCTTCGTATATTCATTTTATAACAAATTAAAATGAAAAAGACATCATATTTTTATTCATAACCAAACTGAGCAGTTTTTTTTTTAGTGTTCATTTTTCTTTTTGCGCGTTATATGATTATCCTTCAAAAATCCAAAAAGTAAACAATTCAAAAAAAATCACGATGAGCTTGTAAAAATTACTTAAAAAATTATTCACTTTTTTTTACTGGTAAGAAAATTATCAACTGAAAAGTATTTAAACAGAAATTTTAACATCATAAAATAATACCATAAATTGATATGTTTCTACAGTATTCTATTTAAAAGAAATAACTTTCTTAAATCACCAAAAAAAACATACATAAAATCATTGAACTGTATATACCCTTTATTCTTTTGATTTAAACTATGATTTCACAACAAGTATTATCTATTATTTTGTTGGCTACTGTCGGGTCAGCGCTACCAATTTTCAACTCTAAGAGTGCAAGTAGTGCTTACAATGCAGACAAGGCAGACCAATCTCACATGTTCCCTTTCTTAGCTGGAAGTGCTCCTTACTTCCCTTACCCAATTTCTGATCATTATTACAAAATCGATACAGCAATCCCTGAACAATGTACTTTAAAACAGGTTCAAAGTTTAGGAAGACATGGTGAAAGATACCCTGGCTATGATGAAGGTAAAACAATCAAAGATGTTTACAACAAGATTGCCAGTGTATCCAAAAAAAATTTGGAAAACAGTGAATATTTAAGCTTCATGGTTGATCCATTTTATGAGTTTTTCTTGTCTTCAAATGCTTCTTTAGAACTATTAACAACCACCAATGATTCCATTAATGGTGTATTGAATCCATATGCTGGTGAATTAACTGCTAAGAAGTTTGGAACTGCATTTGCTGAAAAATACCAAAGTGTTATTGGTGACAAGTTACCTGTTTTCACAGCTTCCAATTTAAGAGTTTTCAAGACAGCTTCTTATTTCAGCGATATGATCAATCAATACTTGGGCACTGAAATTGATATGCAAGTTTTGAATGAATTAGCTCAAACAGGTGGTAACAGTTTAACTCCTTCTGAAACCTGCAACGTTTGGGATGTTATTGTACATCAAGACATTATTGATGGCGTTGATGATACTTATTTGAAGAATATCGCCAGTAAATTGAACAACGCCACTAAGGGATTAAACTTAACCTCTGATGATGCTAGCGTATTGTTCAGTTGGTGTGCTTATGAAATCGATGCAGCTGGTTACTCTCCAATCTGTGATATTTTCACACAAGAAGAACTAGTTTGGAATTCTATTGCTGATGACGTCTATGGATACTACGTTGATGGACCAGGTAATCCATTGATCAAATCTGTTGGTTCTGTCTTCTTTAATGCCAGTATCGAATTATTAAAGAACCCACCTAAAGATTACAGTGCCTATATCAGTTTTGCACATGACGTCAACATCCAACATTTAGTTGCTGCTATAGGCTTGTTTGATGATGAAATTGCCATGACATCTGATTTTGATTTCTCCAATACAAACAACAAAAAGAGTTGGATCGTTCCCATGGGTGCCAGAATTCAATTGGAAAACTATGAATGTGGTAACTCCTCTTATGTCAGATATATTTTGAATGACGCTGTTATTCCAATACCAAAGTGTAACACTGGTCCAGGGTTCTCCTGTGAGTTGAACGACTTTTACAAGTATTATGATAATAGAATGAGCAACATTACAGATTTCGCTACTGCCTGTAACATCACTGACTTACCTACTTACCAAAGTTTCTATTGGGATTACCAAAATGTAAACTACACAGCACCAATCGAAGTTCAAAGTTATTAAATAAATCAGTAAGAAAATAGATAAATAAACACGATTACAAGAAAAAGGTAAAAAATATAGTAATGTTAACTCTGTTATGACACTCACTGGATCATCTTTCTTTAAAACAAAAAATTTTTAACATCCATGAGCTTCCTAAAAAAAAGTTGGTTTTTCTTGGAAAAGAAAATAAATAATGTTTATTTGGCAATCAAGTACTAGTGGAGGCATTAATAGTCTTAATCGTGGCAAAATATTTCCGTGAAAAAAACATCTTCCGAAGAAGAGTATTCTTTTTGATTCGGTTTTAATTTATCTACATATTTTTATTCAAAACTCAATATTTAAGCAAATCATGAAAAGAAAAAGTTAAAAAAAAAGTAGTAACTTTCAACGAACAAATCGTCCCTTTATATACCATCCAAAAAAAAAAAATTTTTTTTTTTTCATTTTTTACACAGATATTATTTTAATGGAAAACACCGTTTTTTCAGAAAAAAGAAAAGAGATATTGAAGAGATTATGCCCGAATAGGAAATTTTGATCAGCAGTTTACTACTTGAGAAGATATGCTATTAATATATATGAAACAACTCTAAGAAATAGCATGTACTTTAAGTAGACTAACATTTTGAGCAGGGTGTTTTAGTTTACGTATAAGCAATATACTAAGAATATATATGTTTTAATAATAAAAATCATTTTTAATATTAGTATGATGTTTTCAAATCACTAAAGAAAGTTTTATAAAAAATAATGATAATCATCTATTGTAATTTATTTCTTTCATTTTAATGTTGATTATCGAGTGTTTGATCATCTTAACTTTTACCTCCGTTTCATTTTTAGAAGAGGAAGAACTTCGATTCAAAAAATATACTACAATATCATAGTTAATATATCTAATATTCCTTTAAACAGTTTTTTTATAGTGATACCTAAGCAGCATTTTTTTCTCCTATAAGTTTACGTTTTTTTTTTTCAACAAATTTAAAGATTATTTTCAAAGAAAGTTCAAAAGTTTACAAATACAAGCAAAATACTACCCATAATTTCACTCAATTTGTACTAATAAAGTTATGTCAAGATTTGAAAATAATGATCTGACTCCTATGGATGGTGGTCTTCAAGTTAAAAAAGAGACTATAAATTTTGAACCTAAAGAAGATGCTATTTTGGGAAGTGATGACATTAACAAAATGTCATTAGATGCTTATATTAGTAATGGTAACTTTAAAACGCTGGCAAAAAATATGCAAGAATGTAAATTAGCTCTTGAGAGACAGGATAAAGCTATTGAAAAAGCCAACGATAATATCCAGCAAATTTCTAATTCAATGCATCAAAAGAGAATGGACGTTCTGAAACAATTAAAAGAAAAGATTGATTATTTAGAAGAGTTGTGGGATGAAACAGAATATGGAATAAGGTTATCTAAAAGTTTAAACACAAATGAAATGGTTTACGATGTACTTATAAACACCTATCAAAGTTATAAAGCTTTGACCTGGGAACTTTCTACTGACTTGGAGAAACTTATAGAATTGCATAATCTTGATGATGATCTACAAGATAAAGGTGAAACTGAAAATCATAAACAAAGTGTACAAAATTTGAAGAAAGAATCAAAGCCTTCTAAGAAAACAAACAAGAAGAAAAAAAAAGTCATTGATAAATCAAGATCATTCCAGTAGCTTTGAAAAAATTTGATGTCAAAAATGATTAGATTTATTTTTTTTTTTTTTGAAAATTTAGCCAAATAATTAGTGTTATAACCACTGCAAATGACGTTATCGATTATAAATTTTATGCATACTTAGTCCTAAAAACTAGTGTTAACTGGATTTATACTAGTCAATGATCAAATTGAGAAAACACGATTTTTGGGTACAGCTTCTTTATTCCTAATTGCACATAAATGAAACGTTGAGCAATTTAAGGATTACCTCAAAATATGTATTGAATTCTTTAAAGAGTATGAAAAAACCTCACAAATACGGAAGCATTGACTTCAGAATAGAGCATCTCTATCTTATCACAATACTCTAGGAAAAAATATATGAGCTTTGCTTTATTGAAAGTAGCCAATTAATTTTTTTCTGGTGAAAATATTCTTGAGTAATAATCAATTTATATTTAGCTAAAAGTTTATTTTTGTTAAATCAACGAGGAGATTCTAATATTTAAGACAATTATAATGTTAAAAAGTGTTGAAAACCCTACAAATACTGTCGGATTTTTAGCAATTCTTAGCATATATTATAGCAGATAGAGGCTAGTGACCTACTTGAAAAAATGATAATTAGACTTTTTTTATGTGTTTTGTGATCATTGTACATATAAAGATTATTAGTATGCAATAGTTTGTTCTAATATATACAGAATACTAAATATAGGCTAAACTATTATATTATACTTAAAATTATAGCCTCTCATTCTGAACTATATTTCAATGGGATGACTGTAACAATGCCGCTATGCAAATATGGTATTGTATTTGAATTACAAGAAAAAGCTCTTCTATATCATAGCAGTCCACAAAGTAATTCTTTGTCAGAAGGCTCCTTTTATTCAAAGATTAGAAATGCCATAAGCCTTCTTTTGTTATAATTTTGAAAAGAACTTTATGGCTTTATTAATTTTCATTATTGCTATAAAATGATTACTACAAAGACAATGTTCTCTTTGTTCAAATATACATGCCTTCATATCAATACACAGCTAAAAAAAAAAATTAATCAAATACTAATCTGGTCCAATATAATGGCTTAATAATATTTGAAGTATAAAAATACATATATCAAGGATTATATTTTACAAGTTCGATAGGTTATATTAAAGTTTAATAGACGATAACAAATAAAAAATTAAGCCTTAGATTATTCTTTTTTTTTTATTTTTCTAAAAGAAATTCAATCAATTAATAAGCAACAAATTAAAGATGTTAGTCTATGGGGTAAACTTTATTTATAATCAACGCATTCTTATATTGAACTTTGATATTCAAGATAACAGGTTTAATTTATGTTTGCTTACAACGAGAACATGGAGGGTTTTATATCAATGTTTGTATATATAGTACATGTTACGGATGTTATCGAATGCAAGTTACTGGTGGTACAGATTTAAATTTACTATGTTATGTTATCTTTTATCTCAGGTCAAATACTTATTAAGTGGAATTTCTTCAAGGCGTGTCAGTCTTTTTGTGGTTAGAATAATAATATATATTACTTTAATGATTAAGCCTTATCAATGCGCTATGTTTTATTAGGAAAAAAAAAAATTTTTTTTTTTTCAAATATCCCGTTTTGGATTATTTCTTTTTGCATTGCACGGGTTTTAGTTAGCTTGGTTTTTCATCTTTTGTTCATTGAAAAAGAAATATATAGATTATCACATTCATAAATAATGGATAGTCATTCGAAAAATAGAAATCGAATATTCATACCATACCAATGAAAACCCTACTTAACAGGTTTGGAAATACAGATACCACACTCAAACATGTTGACTATTGTACAGCACAAATTGATAATATAAATGACCCATCTCTCGTTAAAGAGAATGAATATGAATTATTTGTTAAAGAATTTTTTCACATGAAGGAATTAATTCTGGAGAGAAAACAAAGAGTCGATGAACTCAACAAGAAAATTGAAGCTCTTGAAAACAATTGTAATAATAATACTACTAATGCATTCTCATCATTCACAAAGAAAACAAAGCTTGACGTTAAAGATCCATTTGTCGATATTAAAGAAGCGTTTGATTCAAACACTAAAAAAAGCGTCAAAAGAGTGAAAGAAATCAAAGAAAAGTCTCCTGTAAAAGAATCAAAAGATACTTTTCTTAAGAGCGAACAAGCTCCCGTTCCTACTGATGGAAAAAGTCTATCTATGGCTTTTTCCTTGGAATATACACAAGATGAACTTAAACACATAAAACGAACTTGGGCTCCACAGAATAAAAATGCCAAGAAAATTTGGAAGCTTGCAAGAAAAAATTCAAGAAATAGGTATAAAAAAATTGAATTTGAAATATACAATACTATTGATATTGAGCTTCAGGGCCCCGATTCTAGTGATTATGAACCTTTTAAAACACGAATTTGTGCAATGATAGAATCTGCTATAGAAAAAGCTACTATACCCGAGGCTCTATTATTGAAACTCAGTGTTAATAATATACTACTGGGTTATACCAATAGATTGGAAGCAATTGTAGAGTACTTAGATTACTTTTATGACGCTGACATCAGATTTATTGCCACTCTTCTGCAAATAGCTTTGCACATGTCATATGAAGGCGCTCTCTATACAGACAGTAAGTGTTTACCACTAATTAAATATGCAAGCTCGTTTCTAAAAATACCTGTTACAGATGATGAGTTTTTGGAAAAATTGCTTTATTTTGTGGAATACCTGTTTAGAATATTACAAAATGAAATGCCATTAAGATCAGAATCACTTGAGTCTTGTTCAGATGATGATGAAAGTGAGACTCACTCAAATAATAGTTATGCTCTTTCTGCGACTAATCTTATTGTTGCCGATTGTAGAAACTTTACTAAGAAATTGTGTGATGAAAAGTTTAGGTGGAAGCATATTAATTTTCTCAGATTCAGTTACCTTTCGGATCTAAAATTACTTTCTGAATCGACGAAAGCAAATGAGAATTTTGTTGAGTTTGAAGCTTTTAATCAAGGAGTACATTCATGTTTGAAAAACTTTAATTTATTTTATTTGATGCTAAACAAAACCTTCTTGTCAATGAAACCGTCCAAAAAAAATGCACAAGAACAAAATCATAGTCACAGAGTTGACAAAAAATTGTCAGTCGAATATGTAATGTTCATGCGTATGATGAAAAGGCTAAAGTGCATTTCACTCTTACTATTTCTTAGAAGATTAGAGAATGACAGTGATGGTCTTAATGTGGTGGTAGGCTTATTATCTAAGAATCCTTTTTCTCCTAATCCATCACGTCATTTCAAATTAGATAATAAGTTTAAAGAAAGCATCCATGCTGTTAGTAACGAAAAGATTATATCGTCCTCTGCAAGAAAATTTTATAAGGACTTATCTAGGTTTCCTGAATATAATTTATCAGCAACTTTTGAGAACACTAAAAAGAACATAGAGAAATCAATAAAGAAGATATACTCTAAATCATTTTTCATATCTCATTTCCAAACAAAAATAGAAGAGTTAACAATACCAGATACAATAGACAATTTGAAGTGTTTTGTTGCTTATATGGAGTCTTTTTTAAAAGATTATTCAAAGAATGAATAGAGGTATTTTTGTTAATTACGATAAAATAAATGATTTTAACCACGGGTTTCCATTATTTATGTCAGGAAATTTCTGCCTCAAGCACAAGATGAATGACATCTGCATCCATCAATCATAGAAATTTGTCCTCCTAGTTGAAGTTGTCAACAGTAGGCATATAAGATTAAATTACTTCACTAGTGTATGTTGTTCCTTTTTAAGATCAAGAAGAAAGTTTTTTAGATTTCATATGAACCTGGTTTTAACTATACATTCTTCACATTAAACAAAACACCAAATTTAAATAGTTAAATATATATTCTGGCCAAAGACTAAGAAAGTAACTTTGGCGTCTTCTTCAAATATCTTTGGGTATTTCAGTAATTTGGTTAAACGCTAAACATGATATTAAAAACAAACTTAATTATACAAATGATTCAACCAGTTTTGACTGAAATTGTATCATGGCAAGACAGTAAACAGTAAACTCAACTTTGGCTGTAGATAAAAATTTTATACCCCACGTTGATTTTTGAAATGGAGAAAAATTGCAGATGACATATCACATTCTTTTAAATTATACATAAATGCTTTTTTTGGTTTATATTTACTACGGTTATTAATCAAATCTATTCATCCAATAAAATGAGTATATTTTTGAGATAAAAGTTGTTTCTTGTATCAAAAAGTATTGTAAAGTATGTTTCAAAAAGAACAAATCGCGTAAAATTACTTTACACTAGAAAAAAAAAATTTTTTTTTCTGTTAATTTTTCTTTTTAGACGGCGAAAGTATTAGAACGAAATTTCCTTTTAGCCTGAATTCTTTTGCCTATTTGTTTGTTTTGATTTTCTATCAATTTAGGCAGACTTTGTTTATTTTTTTTTTCTGTTTACAACGTAAATGATTAAATAAAAATTTTAAATCAATAATAAACCAAAATTTTTATCTGAAAATACATATTATTACAAATGTCTGCTGATCATAAATTTAAACTAGCCAAGGATTCTTTGGTTTCTTCTCTGTTTGAGCTATCAAAGGCTGCCTCACGCTCAGCCTCAAGCATTTTAGATTTCTACCACTGTATACAAGACGAAAACTATGATCTAGATCAAGCTTTCCTAACTTTGCAACAATCTTTAGCCTTGCTGGGACAAGGTACTGCTCAATTGGAAAATGTTGTAGGTGAGTTTGGAGACAAGGCTGGGTTCAAGCTTTTAGATGTTTCTGGGGACGGAGATGGTTCCATCCTTGATGATGGTTCCAAAAAGAAAAAGTTGAAGAAGGATCCTTTTGCTCCGAAGAAACCATTGACCATCTTCTTTGCTTATACTGCATACATCAGAGACACCATCAAGCAGGACAGAATTGATAAAGGATTGCCACCTTTGACTCAAATTGAGTTGACCAAAACCATTTCCCAAATGTGGAGAGACTTGGATGAAGAACAAAAGGAAAAATGGAGATTGTCTTATAACCATGAATTGGAGGTCTATAATAAGAGAAAACAAGCATACTTGGAGGCCAAGGAGAAGGGTATTTCAATCAACTTCAATGATCCAGTTGCCTTGAAAAATGAAGGCTACTTGGATGATGTTATTGATAAGAATCAAGCCACTGGTTTGGAGGACGATGTTCAGCATGACTCCACAGACATTGCTACTTTGGGCTCTGGTGATGCAAATGGCTCTCCTTCTTTGAGTGTCAATGTTGCTCTTGGAAACAAAAGAAGCTTAGAAGATGATGAAGCCGAAAAGAAGAAAAAGAAGAAGAAAGCTAAAAAGGCTGAAAAAAAGAAAAAAGCTGCAGCAGCTGCCGCCGCTGCTGCTGCCACAACAAATTAAGCTACGGGTAAAGTAGAAATTTTAAAAAAAAAATTGTTAAGTTTATATATGTGTGATTAAATCATAAATGTAATAAATTAATTTTTTATCATTAGTCATTTGTAATGTCAACAACAAAAAAAAAACGCATTATACTAAAAAGAAAATTCAGGTTTCAAATATATAGTCTGTGTACAAGGAAGTTAACATTGCTGTTGATTCTGTTTAAAGATAATTTATTCTGAAGAAAAAGTATGTTGTAAACGTTCTAAATGCTTCATTTGTTCATAGTAGGTTTTCATTAAAGGACGTGGATCAATTCTCTTTTCAACATGATCGGCTGGGTTTGCCCATTCCTTAGGGAAGTTATTGTTCAAGCTTAATAGTTCATCTTTTCTTGTTTTGTTAGTTTTGATCTCTTCAGGACTTTTAGCATCTAATGGAATATCTTTAAATTCATTCAAGTTGTCCTTTGCTGCTTGCACTAAAGTTTGCACTTTGTCCTTCAAGTAAGAAGCATTCTGGACACCAGTGTTGAATAGCCCAGATGATATAGTTATGGTATCATTCTTGATGTTGTAATGTTCACCAGCCAGTAGTCTAACAACATGCTTGATATCTTCGTTTAACTTCAGGTGCTTAACAGCAACTTCAACTTTACAAGAGGCATTCATTTGGCTGGTTTTGTCATTAAGAGCGTTGCTGAATGTGAACTTCAATGGATACACCTCATCTGATCTATGTTCATAGGGAACTCTCTTTTCAACTAACAAGGGTAACACATGTGCTTTTATTCTAAAGTAATGTCTATCGTTTCTAATTGTTTCAAATTGTTTCAAGGCACCAGGAGAATAAACATGGGTCATCTCCCTAGAATCAGCCAAACTTTCATTAATGACTTCAGTCAAAGCTTCAGATAGAACACCATTCTCATATAAAGTGGTAAGGTAATTGGTATCAAAACCAATTTCTGGAGCTATTCTTTGTAGCTGTTCTAGTTCAACGTCATCTTTGTATTCTAGATGCTTTTGGACAGGAAGAGATGGATGTAAGTACTTCATGGAACAAGCTTGAAAGTACATGTCCAAAACTTGGGCAGCATTAAGATGAGACCATGTGGAAGGATTCAAAGGGTTGGCTGTTCTGTCTCTAACAAATGTAGCATCTTTAGCACTTTGAGAATACTTTCTTACTAATTGATTGGAGATGCCTTTGAAAGCATTGATGTTATTGAATTTAAACATGTATATGTTTTTTATGATATGTAGAATGTTTAAGTTGTTCTTTCTTTTCGGTTACTACTAATGTTTTACTTGAGAACTTAAAGATAAATGTTACTAATTTATTTTTGCAAGATTACATTCATGTATCAATTAAAAAATAATATCAGAAAAGTATGTGAAGAACAAATTAAAAAATTAAAAAAAAAAAATTTTCTTCTGACTGTTTTCAAACCAAAAACAAAATGCAGGAAAAAAAAAAAAAATTTTTTTTTTTTTTAACATTTTGTCGGAGATAACTTCTTTTCAAAAAAAAAAAAAAAAAAGAAAAAGAAAAATTGGAAAATTGCCTGGCTTTATCCCCCCCCCTTTAAGAACACACCAAAAAAAAAACAAACAAAAATCAGCATATATACATCTATACAGTAACAACATACTGATATTAACAATCCTTAGACCAACATAAAGAACCACTATTCAAATAAGTTAATATACTTTATATAGAAAAGGATCTTTAATATTTTATTCTTATCATATTTAAATAATTTAAGCATTATTTCAACATATAACAATGGATAGCAATAAGAATATAGAATCAACAAATCAAATCATGGATGAGATATTGGATATCTTGTCCATCAATAAGGACGATGCTTACAGAACACTGAGAAAAAAGGATGCAAACGGAAATGATAATGTAAGATATACACATGCCATAAAAAACCATCAACTTCTTCATAGACAGATGTTGGATAAATACAACAGAAACAAGGCACAATTTAGATTGAAAAAGTTGTTTGATAGATTGAATGACTTGATTGAGATGGATGATGAGAAGTTAAAGAGTTTGGATTATCCAGAAGATTCAAAGACAAGAAAAAGAGTTATACAAGACGATGATGACAATGAACCTTCAACCTTGAAAAAATTTAAAAAATCCGCAGACCAGATACTTGAAAACAAGGATGGGAGTATACAGGAAAACATCACTGAAGAGGAATTGAAACAACATGAACTTAAGAAGGAAAATGATCCTTTGTACAAGAACCCCAAATTGGAATATGTGGAACCACAAACCTTACCAAAGGTGATGAGTATCATGGGGCTGTTCACTGAAAATGAGGATCAGAAAATTGAGAGGTTTCCAAATGCACAAAAGAAGTTGACTTATTTGAGACAGAAGTATGGGGTGAATAGATTTCCTAAGAGAGACCTGATTGCTGATTTACCAGCGAAGTTTCCTGACTTGGATCTAACCCAACCAAAGCCACCAACGCAGATCCAGTTCTCAACATTTCTGGCATACATTGAACCGTTCTTCAGAAAGTTTGTAGATAAGGATGAGGAGTTTCTATCTCTGGACTATGTGGTACCGAACAGGATCTTGTTTGAAAAGCAAATAGTGAAGGCTGAAAATGTGAAGAAAAACTACAAGAAGCAAAAGGATCCAAAGGATCTCCAAAACGAAGCTGATATGATGATTGATATTTTGTTTGATGATATCAACAATAGTAAGATGTATGATCCAAGTGTGTCACCATACTTGATACCTAGGCTTGGAAAGTTATATTTGATCAAGTGGTTTGAGGATAACCCCAACATGATCAGTTTGTTATCAAACCCATCAAGTTTCAATTTATTGGATGCTGCCTCAACTGGGTTCACTGAAAAGAATCTTCAAGAGTTGAGGAATTTACTCATGAAGTTCCCCTCCATTTACAATCATTTCCCACAAATGGCATTGGCCAAGGGTGATTCATCCATATTCCTCAATGAAAAGAAAACCCCCACCAAAGGTAACAATGATGGTCAAACGGAAGGTGCACCCAGGGGGAAGCCAAAGGGTAGGAAACCCAATGTGTCTGTGGCCACTGATCTTGATAAATCGTTGGATGGGGATAATGTTGTATCCCTTGGGCCATTGAGCACAAGATTGATGCAATGTTTGATATCGGATGCTAACTTACAAAAGGAGTTTGCAATTGTGAAGCATGAGGAAGAAAATAACCTTGAAGAAGAAAAAATATCCCTTGAACTCATGCAGCAAAAACTCATGGAAGAAGATAAGCAAGTGGACATGAAGATTGAAGACAATGACAACTATGACATTGATGACGAGGAAGATGAAGACGATGATGATGAGGAGGATGATGATGAGTTTGATGAGGATGAAGAGGAACTCATGAATGATGATGAGGATTTTGGTTTTGATGAAATCTACGAGGCTGATTTGAAGAATGCGCAAGATGGACAATCAGAAAACACCAAGCCCATGGTTGAGACCTCCACTGTGCCATTTGCTTGGAAAATTGAGAACCCAAAGATATTGTCCTCTTTAAATTATGAATCCTTTGAGGAACGAGTCAAACAAGAACTTAAAACTCTGGGTGTGTTTGCTGTGGCCAACAAGTCCCTGGGGAGAGTTGAAACAGAAAGTGAAGGGAAAAATTTAGGGGTCAATTGGGTTAATGAAAGGGAAGATGACGAGGTTTGTATTGAGCTCAGAAAGTTGCAAAAGAAGTTAAGAGTTGTGAACAGTAGAAACAATCAAAGAAAGCAAATTCTAAAGCCAATATTGAAGAAACACTTGGCCTACCAAGATTATGCACAGATTCTTGAGAACTTGAACAAACAAGTTGATCATGAATATGCCAGAAGATTGAAAAACTCTCATAGCAAGAAGAAGAAACACAAACACAATGAGGTCCATGGAGGCAATGAGATCATAGCTGAAATAAGTGGTAACCCTAATCAAGACTCAACAGTGTCCCAACAATTTCAACAACAACAAGAAATTCAACATGGTATTGCTGATATCAACTTGAAGAAGCTGTTGGAAAAGAGAAAAAAATGGATGGACATGATTGGTGTTATCTTTGCCAATGAAGAAAGTGAGGATGAAAGCGAAAACTTAACCAACAAGGTTGATGATGACCAAGTACCACCAAAGATCAAGAAGTATATGGTATCTGAGGGAGAGTTTTTGATGGATGGTGTTGAAGAAATTGGTGCAAGATCATTGGACCCAGCAGTGAACATGAAAAAACCACCTACAAAGGATGTTTTTAAGGATATTTAATTTAATTTTTTCTTTTTTTTTTTTTAGCTATTCGAAGAATGTATATATACAAGCGGGAGGAATTTTTTTGTTTTTTTAATCATAAAGATCTGATTTGATCTTTTCAAGAGATGGGACTTTTTGTGTTTGACCAAATGAAACAATTGCTAAAGGAGAGTCCTTATTAATAGATTTTCTACACCAATCAATGACATCCTCTTTTGAGATATTCTCCAGAGTGTTGACAATATCCCTGACTTTGTATGTCTTCCCATTGGTGCACACTTGTCTACCTATTTCTTCAAACAAAGCTGTAGTGCCGTCTAGTGACAGGACCAGTGAAGATATCAACAGAGCTTTACACTTTTCAAATTCGTAGTCAGACACTTCACCATTGGACAATCTCTTCCAATCCTTCATGACCTCTTTGATGATAAGTTCTGGGTTCTGGTTTTGATTTGAGTCACATACTATGTATATACCCCAAATACCTACATCACCATATGTTGTGGAGAAGGACATGTATGATTCAGCCAGGCCAAGGTTGTTGTTCCCAGCAGCAGCTATTTGAGCCAACTTGGAGGAACTGTTGGTGCTGTGGCCATCTGACTTGTTCCAGTTACCCACAATGGATTGGGCCAATATGGACTTGAAGTAATCTGGAGATGACCATGATGCACTCTTCAATGCAATGGCTATGTTTGTTGAGGAAACTTCATCCTTTTGGATTTTCTTCTCACCAGAAAAGAATTCAGTGGGTCTCTTGTGTAAAGATTCCTTAATTTCTTGTTCATTGTTGTCTTCGGCTTTAGGTAACTTTCCAAAATATTTTTCAACAATGGAGGAGAATTGAAGATGATCAACACATCCAACAGCAACAACAACCATTCTGTTACCCTTGTAATGTTGGTTGGTGAAGTTTTTGATTTCTTGTCTGTCTATTTTCTTTATGTTCCTGATTGGACCAAGAATGGGAAATCCTAAGGAACTTTCTTTAAAGATAATGGAATGTAAATGATCAAATACAACCTCATCGTATTGAGAATCAACAAATTCACTCTCTCTGATGATGACATCACGTTCGTTTTCAATATCTCTCTTTTCAAACTTAGAGTTGGTGATGATATCTGAAATGATATCAACAGATGTTTCCAAGTGATCTTTAAGAGTGTGAGAAAAATAAACAGTATTTTCTCTTGAAGTGTAAGCATTCAAGTGGCATCCATTGTTTTCAAAAAATTGTTCCATTTCCAACTTGCTTCTACTTCTTGTACCCTTGAATGCCAAGTGCTCAAGAAAATGAGCAACACCATTGTTGTTGAAGACCTCGGCTCTAGATCCTGTCTTTATGAACACACCCGTGGTGGCAGTGTTTAAATTATCTATATGTTTGGAAACAACAGTTACGCCATTGGGTAAAGTTGAAATTGTACAATCCAAAATGTCATCTGCATTATTTGATGATATGGGAGATTCAATATTGATATTTGATATGTTTTTGTTTAAAGTGTAATTTGGAGGAGTGTAAGCATGAGTATTTTTAAAGTTGAATAGTTTATATCTTTTGGTTAATATTGAGTTTGTGTTCACCCTTTGTTTATAAATATTTGATAATGTTCTTGATGTAGAATACATTAAGATCTGTCTTATATATATTTAGTTTAAGGAATAGTATATTATATTGGTAATTATATCTATATATTACTTTAGTTTAGGTAATATTTTCAAAAAAAAAAAAAATAATAATAATGTTAATAGAATCTAGACAGTGATATATATTTTTCCCCTATCCTTGTGGGAAAAAAAAAATCAAAAATTGATTGTAGTAGTATTTAAGAAAAGAAAGGAAAAAAAAAAATATTTGAAAGATCATAAATTTTTTTTTTCCTTTTAGGTGATGACAGGGGGCTTGGTTGTTAGGCATTGTATCACGTGTTCAACTGCTAATGTTACAATATAAGTTACTTTACTTATTAAACCATTTGTAATCTATTATATAAAATTTAATATAGAAATGGTTAACTTCATATCAAATAATCTAATGGGAGTATTTGTCTCTTATATTATATATCTATATGTATATGTAGATTACCAAGAATAAAAATTATCAATCTCCCAAATATATATATATATATTTCTGTTTAGTCAATACATTTTTCATGCCCTTTTTGTTGTTTTTTTCCATTTTTTTTTTTTTCGGTTTTATACAACGATTGTCAAAAAAAAAAAAGATTAAAAAATGTCTAAGAGAGACCAAAAAAATATAACTAAAATAGTAAAAATACTGTATCAAATTTTTTTTTTTTTCTTTAAAGAAGGAAGTAGAAAAATAGGGTTGAGAAAAAATATTAACATTACAACATTAGATTATTTAATCTTTAAAATAATATTGTAAAATTTATTTGTAAAGATAATTTTGATCTATATGTATTTATCTTAAATACCCCAAAAAGACTAAAACTACTATACATTTACAATTTAAATCACTTAATGTTAGGTTTAAGATCAATTGCTGGTAGTAGATCTACCTTACAATCACTTTCCAGAAGTAACCAATTTTCCTTCAATTCTTTAAGATTCTTCACCATCCCATTTCTACCAACTCTTCCTCAAAACCCAGGTGGTGTTAAAGGTGATATCAATGATAACTTAATTCCTCCTAAACCAAACAAATTGGCTTCATCCACCCATTGGAAATTAGAAAAAGTATTGGCCATTGGTTTAATCCCATTGGTTTCAATGTCTCTCATCCAAGGTGCTGGTGTTGGTTCTCTAGTTGATCTAGGTCTTTCATACACCTTACTAATGCACTGCTACGTTGGTTTCCAATCATGTATCATTGATTACATCCCAAAGAGAGTCTATGGACATTGGCACAACAGAGCCATGTACTTATTAACTCTTGGTTCTTTATTGTCAATTTTGGGTATATACGACATGAACTTTGGTGAAAAAAATAATGGTGCTGTTTCTTTAACTTCTAAATTATGGACTTCCAAGAATGATAAAGTTGATGAAGTTAATAAATAATTATTGGTTATACACACAAATGTGTTCAAGAAGTAAAAAAAAAAAAACAAAAAGGACAGAATTGTCATTGAGTATTAGATATATCTCTTTTTTATTTATTAACTAAACATAATATATATACATTTATTAAATGATATTTTGTTTATGGATCAAATTAACAGTTCAAAATGTAACTGTTTACAATTATTTTTTGCCTTTTGAAAATAGAAAACATAGGTTTGAACTCATAAAAGAAAGTGTTTTCTTTTTTTTATTATATGATCATATTATATCTCATTATAATAATTATTCCCTTTGAATCAATTTTAACAGATTTTTTGATTTAATTATTGAAGGAATGATTAAACTTAAGGCAAGATAAGTAAACTTGTAAAGTTTACTTATTTTTAAGGAAGTCTCATGTGACTATTTTTCCTCTATTCTTTTTTTTTTTTTTAGGTATGTATATATTTTTTTTTTTTTGGTTTTGGTTTAACGCGTTTTAATTCATCTTTAAAAGAAGATGTTCAATGAATCACCAATAGTAAAACACCACATGAATGACAACAACTTGAATCTTGAGCTCATACTGGAACAAAGCTGTATTAAACACTTGTTACCCAAGTATCAATTATTTGACTTGATTAACATATCCAAATTAGATAACATCAACATAGAACTACCAAAACGCGACTTTTCAAATAAAAACAATTTTGAAGAATGTGATATGGAAAAGTTGAAGACTGAATTATCATCATACAACAGTAAGAACCTCAAGTTTCATCATTTTGATACAGTTGAAGATATTATCTTTGATAAAACCAAGTTAGGACTGAGCGAACTAGCAGAGTATTTGCTGCCTGATGAGTTAATATCTAAGGACAAATTCCAACATATCAAGCAAGACTCCATCAAGAGAAAGCGAGAAGATGAAGGTTCATTTGAGGTTAAAAAAGTAATTATTAAAAGCCAAGGAAATATCAATATCAAAAGTTCATATTATTTTGATTACAATCTATTGGATAATACAGCTGAAGATGGTACAAAAATTATACACAATGAGTTAATGAATATCATGAATAGCATTGATGGTGTTCACTCAACAACTATTAAACACTTATCCTTCTTCGTTGATGTTTTGTTGAAGAGAGATATTCATGATGAAAACATCAATGAAGCTTTATCAAAGATTCTTGCTCTGATAAAAGAAGATTGTTATGATACAAGCATGGCATCAACTGTTATTCTCATAATCAAAATTTTGATGATTATCACTGACAGATTGTTAAATTTTGAATACTTGGATAACATTTTTGTATTCATATCTGAATACTCTCAAGATATAGCATCAGAAGAGACACATGAGAATGTATTGCAATTTGCTGATATATTGAGAAACTTGGAATTGCTATTAACCCCCAAGTTGATCATAGATTCTTGGGATTTGAACAGAATCGTTTTGTCTTTGCAACACATCTTGAACTACGGAAATAACAACTATGATCTCAACTCTCCAAAGGTCAACAAGGCCATTGATAAACTTAAAGCTTCAACAACACAAATATTGAAGATGGTCTTTGGGAAGTATCCCTTACAGAGAGACTTGATCTTGGACTTGATCATGAATTCATTTGAAAACACACCAACTTCAAAGGATGATTCAAAACTTGTGAAAGTGAACAACACATCCATCACATACTTCACATACAACATAATACAGATGTTGTCAACTCTGGCTAATGGCGTGAATGTTGATGAATGTTTACAAGGGCTTCTAGAACAAAGCAAGCTGCATGAAGTTGAAATGGTTTCATACAGTGTCATATTGACTGATATGATAACAGAAAAGGTGATGGATAATGTGCGCTTGAAAAGTAAGTTGATTGTTTATAGTAAAGATCTTGTGAATAGTATGGAAAATGTAGATGAAATAATCCCCGATTTTTTATTATCAAGCTTAATCAACAAATTGATCAATATCATGGATAATGGGGCCATGAGTAATATTTCATTATTGGTTTTTGCCGAACTTGGTAACTTCATTATAAAGGGTAAGGATAAATTAACAAGGGATGAAACTTTTGAGAATTTATTAAGGGATAATTTAAAGCCCTTGAAGAAAGAGTTAAGAATGTTCAAGACCAATGGCGATAAAAACTATATACTCAAGAAATATAACTTCATAAATGAAATTAAGGAGTACATTTCTAGAAGTGAGTATAAAGATTTCAACAAACAAGTCTTCAACGAGTTTGAAGATTTGATCAATGATGAATTCAAGAATGACTTAAAGACAGGACACAATGGTGATAATTTATCCATAACCCAATTGAACTCCTTGAATTATTATCAAGTGTATATCAAGCTACTGTTGGACAGTATAAATAATCAAAGATTACAACTCACTGCAATAAAAAACTTTAGCATTTTGATCAACAACAATAAAGGATTGATCAACTCACCCTTCATCAAGGATCTGATTACAAAAGTTCTTAAGGAGGACAAAATTATAGTCAAGGAAGTTATCTTGAACTTTCTGAAGGGTAATGTAAAGTATATTGAGCTATTCTTGAATGAAATTGAGGGTAATGTATTGAATGATAGCTTAAACATAAGAAAGACTGTATTTTCTATAAACAAAATTGTATTTGAACATTTCAACAATCCATTGTTGAGATACTATGGGTTGAAGGGTATATTTAAGATAATGGATGATGAGAACACCATCATTCAAAGTGATGTGAGAGCTTATTTGCTTGAAAATGTCTTTGAAGTCTTCATGAATGACATAGATGTGGAGACCTTGGAGTATTTAATAAGACTATTCAATGAGGACTCACTGATGATTTCAAGGCTTGATGTTATTATGACTAGAAGGGATGTTATAAAGATGTTAAAGAATATCAATCATTATTTGACTTATAAGATTGTTGAATACACTCAAGATAATGAAACCATGAAATTAAGTGCAAGTCTTTCATTCATGAATAACTTACTCCAATACCATCAAAACATATTTGAAAAGCAAGATCTAGTTGTCTTGATACCATTGTTGAACCTCAACAACACAGACTTGATGTTAAGATTTAACATTTTAAAAATTTTCTCAAAAAACTTGAAGGTGTTTCAAAAGGATGTTAATGTCAAGAATGAGTTGAATTTGATGTTCCTCAATGACATGTTAAAGTATCAATTGAATGAAATAGAACACTTGGTCATGATTGTTGTAGGTATAAACAACAGAGATGCTCTAATAAAGCTGTATGAATCATTATTAGTGACTTTGAACAACTGTGATAATGATAATAAACTCAAAAAGTTGACTGTATCCATTATATCATTTATTATTCATAGTGAGATGGTAAAGAACATGAATACAGTGGTTGAAAAGTTAGTGACCATATTCCATACCAAGACAAATCTAATTTTAAAGTCCATCGTTATAAATCAATTAATGAAGTTGTGCAACAAAGAACCAATGATCTTTGCAAACGAAAGGATCTTGTCCTTGTTGAACAACACCCTTCATTTAAACAATGAGTACAATATTCTTAAGAGAGAGATTGTCATTGGATTAACCAACTACATGCAAATACAAGAGACCAGTAATGACGACATAACTTTGAATTTGATAGTGAAATATTCACCCAAAATATTGATTATGGTTGTACAAAACAATGAGTTCATGAACACAATCATCTACAAGTACATCAAGAACTTGGTTTACTTCAAGATCATCAACCCAATGATATACTTGCCATTCATTTTGCCATTGGTGATTCATAAGGATTATAACATTAAAGCATTAGACTTGGAGTTCAATGACATCAACATTTTAAATAAGGGTACCAACTTGATGATGAAATCATTTACCATCAACAATGATATAAAGAATCTTGACTATTATAACTTCATTGAGAACTTGTTATCTTTGGATGTGGATGTGAACTTCATCTTGAAAATATTCATTAAGCTATTGAGAACACATTATACAAAGAAACTGGAAACTTTGTTTTTGACTTTGAACTTGCTAAAGATAGTCCACAAGTTCAACAAGACAGTGATCCATGAGCTTATGAACATCACGAATATCTTGTTGGACAACTTGGAACAACAAGAAAATGAAGAGCCAAGCTCGTCTTACAGAATATTGAGGATATTCCTAAGGAATCTCAACATACAGAGTAATAACTTGAATTTTATCAATTTTGAAATAAAGAACTATGACTTTGAAGGCTTGAAATAAGGTGTCTTGAAAGGTTCGATAATTAATTCCTTTGAACCCAAAATCAACCTTCCATATTGAATCCCAAGCTCGTTATATAATTTTGTTAATCTTTTCATTTTGATTTGTTCCGCATTCCCCATGTTGAGCAGAATCATATCTTCTTCCTCATCACTTTCGCAATCGTACTCAACATTAGCAATTAAATCTTCATGATCTCTATGAATGAATTTTTGATCCCATGGTTCATAGATGTTTATATCCTTGTGTTTACGAATGAACTCGTTGCTGTATTTTTTATTAATTTTTTTGATCATTAACGATCTCCTGAAATCCATGAACTTGTTATATTTCAACAGCTTTGTGATCTCATTCACACAAAGTTCCTTCTTTTGAATGACTTCATAAAAATCATCAATGTCGTGGACATGGCATAGCTTATGGACTGTTGTTTTGATATCCTTAAGCACAGAGTTGATTATGTCTTTTTTGTAGTTCTTTGACTTTGGATCTATGTTCATGTCTATGCTCAAAATCTGTAGATCTTCACTCAGTTCTTCAAATAAATCCTTATTTTCATACTTTTGTAATAAATAATCATTGTATTCTATTTTCTTCAAATTCTTATGGTGGTTGGTGTACTTGTCATCGTTCAATGGATCATCATATACATCAAGTTCAATGAATTGTTCATCTTTTCCAATTATTGGATTTACAAAAAGAATGGGATCTCGTAGCTTTTTTTCATCTTCCTTATCTAAATGAATTGTTTTAAGATCATCCACACTCTCTTCTATATCATGAAGAACCGTGTGTTCATTGATATCATTGATGTTGTTTATATCATCAAAAGTAAATAAGATATTGGATTCTTCTTCATCACTTGACATTTTGTAATTATTATTATATATTATGAACTTTAATAAGATATATATCCGGTTTGTTATTGTCCTTCTTTGGTTGATTTGGTAAGGATAAGTCGATAATCATTCATTACAAATGAGATTAGGGAAGTGAAATATTGGATGTTTTACACCGATTGTATCATTTTTTTTTTTTAACGTGTCAGAGATATTAACGATATAACCATAGATTACTTTTTGTTAGTATTTTTTTTTCCAACCCCTTTTCTATACTTTAAACAGAATGCAAAATGTTTTTTTTTTCTCTCTCTCTCTTTAAAAAGGACTCCTTAGGAATCATTTAAACAACTTTAGTTATTGAAGAAACAAAGAAAACACCATTGTTTTTTGGAATCGGTATAATATATTATAGATGAGTACTCTTAATTATAGATCTTCTAAACAAGCTTTACCAATATATAACGATGACAAACAACAAAGATTGTCAGTCAAGCAAAACAACAATCTAAACTTATTGAAATCTAATAAGAATACCATACTGTATCTTTACACCTTGATTGTTATAACATGGCTTTACACCATCAAATACTTTGAAGTTAATTTTGTTAACAATGCTATTACATCATCATACAAAGATCAAGATACTACTAAACTCTTGGTGTTTGGTGATGTTCAAATCATGGATAAACATTCATATCCTAACAGACCATACTTGATCAACAAGATCACGCAGCTTATTTTAGACAACTATCATAGAAAAAATTGGATAAGTTCACAAAATATAATCAAGCCTCAATACAATGTTTTCATGGGAGATCTGTTTGATGGTGGGAGATATTGGGATAACAATTATTGGTTCAGTGAATTTGAGAGATTTCATAAGATTTTCAGAAAGGTTAATGTTTATGCCAAGAACTTGTTGAACTTGCCAGGAAATCATGATATTGGGTTTGGGGATACAATCCTGAAGGACAGTTTCTATAGATTCAATAAGTTCTTTGGAAACACAAACTCTAGAATAGAAATCAAAGGGACCAACTATGTTATTTACACCATTGACTCAATAGCTCTTTCAGATTCCCAGGCTCCTGAAATTCAAAATCTATCCATTGATTATTTGAATGAAGTCAAGAAGTACCACAATGTGAATCCATTGGAAAAGAGGATCTTGTTGACACATGTGCCTTTGTTTAGAGATCCGAATACACAAGTTTGTGGAGCTCTTAGGGAGTCCAAGAAACCATTTCCAATAGTTAAGGGGAATCAGTACCAAACAGTGATATCTTCGGAGTTAACTGATATGATACTGGACAGCATCAATCCTGATTTGGTTTTGAGTGGTGATGATCATGATTATTGTGAAATAATACACTCATTTAACAACAAAGAAATTAAAGAGATCACCACCAAATCAGCAGCCATGAACATGGGTATTCAATACCCACAATTGACCTTGTTGACCATTGATGGAAAGGATACCTTAACATATTCACAAATTAACTTGCACACTCCATATGTGCCACTACTCGTGTATGGTATCCTATCAGTATTGAGTGTTTTATACTTGTATTTTTATACTTTTAGAATTGAAGGTAATGATTATAGAAAGAAAAATATGAAATTGTTCTTCTATAGATTGATGATTTTGTCTGTAATTGTATTATACTTGGTGTACAGAACAATTCTATAGTTTACATACATTAATTTGTAACTACATTCAATGAGCATATATATATATATCAAAATGTAACTTTTTTAAAAAAAAAGAAAAAATTTTTTCATACTCTCTTTTTAATATATTCATTAATTCTGATTTCAGTACTCTTTTTCAAATAAATTGAATTATCAATCAAGTATCTAACATTGTTCAAATCCCTCATTGTGAATATGGCTACAAGCTCCTTCAGCAACTTGAACTTGTTCAATACTTCAACTTTGACTACTTCTGGAGAGTAACTTTCCAAGCAGTTGTAGAGATTCAAGATATCCTTGTTCATGACCAATCCACCAGCCAAGTTAACATCAAATTTCTTGTAATTCTTCAGCAAGTGTTTGTATAAATTCTGTAGAAGCATATCAACAAATGTGTTCATTGATGAACTCTTGACATTTGTAAGCTGAGTCAACATGTCATGCATGTACTTTTCAAGATTGTTGAAGCTTTGTGTTCCATCATTAACAAGCATATTTCTGTTGTCTATTAAGTAGTCCTTTCTATTTTGTGTCTTCAAGATCTTTTCAACTCCCTCATTGAATTGAAGTAAGTATTGGATGTATAAAACATTAATACAATTTTCCAATTTATCCACCAATGTGAGTTTTAAGCTCTTATTGAAACTATCATCCATGATCTTATAGTATTGGAGTATTTGGTCTTGGGCCAATTCAATCAATTCAAAGAACTCCTGCATGCTAACTAGTAGCTTATTATCCTTCTTTTTAATGTAATAAAAGATTTCAAAGTTTCTTAAAATGTACTCCTCAACCATGCCATTAATCAACGTCGCCATTTGTTCTTTACTAGAGATAATGTCCATCTCATTCATCAACAACTCTCTTTGTAATGTATCCACATGTTTCAATTTTTGAAGGAATCCCAAAAGAGAAAAGTTACTTACACTGACGCTAACATTCATCAATGAGCCTTGGGAGCTGTCCATGTCATTGTGCTTCAATAAGGAGTTGAATTGGGTCATTGTCTTTTGACTCAAGTTCTGGAACTTGTTGTTGTTTTGTTCCTCAACATTAATCTGGTTGATGTGGTTAATTATTTGAATGAAATCCTTGCTTTCGTATTTTCTTAATAATTCCTTCACACCATTCAATGAAGAAGATGGTAACTTTTGAGTTGTGATGTACTTCAATTCCTTTTCAAATAAAATGTTCAAAGTCTTGTGCAAGTCAACTTGGAATTGCTTCGTGGTGAAATTCAAGAGTTCAGTATTCATGAATGAGTTGATATCCTTGGTGAACATGTATCTCTCATTTAAATCACCAAGTCTTTGCCTCAAAATCTTGGAGAGATTGTACAAGATTATCAAGTAACTTTCTGCATTAAGTTTATTCTTTGCATTGTTGATTATTTTTGTAGTAAGAGGCTTAACTTTGTCGATGAGTATCTTATGTATCAGTTTGCTAGTTGTATCAACATAGAGCTTTTCTTTATTTTCAAAAATCTTTTGAATGATTTCACTCTCCCTTTGTATAATTTTCAAGATTTTGTTGTCCAAAAAATCAATGAACTTTTCATCATTGTAGTTATTTATATCATTCAAGTTGATGTTAAGATTGGTTGTGATCAAACTTGTTGAGAACATTTGAAATTGATCAGGTTTGATGGTTGACAAATATGGGTGCTTATCCACAAAGACATCAATCAAGTTGTTGTCCACATTCATTTTGTTGTAAATGTCTATGATCAAATTCAATCCTAAATAAATCACCTCAGTATCATGTTCAACGTTGTTGTATAGATTCTCATGTAGCAGGGAAAAATCTTCAAGAATTGAATTCTCAAAGTTTTTCATTATGTAATCAATCAAAAATGTAGTCTTTGACAATTTTGGGTTTTTCTGCTCAAGTTTCTTCGATAAAGTCACTAATTTTTCTAAAACAACACACATCTCTTTGTTGATGATGGATTGTCTTTCTATTTCTAACTTATCCAACTCTGATATTTCAAACTTGTATATGCTTGAGACAGATGTCTCATAAAGATCCTCTAAAGAATCCTTGTCTGAAGTGTCAATATTTTGAGCAAGTTTGAAGAAATACAGGTAGTGTTTCAATAGATCTACATTTTGCTTGTATCCATTATGTTTTTCTAATTTCAATTGAAGACTCTGAATGAGGTTCAATAGACCTTTATTGTTGTTGTTTATTAAAACCTTGTTCATCTTTTGTTCTAAGAAGACATAGTTCTTTTTCAACATGTCAAAGTTAGGCTTTATATTTTCTTCAAACTCTCTTTCATTTAGGCTTTCCTTGTTGTGCTTGTAATTGTCCAATGAGTTTTCTGCCAGTTTCTTCATGATTTCCTTGTTACAATTTTCAAGTAGTCTGATGTATGGTTTTGGATCAATGATTTTGCTATCTTCTATAAATGTTTCCTTGGTTAAATTGTTGCACATGTCATTAAGAAAGGCTATGACGGTTTTATCTATGCTGGGATCAGTACCCACTTCGTAATCCTTAAGAAATGTGTCATTATAGTCGATTATGTTCTTCCACTTTGTATCCAACTCAAAAAGATTATTCATGCTAAATATGTTATGTATGGTAATGATAATGTTATTGCTTCTATGGTTGATAATTTATTTTTATGAATTGCTCATGTTAATTGTTGTGTGTGTTTTGTTTTGTTTTTTTTATTTTTTTTTTTTTTGCTTCTCCGTTCAATTTTTACAATCCAACGTGTGTTTTCTACGCGTGACTTACTGTAAACAACCAATTATTATATGTATCTATCTTTACATTTAAAAAAAAAAAAAAATTTGTTTTAAAATATAATTAAATTAGTCTAAAAAAAAAAAATAACAAATTTTAAAAAAATGTAAACACATTTATTCTAGTAAAGTTTTAAGATGATGATATCAAAGATAGTCTACAAATAAAAATACAAGCTGAAAAAAAAAAACTGACAGCAAAAGGCACACAAAATGAGGAAAGTGATCCAGCTTTTCATGTGTAAGAACCAAAGGTGTTTAGAGAGGAAATAATACAATGTTCAAAAAAAAAACCTTAATATGGGCCGTGGATTTTCTGCTGAGTGAGAATAATGCGGGTTATACCCCACAACAGCAATGAGAGTTTAATTGCCAGGATCTTGAATGTAATGAGATTGTTGTGGTATACTTATCTATAAATCTTACATTATTAAGACTTCTTCCTGTACGTAACTTTCAAAATTATTATTATTTGGCACTAATGAGTGGCTGATATAACTGGTAATGTATTGTGAATACGATGATATAATACTTGCCGAATTATTTCAAAAAATTATTTAATTAATGCATCAAGCAACTAGGATCTTATATTTTTTTTTTTTTGTTACAAAAAAAAAAAATGTGTTTAAAAAAAAAACATCTTTCTATTTTAGGAAAGTGAATTACTATATTAGGATATTTCTTTTATTATTTTTCTTGGACATATCACAAACGTTCGCAGGACCCAGAAAAAAAAAAAAAGTGGAAGAATTGCTTTACTTTAACTTTCATTTGTCTCATTCAAGTTTTTTTTTTTTTTTTTTTTTTGGTATATAATTTATTATTGAAGTTATTTTTAATTAAAATTACTTTTTAAAAACTCTTAATTATATATTTGTACAAGAGTAATAATAAATTTTAACCAAGTATTTACATTTTGAAAGAAGCAAAGATTTCATAACCCTGCCGACAAAATGCAAATTTTCGTTAAAACTCTAACTGGTAAGACCATTACTTTGGAGGTCGAATCTTCTGATTCTATCGACAATGTTAAGGCTAAAATCCAAGACAAAGAAGGTATCCCACCTGAGCAACAAAGATTAATCTTCGCTGGTAAGCAATTAGAAGATGGTAGAACTTTATCTGACTACAACATCCAAAAGGAATCAACATTACATTTGGTTTTGAGATTAAGAGGTGGTGGTAAGAAGAGAAAAAAAAAAGTCTACACCACTCCAAAGAAGATCAAGCACCAAAGAAAGAAAGTCAAGATGTCCATCTTAACCTTCTTCAAGGTTGATGGTGATGGTAACGTTGAAAAGTTAAGAAACGAATGTACCAACTGTGGTCCAGCTGTTTTCTTGGCCAACCACCATGACAGATACTACTGTGGTAAGTGTCACTCTTCTTTTGCTAAATAAATTTAAAAATTAAATATTTCTGTTTATATATATAAATCATTTAATTTAATTTTATTTTAAAAAAAAAAAAAAAAAAAATAACAAAATTTATTCAGATGTATTAATTATATTTTATTATTATTAGTTCATTAGTATCTTGTACAGAATGCTGTAAATCACTTAATTTTAAATATATATATATACTATTTTTTAAGGCTTTGTGCTAATAGGAAGTTTTGCTTATCTTTGAATGCTAATTCTTTAACTAATTTATCAATCAAGATTTTATCTTTATTAAGTTGATTTAGAAGTTTATGTTCATTTTGCTTTAGGTCGCTGATAAGTTCTGATTTTTCCGCAAGATCCTTATCAAGCCCTTTGATTTTATTTATGTTCAATTCCTTTTCACTTTCCAATAACATCAACTTGGTCTTTAACTTCAACATCTCATCATCTTTTTGAATTTGAAGAAGGGGAGAGTTCAATGCTGGTGTTGGTATGTTTTTACTCTTTTCAGCAAATGAGTTGTTGAACACTACATTTGGCTGTTTGTCTTCAGGCTCTGGTGTAACATCATTGATCACACTTGAGTGTCTTCTCTTGGTTCGTTCAAACTTGGGCTTTTCTCTCTTTTGCATGAACATTGGTGGGATGATTTCATTTTTGTCATTGTATATCAATTGTCTCAACCTCTCACGCTCCTCATCCATGATTCTTATGGAGTTCTGTCTGTTGTCGTATTGGAAGTTGATGATAACATCATTCAAGGTGTTGGTTAATGTTGTTTCCTTTTGTATCATGGTTGATCGAGTTATTGAGTTTGATCTACTGAAGCTTCGTCTGCTGTTGTTGAATGGTGTTGGTGTGGATCCGATGCTCTTTGGAGATAAGTTGAAATCAATGGCTGATGTGTTTTCATTTTGAAAGGATTGCTGGTATCTATATTGATCTTCTTCTTGGATAATATTCTCCAAGAACTTCATCATTTCTATTCTGTCCAATGATTTCTTTCTGTGTGTGTCATTCTTAATACTATCTTTTTGTTGATCTGAATTTTTACTTAAAAAACTAATTGTGTCTGACATGTATACTTTTATTAATATTATGAATGACAACTTGATTAGTCTTTGTCTTGGGGGAGTTATTTTATATCGATAACTTAAACAATCAATTATATTAATAGGAGATTAAAACTTTGAATGATATATTGTTTCTTAACACAGAGTTAAAAAAAAAAAAAAAAACAAAAACAAAAAGAACTTCATTTGTTTTAATTGACTTGTTTTTTTTCCTGAATGCAATGAAAGTAAACTCGATTTCCCAATCATAACAGGAAACAAAAATTTGGAAAAAAAAAAAAAAAAAAAAAAGAAATTCAAAAAAAAAAAAGAAAAAAGAAACTTTATCGGAATTGAATATATATATGATCATTTTTTTAAAACAAATGTTATCTACTTTTTAATTATTTACATGTCTTGAGTATATTTGATTTTGAATATGAGACACAAGTAACTCACTTTGTATCTCTTGATCCAAATAGCATCTTTAATATACTTTCAAATCCTTCTTTACCTCTGGCAGCATTGAAATCGAATCTGCTCTTAGACCAGTTTTCTATTTTGTTGTTAATCTTATTGAAATTGGTGTTCCCTAGAATATAAGCAGTTTGTTTGAACTCAGTATTTTCTCCATCCTTATTTGGTTTATAAATGACTTCCTCATAAACTTTTAAGAACTTTCCTCCTGTAATATTCAATGATTTCAATTTGAATTCCTTGTTTTTGTAATCCAATTCACTTATTTCTAATACTCTACTCTTGGTTAGTTCTTTACCTATGATAAATTCTAACCATGTAGGAATCTTTTGTTGACAAGTTATCAATCTATGAGTGGTGATTTTTTTGTTTTGTTTGTTATAAGTTCTATCTAGAATGTCAATACACTTGACATGATCACTCATTTCATTAGGATACTTTTGCCATACTGCAACTATTGTTTCTTCAAAGGTGTATGGGAATGTATGTTTATTAGTAAGTAATTGCATGTATAGTAATAATAAATAAATAAAACTTTTTGTTGAAGTAAATTTTTTTTTTTTTTTTTTTTGTAGATTTTCTTTTTTGGTTCTTAAATTATAAAGTAATATTTAGTTCCGGTTACTAATTAATACTTCAAATATAATTAATATATACTAACTTAAATGTATAACTTGAATATAGTGTAATGTATTTTTTTTTTTTTTTCTTTTGGTTTATTTCAAAATTTGTCTATTCTTTGTTTTCTGTTAATCTGTTTAAATATTATTGGTTTAAGAACAGAAAAAAGAAGAGAAAAATAATAAATTTTTAAAGAAAGTGACATAAAATTTTCTAGTAAAAAAAAAATTTTTTTTTTCTTTTTTTCTTTTCTTCGTTTTGAAATCTCTTGGATATTGTAGCTTATTTCCGATAACGATTTTGATTAATTATTATTTATTACTTCCTAAAAACCATTCATTACCTCCATCATTATTTTGATCATCATCACCATATAGATCTATAGGTGTGATCTTTTTGTATTCTTTTAAGTTATTGGCCTTTATTGTTGTGTTTGAAGTGACACTTTCTGTATGTTCATTATGTTTAATTTTTTTACTGAAATCATTACTTATTGTTAATCCTGTATTTAAATCTAAACTTTCAGTGTCTATTTCCTTATTCTTTGAAATATCAAATGGCATTGTGTAATCCATGTCTATAAAATTATTACTTACAACCTTTGTGGGGTTTTTTGTTTCATTAATATCTTCTTTCATTATTGTACCATCATTCAATGAGTATAGATTTGCTGATGAAGTCATATTCACCATCAAATCACCGTTTTTGGCCTTCAATTGCTGATGAGATAGGTTGTTCATAAACAAGTCCTCATCGCTCATTTCATCTGTTAAGAACATCTCGTCTCCTGTTGTTAAGTATTTCTTCAAGTTCTTCAAGGTCACAGTTCCTGAGTTAGGTGATGCTGTTAACAAACTTGATGTTGATTGCTTCAAGGATGCTATTGAATCCAGACTACTGGTCATTTTCTTAAGATTTGTGAATGATGTATTTCTGGAATTCCTCAACATACCACTTTTAGGCATTGGTTCCCCAAAGCTTGTTGTTCTACTTTTGTTTCCTACAGGGTCCTTGTTCATACTATTGGCCCTTGTTCTAGAATTGGATCTGGATCGTATGATTTCCTTGAACTCAATTGGTATATCATCATTCTCATCATCCATGTTGTTCATGTTGCTGACCAATAAATTGTTTTGTTTCAATCTTTGTGAAAATGATAGTTTTCTTCCTCTATTGTCTGTGTTCTCATCGGGTAACAATCTTGATATCTCATTAGAGTTGATTGAAGGTGTGGGACTTAACTTGCTTAAGTAATTGGGCACATTGATAATAAGTCCCTTGTTGCTCATGGTTCTCTTCCTTGATAGCTCATATTCATTTGAAAATCTATGTTCTGAAGAATTACTTGATGATTCAGAAGAATCTGAATCTGAATTATATTCGTTAAGATTACTTATACGACTATCAATTTTCTTGATCAAACTTTTCATCATTATATATTATTATATGCCTTGTTTATTTTCTTTTTTCCTTTTTTTTTAAAAAAAAAAAAAAGAAAATACAAAAGTTATGTTTATATTTTGGTTATCTTTATATTTATAATATATTTGTATCATTATTTAAGACTCCTATAAAGATTCTATAAAAGAAAATCATAAAAGAAGAAAAAGGAAGGAAGAAAAAATTCCCATTTTAAAACAATTTTTTTTCTTTTCCATATAAAAAATAAAAAAAAAAGGAATAATCATCAACGGATTTAAAGAGTGTACTCACGTGCTATTAATATTTAAATCATAATATTTTAATCATTTATTTTGAAGTTTATACAACACTTTTGATCTAACTATTTATAATCAAAAAGACTTGTGTCATTATTATTAACCAAACAATAAATTTTAAAATTCTCCCCAAAAAAAAAAAGAAATTAATAATATATTCTTTTTGTTTAACCCAAAAAAAAAAAAAAAAAAAAAAAAAAGGAAGAAAAAAGATTATCATATAATATGTTATTACAATTTTTGTTTATTAATTATTATTATTATTTTTTTTTAAATGGTGAAATGGTGTGTCACGTGAACACCCAAAATTTAACAAAAAAATAAAAAAAAAAAGTAAAAAATGAATTTAAAAGGAAAAATTTTACCTTTTTCCTTTTTTTGTTTTTTGGAAAAAATAATATTGAAAATCCATTTGTTTTTTTTTTTTCTTTTTTTGTTTTTTAAAAAAAAAAAAACAAAAACTAATATGTTGTGTGTGTGTTTTTATTCACTAATAATCATAAACCATTGTATTATAATAGTAAATTAATATATAGAAATAGTATTAATAACCATCACATTATTAATTAGAATAATTATATATAGTAATGACAACCACTCAAGTATCTATCCATCATCATATAAAAAACCTTAAGAATGATAACTTCATAGGTCAAGAACAAGCTAAACAAGCCACAAGTATAATTCTGGATTTAATTAAAGAAAAGAAGTTTAACAACAAGGGGTTATTGATCCAAGGTCAACCATCCACTGGTAAAACTGCTCTTGCTTATGGTATGACAAAAGAGTTAGGTGCAAACATCCCATTCATCAAATTGGTTGGTTCTGAGTTTTATTCTAAAGAAGTTAAGCCAACTGAACTGTTGATGATGAACTTAAGAAGAGGTATTATCATCAGAATGAAGGAGCTGAAGGAAGTTTATGAAGGTGAAGTCATTGAACTTCAACCTGAAGAATCAAACAACACTCTTGGCCAGGATATACAAGGTTATGGTAAATCATTATCCCATGTTGTCATCACTTTGAAAGCAGCAAAGGGTACAAAAACATTGAGATTGGACCCTACCATTTATGATTCCATAGTCAAGGAAAAAATCGCCATTGGTGATGTTATATACATAGAAGCCAACACCGGGATTGTTAAGAGATGTGGAAGATCAGACTCATTTGCCACCGAATTTGATTTAGAATTGGAAGAATACGTTCCTCTTCCAAAGGGGGAAGTTTATAAAAAGAGAGAGATCATTCAAGACTTAACCTTGCATGACTTGGACATGGCAAATGTAAAACCATCCTCAAACGGCAATGATATCATCTCCATGATGTCCAATTTACAAGCAAACAAAAAGACAGAAATCACTGATAAATTAAGACAAGAAGTTGATAAGGTTGTTCACAAATATATCTCCAATAACCAAGCTGAATTGATTCCTGGTGTCTTGTTCATTGATGAGGCTCACATGCTCAACCTGGAAATGTTCACCTTCATAAACAAAATTCTAGAACTGGACTTGGCCCCATTGATCATCTTGGCCACCAACAAACAGGGCTTACAAATCATAAATGGAACTGATGACATTTCATCTCCATTTGGTATTCCTCAAGATCTCTTGGACAGATGCTTAATCATAAAGACCAAACCATATAACATAAAGGAACTGGAAGCCATCATCACCAAGAGAGCACAATCAATGAACTTGAAAATCAACCCGGCAGCAATGCAATCTCTTTGCCAAATAGGCGATGAAGCTAGTAAAAAGAGAGGCTTGAGATACGCTTTACAATTGTTATCCCCTTGTAGCATTCTCATGGAACTTGCTGGAAGAGATGAAATCATAAAACAAGATGTTGAAGAATGTATGGATTTGTTTTTGGATCTTAATAGATCTGTTGAAATTTTAAAGGCCAACACCCAAGGTTTTTTGTAATTTAAAATATAAATATTAATAAAAGAATAAATAAATTTTTCTTTCAATATTAAGAACCATTATATAATAGTCTATAAATATAAATATATATACTTTTTTTGATTATTTATAAACCTGCTAACTCTTTCAAAAACTCATTAGGAGATATCATGGTTGTAGAACCATAAACAATGTTCTTGTTTGTGTAATTCTTATTGAATCCATTTGATTCAGTACTATTCCCACTGTTTGGATTCAGATCTGAACTTTTATTTGCATATCTTTGTAAATTACAATTCTCTAAATATGATCCTCCACCAACAACAAAGCATATACACTTATTGAACTTTCTATTTCTATTAATCTTGGAATTTTTCTTCAAAGTTGGATCCAAATACAAGTACTTATCCACCAACTGCTCATAATTGTTCAACTCATCTTCTTTCTTATCTGCATAGCTGGATGTCATGATGCTGCTAACAATATTAGTCAATGGTAAGTTGTCATTGTCTGAAGTTAACAAGTTAGACACTCTTGAAATAATAGAGCCCATGCTATCTTGTAGTTTATCATTTGCCAACCCATACAACTTAGAGGAGAAATAAGATGCTGACTTGTTTGTGGTTTCTTCATTTATGTTTGTATTTTGGCTTGCAAGCTTGTCATCATTGAAATAGGTCATATCGTTCATTTTTTGGTAGCGATAGATGTTCTTGATTGCATCCAACAACTTCATGTTTAATTCACTCTCTTCATCAACATCCTCTCCCTTAGGTTCACATAATGTCTTGAATGCACTATCACACTTTTCAACAAAGGTCTCAAACTCTTGCTTTCTGTTTCCCTTCATTTGATTCATGTTACTCTTCAGGAATATGTACAAGTATGTTCTTATTTTATCTGAAACTGTACCAGTCTTTGGATCCTTCAACAACTCAATGAACTCATTTCTGTTCTTGACATTGTAAATATCCTCTTGTTCAACCTCATAGAACTTGTCCAAGTGCAAATTACCCAACTCCTTGATCAACTCAGATAAAACTTTGAAATGATTGTCAATGAATTGCTTCTTGGCTGTCAACTCAGGCAACTTGTCCATCGCCCTTTGTATCAATTCAGTATCTTGCTGAACATCCCCATCTTTACCAACATTCAAGTTTTGTAGGTTTGTGATGTTGACACCTGTCTTTGATGTGATTTCTTCAGTTTCCTTCTTGTAATTGTTCAATTCAAGTTCAGCATTCTCTACAACTTCAGGGAATGGCAATTGATTGTTGCCTTCCCAAAAGAAATCATTGCTGTCCAAGTCAATCTTTTGTCCTGACGGTAAAGTTATGGTGTTTCTATTCAACTTGAAAACTTCAGATACTAAGCACTCGTAATATAACGAATGGGATAAAACAGATGTGAAGTCAAAGCTTCTATCAACCAATACAAATACAGGTCTATCCAAATCAGCCACATTGTTTTCCATGCTATTGCCTTCAATGAATTGCTTGCTGTTGATGATGTATTCATGCAGCATGCTGTCCAACTTTTTACCAACAATTTCTGCTGGACCTCCGGGTTGGATTCTTAAAACAGGTATGCTGTTGATACTTGAGTTCATGGTGATGACAACATTGTACAATCTTGATGCTATTTCTTGACACTTTGAGTTGATTTCTTCTTCAGTGATTGATGTGTTCAAATTAAACTCAGACCATATTCTTTCCATTTCAATTTCAAATACATTGGGATCAGTTACTACAAAGTTCAAATATTGATCATAAACTTGCTTGATTTGGTCAAACTTGCCAATTTTTACAGCTTCTTCTGCCAAGTACTCCAAGTTAACTCTTGATATGTTTGAAGTGAAGTTCAAGTAATATTCATCATAGAAATCATTCTTTAAGTCCTGGATGACTCTTTCCAAGTTCTTTTTACTTGGCTCAATAAAATAAACAGCAGGAATATCTGGAATGGCTTGTCTTTGTGGAGAAAACAAAGTTGTATGACAAGTGACACCAACCTTCAATAGATCTTTGACTCTCAAAACAGATGATACAATCCCAGTACTAGTTTTATCCATAATCAAGATCTTCCAATTGATTTCTTGTTCATCCATTGATTTGGAAGGTGCTGTGTTAAACAGCAACATTTTTTTGATTGCAGATACCTGGTGATCTCTTAAGGTGTTATCTATGGTGTCCATCTAAGTTATTTCTGTTGATGGTTTATATTTCCTCAACATGATCATTAAAGAATATGTACAATAAAGAGCCACAAGAAAAAAAACAAAAAAAGAATCAGTATAAGTAGATCATCAACTTAATTAGAACATGATAAGGGGAGTGTGAAAGTAACTATTTTTATCGTTCCTGTTAAAATCTGAATTTTTCTTCCCAAAATAAAAAATAAAAAAAACAAAACAAAAAATTTTTTTTTTTTTCTTACCAGTGGGTGTCGAAGATGTCGGGAATAGAAAAAAAATCTTTCAATCTAGGCAGAATGCTCACATACGAATTTTCTACTTCAATGACACTTTTTAAGGTAGCAAACATAAAAAAAAAAAAAAAAACCTCCAAAACAAATAAAATCTTTGTGTAGCGTTTATAGTCTAACATAAATTGAAAAGGAAAAATCACGAAAAAAAAAAAAAAAGAAAAAAGTAAAAAAAAAAAAAAAAAGAAACCCTCAATCTTTAAATAATAATATATAACTTATTGTTTCAATGTGGATCTACCTGCCTTTAACAACTCATCACACAACAACAAGTTACTGGATATACCATTAGCACCAGTAATTGCATTTCTTATAACTCTGTATGAATCCCAAATACCTTCAATGGTAGGATCACAAGAATCACCCAAGTTCAAGTCAACACCAACGTATCTTGTTTCATCCATGGACTCTTCTAAATCATCTTGACAAAGAGCCAACACATCCAATGGATCATGTCCTGCATTCTTTATCAAGATCTTTGGAATTACAAGCAGGGAATCAGCAAATGCTTGTACACCAAGCTTTTGCTTCCCCTTCACCTTGATGGTTTTCTTCACTATGGATTGCTTTAGGTGCTCACTGCAGGCAATGTAAAAGGCACCTGCTCCTGGAACAATAGACTCATCCTTTATGACATTGGATACTGCTCTCAATCCATCTCTCACAGCATCCTTGATTTGTTGTAGTGTGTAGAATGTAGGTCCTTTGATCAGAATGGTGCATGCCTTTGGATTCAAGCACTTGGTGACATATGTATATTTCTCATCATTCAAGGTTTCACAATAAACCTCTCCAGCATAACCTAAAACATCTGGAGTCAACTCATCAACAGAGTTTGTGGCTTGACCCTCAGTTATCAATTGTAACCTTTCCAAATTTCTTCTCTTGGCTCTTCTCAACGCCATTATGTTGTTCTTAGCAAGAATATCCAAGGACATTGGATCAATACCCTTTTGATTGATAATAACAAAGCTCTTGTCGGATCCCAATGGACAAACTTCGTTTTTCAAGTCTATGATCTTCTTCAACTTCTCATCAACAAACTTTCTTTCAGATGCTGCTAACTTATCTCTTTGTTCAGCTGATGAATAATAAAATCCTGAATTAACTTCGGTCTTTTCATATTCCAAGGATACATTCAATATCAAAATGTGACAGTTCATTAAGTGTTCTGGCATGTCTGGATGTCTAGGTCCGTGGTCCAGAACTAAACCTTCAATCAGCTTGGTGTCATTGCTGTTATTGTGTTGCATTTGCATTATCTCTATCATGTGCAAATCCATACTTGGCTTGATGGTGATGTCTTCTTGTTGCTTTGAAGAAATCAAAACAGCATCAGTCACTATAGGTGTCAAAACCTCACATAATTCCGGATTGATTTTTGTAATCAGAGACGATCTGGCTGTTTGCAACAGAAATTCTCTATCACCAATGGCATTTTGCTTTTCAATCTTGTATGTGTCCAAGAACTTCAAGGCTTCTACCCTGGCCATCTCATACCCATCAGTGATGATTCTAGGATGGATTCCTTCCTGTATTAGTCTGAAACCTTGCTTCATAAGCTCACCCACCAAACAAACAACTGTTGTTGTACCATCACCAGTGATTTCGTCTTGAGCTGAGGCTGCTCTGGCAATCATGACTGCTGTAGGTGATTGAATTTGCATCTCAGTCAACAAAACCTTCCCATCCTTGGTCAACTTCAAATTTCCTGCCCCATCCACCAATAGCTTCAATGTTCCCTTAGGACCCAAGTTTGTTTCTAAAACCTGTTGTAAACCTTCAGCAGCAGAGCAATTGACTTTCAAAGCTGCATCTCTTCTAAGTGTTTCAGCTTTAGGATTTAAATATTGTAAAGACATAGTATATGATAAACAAAGACTTTAATTATTTTCCTTGGTGAGTTGAAAAACATACAAAACCAAATGGAATATAAAGAATTAATGATTATTATTAATTTATTAAAGTAATTAAAAAGTAACAAATTCAATTATAGATTCATCAGAAAGAAAAGAAAAAAAAAAACATGAATGAAGGTGTTAGAATGTAGAGAGTTGAAGATGACCGGCGAAAGCAAAAAAAAAAAAAAATTTTTTTTCGTAGTGTATATATATTTTTTTTTCTGGGGGACCGTGAAAGTGTTATTTGTTGTTTCAATCTTTAGTAAACACGTTACATTGATCAAAACATTTTCATTGATTTCAATTAAAAATCTTGTAATCATAGACAATTATAACCAAAAAAACAACAACAATCAAAGTAAATAACCATTTACACTTTTCACCATTATACAAGTAATGCCACATATCGCTTACACTCTGGTTTCTAAGAGTAGTGCCATTTCTGGCTCTGAAGGATCAAGCAAGAATGCTCCTTCTTTTATATCTAAAGCATTTCAATTAAAGTTAGAGTCTCCCCATGATGAAGAAAAAGAAGCTGTCATGAGAGAAATTTTATCTGTGGTTAATTGCTATTCCACTTCGAAGACTGGCTCCAACGAAGAGGAGCTAGCTGCATCCTTATTGAATGACCAAGATCTATTAATGGCCATCATCAGATACGTCATGCCTTCTAAATCAAAAGCTGTTAAGAAGTTGCTATATCAATATTGGGAAGTTGTCCCAAAGTTGGATGAAGCTACCTCATCATTGAAGCAAGAATTCATCTTACTTTCTGCTAATTTACATGCCGATCTACAACATGTCAATCATTTTGTTAGAGGTTCTTGTTTAAGATTGTTAATGAAATTCAAAGAAAGAGAAATTTTGGAACATCTTGTTGATGATGTATTCACCTTATTGCAAGATAAAAAGAAGTTTGTGAGAAAATACTCTATCTTGACCTTGTTGTCAATTTACCATGTAGATGAAAGATTGGTTCCTGATTTCAAGGCCATAATCCACGAGTTTTTAACTAAAGAAATTCAAAACGAAAAAGATGGCGTTGTATTGAGAAATGGATTCTTAGCTTTATGGAAGGTTGATGTTGATGCTGCTAGGGAATGGTTATTGAAGACTATCAACGATGAAACCATGGTCGCTGACTCAAATGCTGATGACAACGATACCGATGAAGCTGCTCTTCCAAACAACGTGCACCCATTGTTGACTGAAATATTCACCCAATTTATCAAAGAAGACACCTTCAATTCATTAACATCAAGTGAAATCAAATTAATGTATTTGGATACAATTGTCAACAAAATCGATACCATTGAAAACAGAGAGGTTAAGTTAGACTATGTTTGGGCATTGGTCAACTTAACTGCTGTTTTGATATCTAATTCTCATGAATTTGATTTGATTCAAACCATCGATATCATTGTTTCCAACTTGATTGAATTATTTGTTCAAGAATCTGACTGGAATGTTAAGTTGATATTATTATCTCAAATTAAGTCCTTGATCTCAACTTCCAACAATGAACAATTGGCCACTCTTTACAAGCAACAAATGTCCTTACAAATTCATACTTTAATTTCAGTAATCAACAGCAATGATCCATATTTGTCCGAAGCTGCCTTGAAATTGATCTTGGATTTAGTTGATTTTAAGACCTCTGTTGAAGTTGTCAGCTTTTTAAAGAAGGAATTGTTAGTTTCATTTGATGTCAAAAAATCTCAATCTGTTGCTTCTAAGGAATTCTTGAATCAATATAGAACTTTGTTAATTTCCACCATTACTAAAGTCGCCTCTGATTACGACAAGGTTGCTGTTGAAGTAGCTACTCTGCTTCTAGATGGTATGGCCGTTTTGGACACCACTGCTTGTTTGGAAGTTGTTGGATTCTTGAAGAAAATTATTTCCAAGGCTGATGTCAACAAAAACAACAACTTGAAGTCTCAATTGATTGAAAAGTTAATCTTGAAACTTGAGGACATAAAACATGCTAGAGTGTACAGATCATGTTTATGGTTATTGGGTGAGTATTGTGATGATAAGAAGTTAATTGTTTCTGTTTGGAATCATTTGAGAGAATCCTTGACTACATCAAAGAGTGCTGCCGAAAATAAGTCCAAAGCTGAAGTGGAAACTGTTCAACCAAGTGGTCCAGTTATTCTACCAGATGGTACTTATTCCAATGCTCCATTGAACACTGAAATTGTTACAAAGGAAGAAGAAGATGAAGAGTCCACAACAATTGAAAGTCTTGAAGACTTGCCACCTTTGAAGCTCTTTTTGAGAAAGGGTGACTTTTATACGATGTCCATAGTATCCACTTGTATTGTCAAGCTTATCTTACAAGCCATTTCATTGTCTCCACTAACTGAAGAAAATATCAAGACATCACCAGTTGTTAATGGTATGAAACAGGAAGCTATTTTGATGCTGATCAGTATAATTAGATACAAGAACGAAGCTCTTGTTGGCAAGAAGATAGATGAAGATTCTAAAGAAAAAATCATGCAAAACATAGAAATTTTATTGAATTTGAACTCTGTTGCTATGGTTAATGAAATGATATCTTTGTACTTACAAACCACCATGGATGCCTTCCAAAGACAATTCAAATCCTTGCAATTTTCGAAAGCCGTTCTACAGAAAAACAGCAAAGGTGATATACTTCCAAAGAATGAAAATTACAATGTAGATTCCCAGATTGGCTTCAGATTGCTTCCAGGAAGTTCCAACTCCAAGTTAGCTGAAAATTCTATTTTGAAGGATATAGGACACGCTGTTGGTGGATCCAAACAATCTTCTAAAGTTTCCAGTATTTCTGATGCAAGTGTTAAGGCAACAGCCACATCAAAGCTAGCCAAGATTGTTCAATTGACGGGTTTCTCTGATCCTGTTTATGCTGAAGCCTGTATATTAACCAATCAATTTGATTTGACTTTAGATTTATTGATTGTTAATCAAACTAAAGAAACTCTAAAGAATTTACACTTGCAATTCTCCACACTAGGCGATGTTAAGATCTTGGAACAACCATCTTCCATCAATGTTATCGCTCATGGGTTCCATAGATTCATCATCAACTGTAAAGTTAGCAGTGCTGACACAGGGGTTATCTTTGGTAACATAATTTATGATGGTGCTCACGGTGACGACTCCAAGTATGTTATCATGAACGATGTGCACATAAACATCATGGATTATATCAAGAAACAAGACTTGAAGGATGATAATAAATTCAGAGTTATGTGGAATGAGTTTGAATGGGAAAATAAAATCAATGTTAAAACCAGCAACTTTGCAAGTTGTCAAGAATATCTATACAAACTATGTGAATTCACCAATATGGAGATTTTAAATAAAAACGATATCAATGGTGATGATGAAGGAGATGCTTCTGCTAGATTCTTATCATGTAACCTATTCGCTAAGTCCTCATTTGGTGAGGAAGTATTAGCTAATGTTTGTATAGAAAAGCTGCCGGAATCTGGTGAGATTGTTGGTAATGTCAGAATTAGATCAGAAGGTCAAGGTCTAGCATTATCATTAGGTGAACGTATTGCTATGGTTGCCAAAAATGTTAAGAAATTGAAATTAGACAAAATTTAATTCTTTCTTTTATTTTTGGTTTAGTTCGAATGTCCATATTATATAGCTTAAAAATCAAGTAACTTTAAATTAGAATAGAAATAATAAAAACAACAAAGAATGATTTATACATATCAAATGAAAGAGAAGAATGATTAATTTAATTCTTATCTTTCAAATAATTATTTACAATGATAGCGTATATATATTGTTTGATTAAACTCTGGCTGGCTCTTCTAAAGGACCTTCGGCACGGAATGGGAAACCTAAACCACTTAACAACATCTTTGTATAAGCTGGGTCTTGAGCAGTAGTATTGATTTTTACTGTCATACCTAATAAACTATCCCATAAATCTTTGTCACTCATAATTTCAGGGAAGAATGAAACTTGTTCGGCACTCAATTCCAAAGTTATGTGACCTTTAGGATCAGCCAAGTGTTCTGGAATACCGTTAAAGTATTCATCCTTAGGGAAAATCAATTCATTAAGGGTCAGTAAAAATTGTGACTTATCATATCCAAAAAGATCCGCTTTACCACCTAGAATGGAACCCACTCTTAAAAACATGTTATGATCACTTTCAGTAACAACTATATTATTAGGTTTGACATTAGTAATTTGTTGTATTAAAGCTTTTGCAGTGATGTATTTATACTTATTGACATTAACATCCTTGGCCATACAGGAAACTTCAACATTCAAAAGTTCAGGAATATTCTTTGGAGTGATTGGATATCTATCTAAGAATAAACCAGTCTTACCAAAAATGGTTGACTTTGTCTTATTGATTAAATATGGATTGGATAAGTTGTCAATCTCACGATAGATAGGACCTGGAGTGAAGGTTTCTGAGTGATCATACGCCATTAATAGCATATCTGATTGAACAGAGTTGTAATAATGTTCAGTTAATCTGTCTTGTCTGACATCAAGTGGTATGTAACACTTAGCTTTGATATCATTTGAGTGTGTTTTAGAACTGTCAGCTGATTCCATTAATACACGCTTACCATATCTTTCAATATGATGGGTTGGGTTTACTATGCTGTAAGTACCTTTACATAATTTACCTGCTTGGGAAAACTGTCTTTTTGATATTCTGACACTAAAGTTCATTTTGTGATATATATTAAAACCACAATTATATATATTGGTTAATTTAATTAATGCTTTATCTTGCGTTATTATTTTAATGTATTTATTTTCTTAATTATCCTTCATAAGATAATAGTAATCTTTACAGTTTTGATTTTTATTTCAAAGCTTTTCATTTGTGAAATTTTTTTTTTTTCCTTCGTCTTCAAAAATTTTTTCTGCTCATGAAAGTATGATTTAGGTCCTAAAGAGGAAAGACTTAAATACTCATGGGGGTAACAATTGTTTTTTTAAGAGAATATTTACACAGCAAAAAATATAACTTTGATAACAAAAACAAAAACGCGCTAAAAAAAAAAAATAACCCAAAACAAACAACAAAATACGGAAACATCTCATTGAAGATATACACAATAGTAATCATTGGAAAAAAGAAACAATACACACCAACATAAAACATTGGAGAAAAAACATGTCTTCAAACTCTACACCTACAAAGAAGAAATTAAGTTCTAGTGCCAAGAAAAGAAAAATACACCCCTCAACCCCTCCTGGATTAAAGCCTTCAGAGAATAATGATATAACTGCAGAAACAATTTTGAGATCACCTCAAAAACAAAGCAGTCAATTTTTTAATATTAATGCTCAACAAACATCTAGTAACGTATCCAGTGGAGATAGCAATAGTTTGTCTAGAGGTAGATCATTGTACGAGTCTAGTCGTATCAAAACACAAGAGGTTTCTCCCTTTAGAAAGCTATCACCAGCTAGAAAGAGTCCATCTCCAAACAGAAGATTATCATTGGTTCAACTCTCCCCGAAAAGAAGAAACAACATACTCCATAAATTGAATCATGCTATGGAGCGAGAAACTCAAAGTAAAAAAACAGGTGGGAGAAGATTGTTCATAAGCCATTTAACCCTAACTAACTTCAAATCATATGCTAATAAACAAATAGTTGGTCCATTCAATGAAAATTTCACTGCTGTTGTTGGGCCAAATGGTTCTGGAAAGTCTAATGTAATTGACTCAATGCTATTTGTGTTTGGTTTTAGAGCTAGTAAATTGAGACAGGGAAGACTTAGTGAACTTATTCATAAATCTGAAAATTACCCCAATTTGGACTATTGCAGTGTTGATGTTCACTTTAAATATAATTATAGAGATGGATTTAAAAAAAGCGATTTGGAAAAAGATGAACTTGTGGTTACTAGAAAGGCATTTAAAAACAATGCATCTAAATATTATATAAATGGTAAAGAAAGTTCATACACGCTCGTCACTGAACTTCTCAAAAAAGAAGGGATAGATCTTGATCATAAAAGATTTTTGATTCTTCAGGGTGAAGTTGAAAGTATTGCTCAAATGAAACCTAAAGCTGAAAAAGAAGGTGATGATGGGATCTTAGAGTACTTGGAAGATATTATAGGTACTTCTAAATACAAACCTGAAATTGAATCATGCTTGGTTGACTTAGAAACACTCAATGAGACATGCTTGGACAAAGATAATAGATTAAAGATAGTACAAAATGATCTAAAATCTTTAGAAGCCGGAAAGGATGAAAGTTTGAATTATATAACAAAAGAGAGACAGGTTGTACTTTTAACTGCTGAAAAATTGCAACTGGAGATGGAATCTATGCAAGCTCACATTGAAACACTCAATTCTAAAGTTGATGAGATAAACAGAGAACAAACTTCTAAAAAAGATGAACTAAATTCATTTACTGAAGATTCCAAGAAGTTTAAAGATGATTTTGAGCAAAACCATAATAGAATTAGCAAACTTGAAGCAAACATTTTTAATATGAATGGAAAATTGGAAGATGTATCACAGAAAAAAATTTTTACAGAAGAAAAAATAAAAAATCATGAAAAAACACAAATTAAAGATCAAGAATCTTTAAAAGCAGCAAAGGCGAATTTAGAGAAAGTTATAACAGAAGTGAGTAAACTTGAAGAGGAAATCGAAAAAGATTCAAAGGAATTAAACACTTTAAAAGGAGAGAAAACATCTTTACAAAATGACTATCAAATTAAAAAACAAGCTTTGAAAGACAAATCTGTCAACTTAGAAAAAGATATTACCAATAAAGAACAAGAATTAGCACCTGAACAACAGAAAATAAGTCATTTGGAATCAGAGATTATATTAAAGAGACAAGAAATACAGCTATTGCAACAAAGAAAAAACAAGAACAAAGAGAAATTCTTCTTTTTGGCAACTAAAATGAAAGAAATTAAGGATAGAATAGAATCTAGTGACAAAGATTTGAAATCTTCGAAGACTACTTATCAAGAGAAAAGTGAACTTAAGGCTAAATGTTTGGAAGATTTTAAAAAAAAGAAAAAAGAGCTAAATTTGCTGGATGCAGAATGCAACAAGAATAAACAAAAATACCTGGAGGGGAAAAGTAGTGTTAACACAACTGAAACAAGCAATAAAATTATTAATGCTTTATCTAAGCTACAAGATCAAGGTAGAATATCTGGGTTCTATGGAAGATTGGGTGACTTGGGTGTCATTGATTATAAATACGACGTTGCCGTATCAACTGCAGCACCAAGACTCAATGATATAGTAGTTCAAACTGTCGAGTGTGCACAGAAGTGTATTGATTATATGAGATCAAACAGATTGGGTTACTCCAGATTTATTTTATTGGATAAATTGCCTAACTTTGAAAACGCAATGAATCAAAACTTTAGTAAAATACTTCCATCAAACTCGTACAGACTGTTTGATTTAATTAAACCTAGCAAGAAGGAGCTATTACCTGCATTTTACAGCATTTTGAGAGATACAATAGTGGCCAAAAATTTAAATGAAGCAAAGAGAATTGCTTACAGTGGTCAAAGAAGGCTTAGGGTTGTTACCATTGACGGGAAGCTAATTGATGTTTCAGGTACTATGTCCGGAGGTGGTAGACAAAAGTTTAAAGCTTTGATGAAGACAATCAATTCAAAAAATGAAAATGAGAGCTCTTTGCAACAATTATTCATGACTCCAGAAGAGTTGAAAAAGTTAGAAAATATCTACAAATCTTCCTATTCTGATTACGAAAATAGCCTTAAGGAGGTTAATATGTTGCAAGAGCAAATAGATGCTTTATCTATTGAAATACCAGATTTAGAAACCAAGGTGTCATCACTTGAATTTGATTTGGAATCCTTTGAAAATGAATTACGTAATACCAACCAGCAGTTAAAGATTACAGAGGAGCAGAATTTAAATTCAGAGAATACATGCGAAGATGAAATTTCTAGAGTTCAAAGCTTTATTAAAGTAAACGAGGACGAAATTGAAACCATTAAGTTGAATATTCTTCCAAAAACAAAAGAAATTGAAAATTTGAAGTTGGCAATAAATGAGATTGGGGGGTTTGAGTTAGATCAACAAAAAGATATAATAACTAAAAATGAGTTAAGATCAAACAAATTAACGGCAAGAATAAAAAAAAACAAATTAATGGTCAAGAAAAAATCCATTGACAAGGAAAATTCTCATAGGCTCATTAAGACATTGAGTGAAAAGTTAAAAAACTCTGACAAAATTTTGGAAGCCTCTGAAAGTGAAGTTGCTGACTTTAACCAGGTGATGCAGAAATTAAATGAGGAGAAGTCGAAATTGGTTGAAGAAGTTTCTCAACTAAAGACTGCCAACGTACAACTAAGGGATAAAGTTGTTTACTTTGAGGAGCAAATTACAAATATCCGCAATAGAATCTTCCAAATTAAAGAAACGTTGAAGTCTATTATAAATGAACGTTCGCATCTTGTTGAAAAATATAACAAGACTAAAGATAAAATAGCAAACTTGAAAATTAGAGATGTCTATGAAGCTTTGGAAGTTTTGTCATGTCTTCCAGTGAAAGAGGCCATCGTTGAAAATCATGAGGCTGCTTCTCAGCCGGAAAATGATGACCTTGATAAAATGGACGTTGAGCAAGATTCAGCCGAGACAACTCATGAGAAAATTCCATCATGTGTGGCAACTAAAGAAGAGGAAAATGATGAAAATTTCATGGATGTTGAAAGGGAAATTACAAACCCAAAAACCCAGCTTGTTCCCTTATCTCATATAGAATTCTTGAATATTGAGAGTTACAAGGTTGACGAGATGGATATTAGTCAATATGAATCAGAAATAGCTAGCTTACAAGAATTCCTAGACAAATCAACCGTTAATTTAACAGCATTAGATGATTATGTGACAAATTACAGGAATTTCAAAGTAAAGCAGAAAGAACTAGATGATGCTATTGAACATAGAGATAATGTTAAAAAGAAATGTGAAGAGTTGAAGAAAAAGAGATACGATGAATTCATGAAGGGTTTCAATATTATTTCACAATCATTGAAGGAAATGTATCAAATGATCACGATGGGTGGTAATGCCGAATTGGAACTGGTTGATTCCATTGATCCGTTTTCAGAAGGTATTTTATTCAGTGTCATGCCTCCTAAGAAATCGTGGAGAAACATTTCAAACTTGTCTGGTGGAGAAAAGACATTATCATCCCTTGCATTAGTATTTGCTTTGCACAATTATAAACCCACTCCAATTTACATCATGGATGAAATTGATGCAGCTTTAGATTTCAAAAACGTGTCTATAGTGGCTAACTACATCAAGGATAGAACTAAAGACGCACAATTTATTGTTATATCATTGAGAAACAATATGTTTGAATTGGCAGAAAGACTAGTGGGTATCTACAAAAATGAAAATATGACCAAGAGCACCACTATCGAAAACATTGATTTTTTTAATTAATCATAACGTTAATTATATTATCTCATATATATCCTATTTAAAAAATTCTGTTTACATTTTTTCAATTTTCTTCCCATACTCTTTTTCAACCTGTTTTAATAAATTTCCTAAAGGTTCATTTATGGTTTCATAGATGACACCAGGGAACTTTTCTTTATTGATACCAAACCATTTCAAAGGAGGTGTGGCATTTCCTAAATCCTTTAAATTTGGAATATCAATAATTGGAACAACCAATGGCTTGAATTCAAATTTATCATTCAACTCTATCTCTTTGATTCTCTTATCAATGTTTTCTTCTTCAAAGAATGATGTTTTTTTCTTCTCTGCACTCTCTTCTTTCAAACTAATCTCAACCCTTGCTTCATTGACTTGTTTCAAAGCAACAGCGTGAGTGGACCAAATTTCCCTAATAAATCCAATTGGACCTAAATTCCATTTTATACTAACAAGTCCTCCGAATAATGAATTGTATATGTATTCAATAGTGCTGGAATCCTTTGCGTTCCAAGTTGACATCTTTGTCATGATAGCAGGGAAGCTGACTATGGTACCACCTGTACTCTGCTTGGCTTTTTCTTGATACTTACTAATAGGTATTCCAATCAATCTGTCTTCCGACATAGATTCTGTAGCTGATTTAGCCACTCTACCAATAAGTTCTTCCGTCGATATCTCAACTTCATTAAAGATCTTTTCAACACCGTAAGTAACAAAATTCAAGACTGTATTCTTATTTTCAATAATCAAGACTTGTGGGTATATCAAACTATGTGGTGATATTTGTATGTACATATTTCCAATTTTGATATGTAGAGTCTTCTTTATATTTTCCAAGTATGTCTGTATTGATGATTTAAGCTTGGTGTTTACATTAGTTACAGTATTTGAATCATAAAGAGTATCATAATAAGATCTCAAGTTTTCAGATTTTATTTTTTCAAAGCTGCTATAAATACTTAACAAGTTAGCTGTCACTAAGGCAGTTGCATATAGTTCAATAGTGTTCAATTCAACACAGGTCTTGATTGTAGGGACACTGTTTTCTTTCTCATTTAGAATCTTGAAGCTCCAATCAGAAAATTCAGTTAACAAAAATGCATGATAGTCAAAAGACAAAGATGATTTCAAAGATTGCATTTGAACGTAGATTTCCATATCAGGCATAGAATCTAATAAACTGTAACTATTTTTTGAATAATTGGTTAAATTTTGGAATTTCAATAAGGATTCAACATTGAATCCTTTTAGTTCTATCAAACCTTGCAGTCTACCCTTAGATGATAGCGAAATCTTGTTCAAATTCAAAGCCAAATCTTTGGACCAATTTCTATATTGCGTATATTCAATCCATAACTTGTTACCATCTAGAGTGACTAAACCCAAAGCTGGACCAAAGTCAATAATACATTTCACATCCTTCAATATAAACATAACATACATTGCAAAAGTAGACTCTGTATAATATTTATCAAATATGCTCAGTAAAGATACAGAGTTGAAATCAGTAGAGGCATTGCCATCGCCATTTTTTTGTTTTTTCAGTCTCAATGGCTTGCTGGAATCCACCTCTTCAAACTTGGTTAAGCTGGAATTAGTACTCCATATATCAAAGAAAAGGTTCAGATTCTGTATTTGTGTTATATCAATGTGTGCGTCTAATGAGTTAGCAGTAGTTATAAATAGATTTTCTTGGTCTAATTTATTGTCAGCAGATACAAACCCATGTAAACTAAACTTAGACAATTGGAAGTATGTGCTAATACTATCAGAGAAAATATGATGAATTTTAGTGAGAAGCTTTTCAGACTCAAAGAATAAAGATATACATCTTCCACCATCAATCTCAGTATTATCAGCAGTGAACATCATTCTCTTGACACCCAAAATAGCCTGAACTTTAGCCTTTGGTTCACAAGTTAATGCTATCTCTTGAGATCCACAATGAACACCACAGTGAATGTCAATATTTTCTAAAACACCTTTAAAGTCAATTGCAGTTTCTATTGGAGTACCACTTTCAAGTATTGGGCTTTTGAGAACGTCAACGTCACTTTGTGAACTTCCAGCATTTTTCAAAAATGCATCTAGAAGAAGCGCATCTTTGGCAATTCTTTGGAATATCGGAACTGATGTTGGGTACAATATATTTTCAGAATCATCCACTTGTGTATTCAACAATATAGCATGTTTAAATCTATCCTTATCTTTAAATTCATAAGCCAGATCCATAGTTACCTTTGGTGAATGTAGAACAATGGTTGGTTCTCTGGAATCTAAAAAGTCTTTATGTGACAAGATACTACAGAATCCACCACTAAACAAAGCACTGCACTTTATCTCATAAAATCCCATTGACTCAAAGAACTTAATTTTATCTGTGACATTTGTAAAGCCTTCCTTCTTCTTTATTTCTGGCTTTTTGTTAATATACCTACTCTCCATTTTTTTCAAATCATAGATAGACTCTAAGATATGCTCAACAACAGAAATGACGTTTTCACCAAAAAACATTTGAACATCATCACCAAAAACATCAATTGACAAATTTCTAAAATTTTTTAAACTTACTGTACTCGATTTGTAATCAATTTTCAAAACAGGCAGCTTAATAAAGTTAATAAAATTTGCTGATTTCATGACATTGTAGTAATTGTAATATTTGGCAAACGGTGTAACACCTGAATATAAGTCTTTCATAACAACCTTACCCAACTTTGACTGATGGCTCAAGCTTAGCAATTCATATCCAAAGACGAGACCATTTTCAGTCCAATTGTTTTCATTTCCGCTTTGATTAGAGTAAATCCACCCAAGAGCAAGATCTTTGGAAATAAATTCAATGTTATTAAACTTTTTCAAAAAACTAGAAATATTACACAGTTGAACTTCTTCTAAATTTTGTTTATTAACATTTTCCTTAAACATCCCATCTCTTTGCATGATATGATAAATATACTCAAATTGGTTTATAAACCACATCATTTTAACAAAAGAGTATGGAGTAAACATTATATTAAAAAATTTACTTTCTAAATTCAAATCTAATTTTTCTTTCACATCTGCTTCAGATACATTTCCTGATAGAGAAGTATCAAATACTTTAGATTGAGAAGGATCCAACATTTTGTCATTGATTGAAGCAGATAAAGAATCTATAGCATAATACCATAAAGAATCAGAAGTAGAGGATAGTTCATCATCATCACCCATATTCTTATAATTTTTGACACCTATTACAGTTTTTTTCATTTCAGAAATAAGCTGTTGAGCAGAAAAATCAAATAATAACCCAATATAATCAATAGTTATACCAAAATTGTATAAAACGTTCTGATCATCTCTTTCTTCTAGATCTAAAGAAACAGTAGATTTTCTCGCTCTATAACTTTGAAGTTTATCCTCAATAAAATCAATTTGATCAAAAACTTTTAACAAATCACTGGCCATTTTTTCACCTGTGGATCTCATGTCATAAACCAAAAATTTACACTTGTTCAACCCAAAGTCTAAATCACAAACTGTTTTCTTGCTGCTGAATGCGTTAGCAATACATGTGATAATGTGCAGCTTCTTCTGGGTAATTAGCAAATAATGGTGTACGGAATTGACAGATGAGATATCAATAGTAAACGATTCAACATCTAATAACATCTTTATATTATCTTGAGCATTATCTACAGACAAACTTAAATTTGAAGTTTTAGTCTCAACAATCAATGGTTCTAAAATGTTTGTACTTGTTTTAAGGTTTTTAATCGTTCCTTTGTAGTATATGATATCGCTGAATTCTGAGTCAGTCTTCTTTTTTCTCGTATCAGATCTATCCAATAATAAATTGTTGACACTTTGCTTATACTTTTGAAAAGTTGCATGAATATTCTCTAGAATAAATATTGTCTTCACAGTGTCCTCAGGATTTATAAAATTAAATGTATTGATATCAGTATTTATATTAAGTTCATACTTACTGTTTATTGCATTATAAATCCTTTGAACGTCCATATTGAAGTCAGATATGGAGCTTTTTAGTAAGCAGTATTGCTTTCTTTTGAAAGCCAAGTTACTTAATCTTGATTTAATATTTGCTGTAAAGTTGTCAAATCCATTCAAGTCCACATTTAAATTTGTTTCGTGATTAATAACCTCGAATACTTGATTATCCAAATCAAAGTCAAGTTTAACTTTTTTAATGGTTATGGCTAAGATCACCTTCATCAGTTCGTTGACATGGGAAATCAAGCTAGCACCAGCTGAGACTTCTGACTTTGCGTCATTAACAGGTGGATCATCAACATCCACAACAATTTTTTTCTCGTTAAATTCCATCATAATCTTATTTTTCATTTCAAGTAACAATAGCGTACCCAAACCAATTCTACCACCGACAAAATTAAAATCAGAAATGATTTTTAGCTTATTTTTAGTATCCAAATCATTTCCAACATTGAATTTTAGTTCCTTGAAGATAATACTATCAGATATTCCATCTAGATCAGATGAAACTCTTAGCACAATTGATTTGAAAAATAACTCGAAAGACTCATCTGTACTTATCTTAATCTCATGAACGTTGTTTTCATTCAAAAATATTCTTCTGTATAGATATGTACTCTCCGTCACCTTTTTCTCAATGTTAATCCATTTTTTGAAGCAGTTAAAGAACTCGCCTATAGCCAAGGATTGAGGCGTAAATTCATGTTTATTAATACGATCTAAAAATTCATCCTCCCAGTTTTCAGGAACATTCTTTAAGATATGTCTCAATCTGGCACATATTCTCCAAGATCTATTTTCCCTTACATGCGTTTTAGACAAACGCACTATTGGAGATAGCTTGCTTATAACTGGTGGATCATAGTCTATCCCGTATTGAATACCAGCAAGCAATAACTGCAAAACTAGTTCTTTTTCTCTATTTTGTATACCTGCTATAGTTTTTGACAATGATCTAATTTCTTTAGATAAAGCATCAATGTTAAATGTGAAAAGCTCAAATAAAATCTCCAATTCCTTGATATTTAGCAAGGTATTAAAAGTACCAAAATCAAATTTTTTGACATCACTTTCACCATCATTTGTAAGTTGATAGTTAAAAGAATCTAATACAAATCTCATGTTATTTTTCATGGCAACATTTTCATTATTCTCATCATATAAAGCCAGAGACATTTTTTTTGTGGCTAAAAGAATACTTTTAGTAATACTGTTTGTGATGGAGTTATTCTTCAATTCAAATCTCTTAGAAACTTCTATGTTTGCATTTATTGGAGAGGCATCTATGACGACATATTTATCCTTAGAGTACTCACTATTCAAAACTTTAATTTTAGAGCGCTCAAAAATAACATCCATTATTTTATCAGAAGCTTCAGTGTTTTCTTTCAAGAATAAGTTTTTAATAATATCAATGTAAATTGAATCTAATATACCCTCACAGTCGTTTTCTGACAACCGTTGTAGTAAACAATTCCAAACATCTAACTTAGCAATGTCTAAGTACATATTAAAGTTATTAAAGTTCAATTTCATTGTTTTTTTATTTTTACCATCTGCAATGTCATTTATAGGTGTACTATCTAGTGGAAATAGATCCATAGTTTCTGTGGCCAATATTTTCTTTCTCAACATTTGCTTTCTCTCTTCTATAGAAAATTGTCTTGAATTGGCAAAGCTTATGTAGTCTTCAATTATTGAATCACCTGTATCATTTGTAACAGGAATCGGTAGATTTGGAATAGACTGTCCGGTTTTGATAAAGCCTAGAGAGTTTTGATAGATATAATAGTTTCTAAACTCAAGAGGTAACAAAAACCAAATTCTATGAAACGGAGCATCATTTTTTAGTAGCAACAACTTTTGCTTCTCTTTTCTTTCTTTATAGTTAGCATATCTAAATGTTTTTTCCATATCAATTTCAGTTGAAAATTTAAAAACAAGTTCACCACTCTTTTTACATAAGAACTCAAGCAATTCAACATCAACGCTCGCAAGCGTTGAATTTCCGTTTCTCTCATACTCTCTATAGTCAAATGTGATACCATTGGCAGTAATGTTGATTGTTATATCATCATCCTTTAACTTCATATCAATGCCTTCGATTTCAAATGAATCAAACTCTAAGCTGTAGGAATCTATCTTGTCAACAATTAGCTTATTGTCAAAATCATCCAAGCTGAAATCAAAATTAGTGATCGTTGTTACCAACTTTCCCAATAAGCTTAAATTGCCGTCCAACATCAGTTTACCTATGGAAAAATCCCATTTAGAGAAGTATGAATCATTTATAGGCGAAGGGCCTGTTAGTCTGTGATTGTGGCAACATAAATATGTCAAAATACCTTCTTCTTCACCAAATTTATCGGAAGTAAAAAAATTTGTATTTAAGAATACTTCAGAGCTTGATTCTGGATCACAAACATTTTCGTAGATGTAGATTGGTTCTGCATTAATTTGTAAGTCAAAATAATAGTCTAATGCCCTGATATCAATTTCCATGTTTTGACTATGCAAGCTTATAGAATCACCAACAGACAAGAGTTTTTCAGGAAAGTACAAGTTTGCTGTTTTAATATTGAATTTTACTGTTATATCAAGTTCATTTTCAGTTCTCTTCAAGTCTTCTTTGTTCAAGACTAAAGTATTTGTGTCATTTTGATCTTCTGATTTGTTTTCATGGAACTCACCAGAGCCCTTGTCTGAAATATTTATGTCGAGGTCTGTGTTGTTTTTTTTTGTACTTTCAGAGCTCCAATCACTTTGATCCATATTATTTGAAAAGATATCTGATACGTGCTTGGTATCTTGAAAAATTTGTTCTTGATACTCATCAGCCGTTTTGAATTTTGCAGTTTCTCCAAATAGATTCTCATAAAAATTTGTGAAATATTTAATAACAAATCCATAGAAGAGAACATTCAACTCCTCTGTCTCAAAAATCAATTCTAAGTTGTCAATATTTCCAAAGCTTAATCCATTGAAAAACTCAAAGTGCCCTGAGACATCAAAATTTCTACCTCTAGCAATCCTATTGTTTTCAGAAAACTCGTTTATAGTACTATAAGAAGGTGTAATTAGACAAACATCATAAAACTTGGTCTTAAGACTGAAATCAACATTATTAGAGGTCTGATGTAACATTTTAAAGGGTAGATTAAACTCTAACTCACTAGAGTCTCCCACAAATGATATAATGTTGTTTTCATCATAATCCGAGGCTGAATTTATAATATTCTCATCGTTGACAGCAACCATCAAATTGTAACCATCCTTAAATCTCCATGTGAAGTTGTAGTCTTGGGGAGAAAAAGTTTGATACTGATCTTCCAAGCTTACATTTTCAATTGGTAAGCCAAAATCATTTGCCAAATCAGTTATCAAGTTGATATGTTCCCTTAACAAGTTGCATTTTGAGTTATTTGTTGTTTGATTAATGCAATTGACTATAGTTTCTTCGCGCGTTAAGGGTGAAAATGATTCCCATATCAAGCTGTGGAATTCAGCTGAGTACAGAACTTCATGGTTGACACTGGTGGTAATTTTTGGCTCTAATAGATCAAAACTGTAAGAACCTTTGTTTTTCCCGTCTATAGGGAAGTAATTAAAATCAAAGAAAAAGGATGTTCCTTCAGATACTTCAAGATCTATCCATCCATAGGGACGTATTAGTTTGGTTGATAAAGGCAAAGCAATATTAGCATTCATTTTTGAGTTTTGAAACGACTCAGTTTCTGTGATAAATTCAGCATCTTTACTTTTTTCTCTTGTTGGAATTCTAAAATTGCAGTTTTCTTGAATATCGATAAAGAGTTTGAATCTAGTGTACTTTCTTCTATCTCCAGGTTTTAAAATTTCTGGAACTGTATTGTCTCTGGAATGACCGGGAAATAACAAATTTATAACTGGCATTATATTTCTGTATGCCCATGGCCCAATAAATATTTGAGAGTCAGATATTTGAATATCTAGTCTCATTTCAGGTGCACTTCCACTGTTACCTACGTCTGGACCTTGATAATCAGTCATTGTAGGAGTTACAATATCAGGAACATAACCTGGAATATCAAAATAGTATACATGTGATACATTTGAGCATTCCAATATAGTGGAGTATTTTGCATATTCTTCTACAAATGGCAATGTGTTTTCAGCGTCGTTGTTCAAGTGAGATTTTTCAGGAATATCAGAAATATCATCTCTTCGTTCATCAAAGTTAATCATATGGGTGTACATAGCCAATCCTTTCCATTCATTGCTTTGCTCAATCATGTTCATCTTTAAATTATCTCTCTTATGCTTTATTTTATCAAGTTTATGTGAAACTCTTTGCTTGATAAAGTTTATGATATTTTTTCCGTTTCTTAAGAAGGCATTAGTGAATTGCGATAGATCTATCTCTTCTATGTTTTTATACAAGGGGTTTGGGCTTAAAACCATTTTTAGGTTTTCGTGAGATGTGTTCAACCTTAATTGATAAAGATCTAAGCTATTCTCCGATTTTATACCGTGCAAAAGAGTTTGTGATTGTGCCCAATGTGTAACCAATAAATACTTTGTTGATGCCGTTCCGATAACTAATGATCCTTTCTTGATATTTATGACAAAGGGGAGGAGTGAATCCAACAACTGGTCAATTAGTGATACATTGTAAACAGAGCTCCCACCTTTTGATGCGTGTGCCCTTTTTTTTGAACATTCTTTCTTTTTTGAACTTGTCTCATTACCAAAAATATCTGCTAAAATAGGATACTTTTCCATGAGTATCTCTCTATCTCTATCTGTCATGACTTCATGGAATATTCTGTAATATGCACTTGAATTATTGTAAATAAAGATTTCCAGCCCTTCTATATTAATGAAGTTTCTTGATTCTTTCACAAGTTTATAAATATTCTTCAAGAAAATGGATTTGCCAGCTTGTTTTTCTTGATCTAAGTGTTTATCATAGTGGTTGTTGGAAGATAGCCATGATCTCAGCATCCAAAACTTCCATTGAAATGTACCTTGAACTATTGAAACTGTTGAGTCTTTCGTTATTATTGCTAGATTTTTAAATTGAATTGTACCAAACAATAAAGAAATATGCAAAGACTCTATATCTATTATGACATGAAATTTCTTAAACAAAAAAAAGTTTATCACCTTCGTGAACACAAAAGCAAATAGTCTATTTACATAATAGACATAAAATATTATAGCAATGATAATTACAACAAAACATACTAGAAAGATCCAATTATATGAAAATACATTTTTACTATTAGCAAGACTAGAAAAGATCTTTTCTAAATCATTCATTGTTGATATAATTTATAAAGTTTTCTTGGTTCAATAAATTTAAAGCTTTTATTATTTAGTGTTGTCAAGTATTTTTTTTTGGCTACTCATCTATAATCTTTTTTTAATAAATTTTTAATAAATGTAGGTGAATTCTTAAACAAACAATAAATGATATTACTATTAAACTCGTGTGAGGGGAGAAAATGTTTTAAAATAAGAATTTGCGTATTGACTTGCTGTTTTTGCGCTACCAAATTGTTTATCATAGTTGAGTACAACACAATATGGAGGAAAACAATTTAAAGCGTACAAATATATTACAAAGTATAATGAATACTAAACCCAATAAATAAAACGTACAGAGAACACATTCTACGGTCCTCTTAATAACTCATTTGAAAAAATTAATTATATTCAATGTAATTGATATATTTTATACCAATGAATAACCTCAGTATACAAAATTAATTATGAAGGTTGATTATCTCTTTGACAGGTGACCGTTTAATGCCAAAGTAAAAAAAACTGCACAAAAAGAATATTGTGCGTTCAAAACACAAAGTGAAAATTTTAACACATTCGCCTTGTTTCACCACTAACACCAAAAAAAAAAGGAAAACAATACAAATAAACTAAAAATATAATATTTATTTCATCAAAGTACACCAAACACAACTAGAAAATAGCATGTCATTACTACTTGCTCTTATTAACAAAGCTGTTGAGTCAGGTATAATATGGAAGATTCTAAGAATACTTCCTATACTATCTAAGCTACTTCTTGTCATCAGTGTGGCTTTAATATTTGGCATTGTCCCAATGGATGGCAGCTTTAGAAACACTTACATCAGTGAAAATGCATTGATGCCAAATCAAGCATATTCCCAGTTTAGAGAAACTGAATGGAATATAGTCAGAGGGTTTAGAAATGAAATTTCAAGTCTAAATATATGGAACCTAGACGTTAGGAACAGAATTGTGAGAAATTGGCTAGATGACTTTGGCCTAGAAACAGATTTATTCCAAACTGATTTTAATTCACCATTCAGTAATGGATTGAAGAGTGAAGTTTTATATGGTGTACTGAACGGACAAAGATGCGACGGGACAGAAGCTATGTTGATAGCGGCACCTTGGTATAACTCAGAAAACAATTACAATGTTGGTGGTGTTTCCGTTGCTGTTGCTTTAACAAAGTTTTTCACAAATTGGCCTGTATGGTCCAAAAACATCATATTGGTTATTCCAGAAACTCCTGGCTTTGATTTAAGAGCCTGGGTGGAGAGCTATCATAAAGATTTAAAAATAACTGGAGGTAGCATTGAAACCGCCATGATTTTGGATTATGCAATGGATTCTGATTCTTTTGACCATTTGGATGTAGAATACATAGGATTAAACGGGGGCTTGCCTAATTTGGATATGGTAAATACTGCCATTCATGTGGCAGAAAATGAAGGTGTCAAGGTTTCAATTAATGGTATGCAAAGTTTTAGCAAGCCATCAAACGAGTTCAAAAATAGACTGGAGCATATAGCAGTCGGATTACAAAAGATGGCATTTGCTGGTCTCGAGCCTTTGAAAGGTCACGAGGCATTTAGTGGATGGAGGATACAAGCCATAACTCTTAAAGCAGTTGGACATGGTGGTAATAGTGATATAACCACTTTCGGAAGAATACCTGAGGCCGTTACAAGATCTGTCAACAACTTATTAGAAAAGTTTCATCAATCATTTTTCTTTTACTTGCTTTTGTCCCCTAAGTTGTTTGTGTCTATAGCTAATTACATTCCAGCAGCAATTATATTATCTGTTGCATATGCAGCCATGGCAATACACTCAATTCTCAAAACTGGACTTTTGACATCTAATGACAAGTTTATTGATATTCAAAGCATTGAAGCATTTGTCATGTATGCAGTATCATTAACTGTTTCAATATTATACAGACAATTTGTAGCTCTGATACAAAATAATCATTTAAGCACTCAACAACAAGGAAAGTTTATATTGATATTACAGGTATTCTTTGTATTTACAAGCTACAGAGTTTATGTTCCTAAGAGTAAGACTAAGGCTCTAATGCAAGCTATGGCATTTATGCACTTTAGTTTAGCATTAACTTTATTGCTAGCGTTAAACTTTGGTTTATGCTTTGGTATGGGTGTTTTAGCTTATCCAATGGTTTTAGCAGTGGAAAAGAACACATCCAAACTTAAGCAAAGAATGTTTCTTTTGATCTCTAATCCGTTTGTTGCAATTTTCCTCATGTACAGCTTTACACAAGATAAGTGGAGTTGGGATTTGTTCAACATAATGATATCCACATGGGATAATATTCGTTGTTGGACATGGCCAGTTGTTTCATGTTCCTGGTTAGTCTCATGGATACTTGTGGTAATATCGTGTAATGGAGAGGATAATGTCACAGATGAGCCAAAGAGAACCAAAGAAGATTGATTCAATTTATATAGTAAAGTTTTTAGTTTTATTGATTAAATCTATTTTTTCATGCTTAAAACTCAAAGCACAGTTAATTTATCGGATGTATTTTCCGAAGAAGCCAATTTAAATTTTTTTCCATTTTTTTCCTGTGGGTGGCTTCTCCTTTGTGGGTCAAAATTGCGACGGAAATTTGAATTATTATTATTAATAAAAAAAAATAAAAGCAGAGGCAACTTTTAAGTATATGTTTTTGTTCTTGCATGATTGTTTGCAAATTTGTTCATGACTAAATTTGAAAATACATGCTTGTATATAAACCTTCACGACAAATATATTCTTGAATTTTGTTTGAATAACAATTTTAACAATTTTACTAATAGAGATCAGTTTGAGAGATATTTGGTTTTTATTTAAAGCCAAAAAAAAAAACAAAAAGTGTTTACTTAAATATAACCAATATAAATATATAATATGTTAAGAAGTATACAATTACAATCTTTATCAAAGAAGTCTAATAGAAGTTTCTCATTAAGAAGCATAGTCCTAGCACAGAATTTAACAGAAAAAATTGTTCAAAAATATGCTGTTGATCTGCCTGCTAACTCAGAGTTACATTCCGGAGATTATGTTAGTATATCTCCATATCATGTAATGACTCATGACAATTCATGGCCAGTTGCTTTGAAGTTTAAAGGTTTAGGGGCTACCGAAATCAAAAATAAGGATCAAGTAGTTTTAACCATTGATCATGATGTTCAAAACAAATCTGAATCCAATCTGAAAAAGTACTCTAATATAGCCAAATTTTCAGAAGAACATGGTTTGAAAAATAAAACATATAAAGCAGGTGATGGTATTGGTCATCAAATCATGATTGAAAACGGATATGCCTTTCCAAACACTTTAGCTGTTGCTTCAGATTCACATTCCAATACTTACGGTGGTATAGGCTGCTTGGGTACACCTGTAGTAAGAACTGATGCTGCTTGTATATGGGCCACTGGTCAGTTTTGGTGGCAAATCCCTCCAGTTGCAAAGGTTGAACTAATTGGAAAGCTTCCCCATGGGTTGTCCGGTAAGGATATCATTGTTTCACTTTGTGGTATTTTCAACAATGATGAGGTTTTAAATCATTGTATAGAATTCACCGGTTCTAAAGAAACTTTGGCCTCCATTCCTATAGATTCAAGATTAACTATTGCTAACATGACTACTGAATGGGGTGCTTTATCTGGTGTCTTTGCTGTAGATGAAACTTTGAAAAGCTGGTACAATGAAAAATATGAGGATAAGGAACATCCATTCTCCAAAAGACATGATTTGTTTAAGACTTTATTTGAAAAGGAATCCTTGAAAGCTGATTCGGATGCTGGATATGCAAAGGTCTTAAAGCTTGATTTGTCTAAATTGACTCATTATATAGCAGGACCAAACTCTGTTAAGATATCTCAACCTGTTAGTAATTTAGCAGATATGAAGGTAGACAAGGCATACTTAGTTTCGTGCACAAACTCTAGATTGTCCGATCTAGAAGCTGCTGCAAAGGTCTTCAATGATTTTGGCCCAAACACTAGAATAGCTGATGGGGTTAAAATGTACATTGCTGCTGCATCAAAAACTATTCAAAAGCAAGCTGAACAAAATGGTACATGGAAAACATTGCTAGATGCCGGCTGTACTCCTTTACCTAGTGGTTGTGGTCCATGTATAGGATTGGGTGCAGGTTTACTAGAGCCAGGTGAAGTTGGTGTTTCTGCAACCAATAGAAACTTTAAAGGAAGAATGGGATCCAAGGATGCCAAGGCATTTTTAGCCTCTCCTGCTGTTGTTGCCGCTTCTGCTATCAAAGGGAAAATGGCAGTTCCGAATGATGTAGCTATTGATCAAGATCCTGAAGGAATCATAGAGATTGTCTCTCAAAAAAAAAACTCAGACAACAATGCTGCTGCTACTGTTGAAATGCTTTCTGAATTCCCAAAAGAAATTAAAGGTGAACTAATTTTTTGTGATCAAGATAATATTAACACAGATGGAATTTATCCAGGTAAGTATACATATGAGGATTACGTTTCTAAAGAAAAAATGGCTGAAGTCTGCATGGAAAATTACGATTCAGAATTCCAACATATTGTAAAGCCTGGTGATATCATTGTATCAGGATTCAACTTTGGTACAGGTTCTTCCAGAGAGCAAGCTGCAACCGCCATTCTTGCTAAGGGTGTGCCTCTAGTTGTTGCTGGTTCTTTTTCCAATATCTTCTTCAGAAATTCTATAAACAATGCTTTACTGACCCTTGAATTGCCATCTTTGATTGAGCTTCTAAGAGAAAAATATGCAAGTGACAGCAATAAATCATTAACTAAAAGAACAGGATATCATATCAACTGGAACATCGAGAAGTCTCTAGTATCTGTTACTAATGACAAAGGTGAGGTAGTATTGTCAAATAAAGTTGGTTCTTTGAGTAAAAACTTACAAGAAATTATAGTTAAAGGTGGACTAGAAGGATGGGTCAAGTCCAAATTATGAATGGCTTTTATGAAATGATAAAATCTGGTGAATCTTTTCATCATCTTTGTGTGTATTTATTATATGTATTTTTTTTTTCTATTATTTGTCCTTCTTAAAGAATGCTGTTTCTTTTCTTTTTTGATTAAATCTCGGATATACCACACTGCTACGTTTTTCTTCTTCTTTTTCTTGATTTTTTTTTTTTGAACCAAAAAACCAGAGAAAAAAACAACATATATAAAGGATTCAAACTAATAAAAACTTGTACACAACTTGAAATGTTATAAGCTAATTTTGCTTGAATTAATACATATAGAGAAACTTTATTTCATCAACCAGAAATTAAGAAATTCACTGTTCTTTATGGAAATATTAGAAAAAGATGAAAGACTTAGGTCTTTGACTGTAGCATTAGAAAAGAACCCTACTATTCTGAATAATTGGGAAGCTCTGTTAAATCACATATTAAAGAGGTATTATCATGATAAAAGGTTTCAATTGAGTCATAAGCAAAGATTTTCAAACGAATTGAGAAACACTGTCATAAATCTTCTTGATGCAACGTATGAATCTATGCTTGAGATATTTCCCTACCTTGAAAATTATGTTATAGAATATGCAAATTTTAAACTTGATCAAAATCAAATAAGTCAGTTTCACAAAGTGTATGAAAATCATATGAAAGCTATGAATAATAGATCATTACTTTTATGGGTTATGTACTTAAAGATTGTTGTTAAGAGAAAAGATGAGTTTAAGCTGAGTAATAAACATATTCTTCATATGTTTGAAAAGGCAGAATTGTACATTGGCAAACATTTCTACTCTCAGCCATTTTGGAATTTATATCTAATATTTTTGAAGAAACATTATACCAGCAACCCACAAATATACTTCAACAAGCTAAGACAATTGATTAGAACCCCCATATATGATTTTGCTTATAATTTTAAGATCTGGTTCAAAGAGTTGGCATCAGTGTCAGATTTGAAGCAAATGAAGTTTTTTTGTGATATGAAGAAAATGAACAAGATTATACCAAAGTTACTAAAACCTAGAGAAAAGCTTCAATACATAAAATTTAAGGTGGATAGAATGCACAAAAAACTTTATAAAAAAATAGAGGCGAAGGTAATGGTCCTTTACAATAGCTTTGAACTCCCATTGACTATATTCAAGCAAAGCAATCAGTACTACACGCCACCAACTATACCATTAAACCCATCATTTGTACAAACTTGGTTACAGTATATCAATCACGCAATGAATTCTAAGTTCGGAAAGAAGAAAATTGCCAAAGATAAATTTTACATAATGCTAATCTTTCAGAGAGCCCTTTTATCATCTAGCTTGGCACATAACAAAATAATATGGTCTCTCTATATAAAATGGTTATCATCGATAGGAGATAAGAAATCAGCTTATGAAATATACAAACAATCTCAGAGCTTTGTAATAGCCAAGTAAACTACAGTATATCTTCTAAAACAAAATAAAAAAAAAAAAACAAAAAATGGTCTATTATATATCTTTGAATGATTCCCAAGTAAGAACTTCTCTTGCCACTTGTTTATCAATTTCTATACCTTCCATCAGCTCATCTAGAGAATTGAACTTGATTTCGGGTCTTATGTACCCAAGAATTGTTAACTGCATTTCAGCACCATAAAATTTGTGTTCAAAATTTTTCAAGATATGAACTTCCAATGATCTAGATTTGATTTGGTTATCATCATAAGTAATATTGTATCCAATACTCAACACACATGGTAGCTTGGTGTCAATTTCGGATTCATCTTTCAAATAAATGCCCTTATTGACTTCAACCTCATTGCTACTGAGGACTCTTTTTTGTTTTGTTTTTTCTAAGTTATGGCTATTTGGTCTTAGCTTGCAAAACCCAAAGTAAACACCTGTAGGTAAATTTTTATTTAAATCATCATTATCTATTGGGATGTTGATGTTAGCTGTTGGACAATTGAGGTCAGAAGAACCTCTACCATAACCAACGTTGATTTCCTGGTATGGTAAACGGATAGGATATGGTGGATTGATTGGCTTGTCTTCAATAAGGACATCACAACTTCTTTTTTGTATACTCTTCATTTATGTATAGCTATTTTACTTATTTCGTCTCTTTGCAATGGTGTAGTAAAAGTAATTTACACTTTTAAATCTGCTTAAATATATATATATAAACTTATGAATAATCCACCCTATGAATTTGAATCTTTATATTTAGGTGGTGCACGTTTAATTCCGATATTGAAATTTATTCTTTAATTATTTTTTTTTTTTTTGACAAAAGAAAAAAAACGTGATCATTAGCCACAAATGATAAAACTACAATATATAATCATTACATATTTCTAATCATTAATCATACCTTGAAAGGTTTTATACTTACCAGATGATAATTTGTCCTCAACCATAATCATCAATCTTTTCCAATTCACTGAAGATGAAAACTCTTCTTTGAAAGCACCCACTAAAAATACGTTAATCAACTTGTTGGCTTGTTTCCCGAATTTCTGATCAAATTCACTTCCACAACATTCAAGAACAGTAACCAGAGATCCAAACACCAAATCGCCATCCATGGACTTAATGTTTCTGTTAGCCCACCTGGTAATCATTTTCCAGACTAGGTCCAGTGTGATGTTATTGGAATTTTGAGTTTTACACAACATACTGTAAAAGGCCAAGAGACCATCCATTCTTTCTAAATAAACTGATTTCATTTCAGGGTTTTGCGGTTCTTTGACTTTGAATCCCATTTCATTTTTGTCATTAGATATATATCCTATTAATACAGGACATTTCTTTATCAGCCTAGGAATCAAAAATTGGGGGATCAATTCCGGAAATTGCTCATTGAGCAAGTGTGCCATTTCGGCCAAAGGTATGGCCATTTCAGGTTTCACTCTACATTCCAACTCCGCTTGCTTACACAACCCCTTTGCTGTGAAGTTCAATATCCATTGGTAGGCAAGTGGTTGTACTTTTGTTTGGTTAATATATCCGATAACCTTAGATGTCAGTTCTATAAGGTGTCTTCTACTATTGGTTAGCTGTCCAAAGGCAGGGTTTATCAATCTCTTTTGTGCATACACCTGCTTCAAATCAGGTGAGTTCTCAACAGGTATTCTTATTGTTTGTTCTATATCAAGTATTCTCTTCTTATTGGCTTTAAACTCTTCAATGACTCTTGCCGATGAGTACATATACTTAGCTGATTCTTTTAGCTTTTCTAATCTTTCCTTTTCCTTTTTGGCAAATAATTCCTTTTCTCTTTCTTCTTCTTGTTGTTTTCTCAGGGCCTCCTTCTCGTCTTTTTCCTTTTGTAATTTCTTTTGATGCTCCAATTCTTTATTAACTGCATCATTATATTTTTTCATAGATGTATTATAATGCTCTTTTTTAGTATTGTAGTCTTTTACCTCTTTTTGCATTTTATTAGATACAAGACTTATTACCTTCAATGAAGGTATAAGTTTCAACTCTATATCTTTCAGTAATGATTCGTTTTTCGCCTTTGAACATGAATATTGATTTACCTTTGATTTATTGGATGGCTTGGTAATTTGATTCTTTTTTAAAGACTCATTACGTTTTCTTTGATAGTAAGAGTACTTATTAATAACATTATTAGCCATATTTGTACAAATTTGTATTGCTATGTAGGGATTCCTTTATCATTTCTTCAAGTAATCAATGCAAAGTTTAGTTGAAAAAATAAAAGAAATGTCAACTTAAAATACCTTACAACTTTGTGGATTAAGATTTTTTTTTTCTTTTTTTTTTCTTGCGCTACCACAAAATATAGCCAATTTCAAAACATAGTTTCGTAACAATAGAAAAAATGTGCGCATAAAATAAATTTTAATCAAATTAAAAAAAATAATAATAAATAAATTCTTTACAAAAACAGACCTAAATAAACTATTCTATTATAGTATCAATGTTTGTGTTATCAACTTCTTCTTTTTCATACATTCTTTTGTCAACTTGTGATTGTACAGACAATAGCTCTTCCGGATGATCTATTTGATACTGGCTTAATCTTTCGGATTGACCAGTTAGGTCCCAATATACACCCTTCAACACAAACCAAATGCTTCTTCTACCTTCATACAATGGACCAAAAACAACAATGAAAGATGATATAAACATCCAAATAATGATCACAACAACCCAACCAGTGAAGAATTCTCTTGACCAAATGTATCCCTTAATGCCATACATTGGCATTGGCCAAACAATACACAAGGCCAAGCAGAAAAACAACGAAGCCCAATTAGCAATTTTAGATAATTTCTTCAACATCATCATGTTCTCTTCTTTCTTTTTATCCAATGTTTCTCTTGGAATGTCTTTAGCATATGATATGACAGAATTTATAGGTTGAAGATTCCTCTTCTCCAAGTCTTCATCTGAATTTGTTTCTTCATTTGCATCAACAATAACTTTACTCTTGTTACTCTTTACAATTTCCAATTCAGCCTTCATAATCTCTTCATCGTCATCATCCCTTTTGATATCAGTTTCAAATATCTTGAAATCGAAGTCCTGCTTACCAAAGATTATTTGAAAGATTGGAATGAATACTAAAGGTCCCAAAAGACAAATGACATTACCAATAAGCATAGGGTTGTCGTAGAATAATGTGTTGACATTGACTGATTTGTACAATCCCTTTGCACTACACATCCATCCAATGATAGCCAAACAGGTTGAGATTATAGGAGAAATTGTGGCTGCATATATGTTCATGTCCTTCCAGAATAATACCAAAACAGCCGGTAGTACACAGGATGAAATGATGACACCCATGAACTCATAAATCCAACCCATACCAACATCACCGTAATGTAACCCAATACCAAAGCATATTAGCAAAAAGCAGAATATAATACAAGCTAAGTGTGTGACATTGATAAGTTGTTTTCCAGTTGCCTTTGGGTTGACGTACACCTTGTAAATGTCATAAGCACAGACAGATGAAACAGCAACCAATTCACCAGATAGTGCAGAAGAAAAGCATGAAATAAGCATGATCATCACAGCATATGCACCGTTTTTACCAAGTAGAGTTTGAGCCATGAATGGTACAACAAACCCAGCAGAGATTTGGTCAGAGGACATTGGGTTAGGATAAGTAGGGAACTTAGGTGATAGCTCTAAAGCCTTACAGATTAATCCAGCACCTGTACCCATTGCCAATGGAATGACCATCCAAGCAACAAAACCTAAGTAGTAACCATAAAATACTTGACCGTTTTCAGATGATGTAGAAATGGCCTTGTTCCAGTAACCTTGATCTAAAAAGACAGTACCGAAATTACCAGCAATGTTGATAACAAAGAAAATAAATGAAGGCTTTGAGTGGAATGTTAATACCTCACCATCCCTGTTACCAGCAACAGGATTAATCTTGGAGGCCTTTCTTAAAGCTTCATAGACTAATGTTGGAGTTCCAAGGCCTGTTTCTGAGTCCTTTGATCCCATGCAGTATGATTTGAACAAAAACATCAGAATAACAATAACAACAATTATAGTGTGAGACATGTCACCCAAGAAGGTGGATTTTAACCCACCATAGAAAGTGTAGCACAAAATACCCAATGGTAAGAGGAAGGCTACCCCAACAATGTTGGCCCCACTGATTACATTTATTGAATCAATAACCCCAGTGACCAACATAACAGTCACCAGGATATTAGTCATTAAGGCATAAACGATGAATACAATATGTGTGATCTTACCATATCTGACTCTAACAAGTTCCAAGTATGTGTGTAGATTTGGAGCTCTGATTTTGACAGCAACAGCCAAAGCAGCAAAACAAACCAGTTGTAAAGCAGCCCCAGCAGCATATGCATAAGCGGACCCAATACCATTTTGGTAAGTGAGTGCAGATGAAGTCAGTAGTGTTGAAGCCCATGTCCATGACGAAACAACAGATGAGGCGGAAAGAAACTTCCCAATGGATCTCCCAGCAGTGGCAAAGTTTTCTGAGGTCATCACTTCTTTTTTATATTTTTTTAAGCAAAAAGAAGCAAAAATCATGGAGATACAGAAGAAAGCAGAAAATCCTACAACTATCGCATATCCATCCTTGGGTTCCAAAAGTCTTGTAGCGGTTTGTGAAGACATTTTTAATATTTGTTTTGAATTGTTGTAATTTTTTTTGGATGGGATGTTCTGAACTTTCCCTTTTATAAATATAAATAGCCTTCTTTTTTTTATTTTGCTTATACAATGTAAATAAACAACTCATCAATTTTTATTTGCATACATCTTTAATATTGAGTTTAATTATTTATATATTCAAATCCTTATAACAAGAAGTTAAAGTATTTTGTTCTTTTTTCTTTGTTAATTTCATAGTAGTTACTGATATGATCTATCGACATAATAGCATATTGCTATTTTATGTGATGACATGATATTCTAAGTTGATTATAAAAAATTATTGAGATTCAAAAATCTAACAAAACTGTTATCAGCGAAGTGTACTTTTTACTGATAGCCTCTTGTTTTTTTTTTTTTCTTGGTTTCTGAAGTTCCTAGTGAAATCAATATTTTTCTGTCACTCTGTATAATCAAACCAAGAGAAATTAGACAAAGTGCGCAGTTTGATTTTTTATTTTGGAAATTCACTAATTTTATAGATTGAATTTCCCGTTGTGCGCATAGCAAAATATATTTGAACAAGATGACCCTTTGTTTTGATGTATATCTATGTCGTAGACCACAGCCGATAGTCCACCATTTTGAGTAGCTAACCTCTTTAAAAAAGAAAAAAAAAAAATAAACCCTTAAGTGATGAGTTTAAAGAGATCATCTAGTTTTGTGAATATTCAGATCTTAAAGAAGTGATTATTAATGCATATACAAAGAGAATCATACATGATAGTGCTGCTTCTAACCTAATACTTCTGCGTTGCTGTTATCATCCCTTTAGCGATTAATGGTTAAATAAAACCATGCAATCTTTTTATTTAATGAGTTGTATAGGTATCCAATAGCAATCTTATTTTTGATTTTCCTGTCTACTTTTTATTTAACGCGTACATTAATATTACTTGTAATTCCACAACAATCAACACAAAATAAATGTTTACATAAACTTTTACATATAATTTTTTTAACTCTTTTTCTTTAGGCTTTTGGGCTTAATTAAAAACAACATTGCATTATTTTAAATTTATAGTTTAAACAATCTATTTAAAATGTAAACAAAATTTGTTCCCTTGTTTTGCAGTAGTCATGTGACTTGTTGCAAGTCTTTGACCTCTAGGGAATTTTACGAAAAAAAAAAAAAAACTCCTCTGTAGATAATTTTTCTAATTATCATTAGAAAAATACTTTCCCAAACATTCACTACCTCAACAAAACAAACTAAAGCTATTCTTGGTTATTCAGCCTTTGTAGAATCAACTTGCTAAACCATTATGCACTGTAAAGAATAATAAAGTACATTATATGAGTCTTTTCTGGTCTAGCAATAAGCACATTTCTAGTGCAAATAGTATCATTCCAGATCTTATACTTGAAGAATTGAAACAACAAACTAATAACTTTGTCTTATTGAGTGATGATAACAATATAGATAGCATAGTTACGTTTAAAGATAAGACAAAGGAAGAGGTTGATTTAATTTATAAACAATACCTTGAAAGATCAATATTAAAATATTACACGGAAAATAACGGAAACATACACTCCGATGGAATAAATTACTTTATTCAACAAATCAAAAATCCAATCATAAACTCATTATATCATACAATAGATAGTAAGTTAGTGACTCAAATAAAAATTAGTAACATTGATGAAATTTTTGAACAAAACATTGATGTTGAAGATACCACAGAACTTTACAAATCTCTACTAAGTCAATGTGTTGAAAGAATGGATAGATACAATAATTTTTTCTCAAATTTAGCATTCTTTGTATTTGAATATACTAATGATTCTGTGAAAAAACATAGTGTAATAATAAACTTAATGAAAACTATAAGAAACACATACTTTGTGGACTGCTTAGCAAGAGATAAAAATGTTGAATCAATTGAAGATTTCAATAAAAATGTTGAAAAAATGATATTGAATAATTATTTTGAGAAGATATTTGCAGCATACAATGAATCATTACAAAACAAGCAAACAAACATACTGTCAAAGTCATTTAGCAAACTATGGTCCTTTACATCTGATTCCAACAACAAAAAGACACCACAGAAAGAATTGGATGCCGAGGAAGAAGAAAGAAATTATGAATCTCTAAGTCCATCTCAAAAATTTGAGAAGTTTAATAAATTTAAGAAACTTGCTATTATGAATTTAATAAGAAAGAAGGACAACATTCGTGAATCTAACAAGAGTATTGAACAATGCAAAAGCGAGATTGATGATTCTGTTATTTTTAATAGGTACACAAACATGCAAAAGGTTTCTGAATACCACAGACATCTCTTTATAATCCAACAATATAACAAAATGTTTGATCATTCAATAACAATAGCTGATTTATACACCACTCTTAATGAGTTTGAAATCAACTATGAATACATCATGTTTCTCATTCCCATTATAGAAACAGTCTGCCATGCTGGCAAGTACATTGAGGATTTCATCAGAATTTACGAGTTCATCATACAGAAAATCTCCAATACACAGGGAACAAACGTCATCAACGGATTCCTCATAGATAGAATATCTTCCGCTTACGAATACAAAAATCAATTCAGGAAATGGAACTTTAATACACTGCTCTCCCTCAAAGAGTGGAATCATGCATTAGAAAATGATCTACTTAGCCAACAGGATCAAGTTGTTATCTCCAATGTATGCAAATTCAAATTTTCAAAAATTGCTTCCTTTTACCAAAACACCATCTTTTCTAAAGAATTAAACAAATATCAAATATAATATTGCATATTAATTTATATATAAACATTTAAAAGCTGAAAAAGTAAAAAAAAAAAGAAAAAGAAAAAACCCTCTTTAGGATAAGTCTTTCATTAGTTCTTCTGGTGGAACATTTCTTATCATCTTTGTTTCCAAGTTGTCCTCAAACATTTTATCTAGCTTATAGTTGGACTCATTCAATCTATCTTGTTTCTTCATGTGAACATAGTAAAACACAACTGAACATGCTAACGCGATAGTGCTTATTGTAATCGTTGACAATGCTAATCCAAACAAAACAACGTATCCTGTTTTTACTACACCGTGCTTCTTTTGATGATGCTCCAATCTCCTCAACAAGTCTGAAAGTGGCGTTTGCGTTAGAGAAACCTTATTATTAGATGAGTCTTTGTTTTCAAAAAACATGTTCTCTGAGTCTCCCGCTAAATCTGCATTAGATAGCTGGAAATAAGGCTTCCATTCCCCATTGTTGTAAACAGATCCTTTTCCTGTTTCACCTAAGGCTAGCACATTTAAGTTATCTGCAAGATCTCTTTTGCTAAATGCTGACTCCAATATAGCATAGCTCTGTATGTTTTCAGTATAAGTCACATTAAGCCACTTACTTTCATTTACATAGTTTTGATAGTATATCACTTCTGGATGATTTTCTGTTTTTATGTAAACAGCTCCCAAGGACGTATCAACATTGAAGTCCAAAACTGTTCCTATTTCAAAATCAAAATCAAACTTTTTAACTATTTTCCCAGTTGACATGTTCACAGATAAAAAGTTATAATCTTTCTTCGCATATGAAAAGTTTCCTGAAACATACAACAAATCCTCATCCTCTAGCAAGCACTTTGTCACATTTCCCTCTATCGTGTTCTTTTCTGATTCAAATTCTAAGGGATACCAAGCACCTTTCGAAATTCCATATAAACAAGTTCCATTACACTCCCTTCCATTCTTGTTGAAATACATCCCTCCACAAAACAACATGGAATTGTCCTTTTCAAAATACAACATGCTGTTAACGTCATAATTTGTGGCATTGCTTGGCATCGTCACATCGGCTATAGTCTCAATCTGAGTCAAATTATAGAAATACAAATGATTTCCAGCTGTAAAGCTGAGCAACCCGTTATTGGAATCATACAATAAGTTTTCAAGTTCGTCATTAAAGCTAAATGGTGCTAACTGTGGTGTTCCATAAGTGCTGTTTTCAGGCACAAAGATCATAGAGTTGCTGTTTCCTGTGTTAATTGCATAGCCAGTGTAGCTTTCGTTAATGTAGATCCCCTGATAGTACTCAAAACCATTCACATTAGAGCTTGTCTTATCATTAGGTAGACTCAATGCTGTCAATTCCATATTCTCATCGATAGCATAAGATGACCCTTCAACATAAGGGGTATACTTACTATTGAATATAGATCCAAAGAAGACAGTATCACCATTATCATTGAACCCAGATGATTTCAATATCAAATTAAAGTCACTTGAATTTTCAAATCTTTGCTTAGATGTCCAATTGAAATATGCAGAATTGTCAAAGGAGAATATGAATGAACCATAGTTCTCATAAATTGCATTGAAGTTACTACTAGGCAAAGTCTCGGGAAGCTGACTTCCTAAAGATGCAAAAGTACCATCCTCTTGATCATAGTATAAAGTGCTCAGTTTTTGACCATTGAGTTCAAAATTTCCAATCAATAATTGTATTCCATTACTCAAAGTCAGAACATTCGTGGAGTTTCCCCCCGTTCCTAAATTATTTTCGTAAACAATATTGTTACTATCATTCAACGTTAGCAAAACTATTCCATCAAAGTTTGCACTTGCTAAAATTAAAGTATGGTTATAAAAACTTCCAAATAAAGAAAAGTTTCTTATACCATTGCTAACAAAATTTTCTTGAGGATAATAATTCAAACTTGTATTCCCTACAACCATTGATGAGTTAAGACTACCATCGGTAAAATTTGATACAGAGTATTCAAACAACCCTTTTATTGGTAACTGAACACTGGTGTGCTTTGTTATCGTTGTGTTTGTTGTATGGTTTGTTGTAGTGTTCTTTTCTATGTAGTTTACAGGGTTTGGTATATTGTAGGGAGTAACACCCAATCTATCAGCAACCATTATTAACGAATCTGTATTTCCAATAACTATTGGTTGGTAGTAACGAACCTCCACAGATGGCTTACTATATAAGTAGCCTGAATATATAGTGTCATATTTGTCCTCGTTGTTATCTTGGTATATCATTTGTGATTGTGATTTTACTTCTCCATTTTCATCTTCAAAAGTTAAAGTGACATTTACTATACCCCTTGCTGAACATGAGTTATCTTGCAGACATCCCGGTGTATAAATATTTAGTGTATACTCACCTATGACGTTGATTTGAGGTAAATACGTAACAGATGCTGAAGATCTTTCAGAGTTTGATTCCACAGACACCTGCATGTATGATGTGCTTCCGGATACACCTGATACCCAGCCAGAGCCAGTTAAAGTTGATTGAGAATGCATATTAATATAAGAGCAGCCTGGATTATTCAAAGTATTGTTTGCATACACGTAAAACCCACTTTGCATCAACTGAATACCTACTAAACTATCGCCTTCAACATTTTGGAATTGTAAGCCGTCCATCGGTATATTTGGTGAAAAGTAAAAATCTTGAAAGTTCTTATCAAAAGATATGCTTGTAATATTATCATTTAAATAATAGGTCCCACTGGAAGTAATATTGTTGTATAATGGACACATGTTGTCACATGATTTTAATTCACTTTCAAACGGATCATAATATGTCATATTCAAATACCCCCCATTTAACAACATCAATCTGAATTGGCTAACCCCATTTGTCGTATCCGTCATAAAGACTCTGATCTTAGATGGAGTAATGTTATTCAAAAAATCAACTTTAAAGTTTGCTCCAGAGTTGGATCCAATCCAATTGGCCGTCTTGTCTCCGCTTTCTGGACACATAAAATTATCTAAGCTTTTAAAGGTAGAATCGGAGTTGTTATTCCATGATGCAAAGTTCAATGGTATCAGTTGCTGAACTTGATCTGTTGAGTTCGTACTTATGCTTTGATTGCTTGTAACAGTTTCATTTGTTACCGTTATATTTTGATAATGATAGTAAACTGTTTTATTAAGATACTTAGGTTCGTCCAAAGTATCGAATTTTCCTGCAAATAAGATTGTATCATTATCTAACTTTGAAATAGTATTTACAAGTGAATCTTCACCAAACCCACCAAATGGAAGTGGTTCAATAGAGTTCTTTGAAAAGTTATATGATATAATTGCATGGTGTCCATTATATGTAAAATTTCCTCCTATATACAATGTATCTTTTAGAATCTGAACATCATTGACATTAGAAATTGAGCTATCAAAAAGCTCAGTGTAGGTAAGGTCTGTGAGATTTAACAACACTTGCCTGCTTAAGTCTTTTCCGTTTAGTGAACCTGTCCCTGTCATAACAAAGCAATTTGAGTCATATGGCTTTAAACTCGTAATGTGTGAGATATCAGCATTTTGATCGCTGAGAAGATCAATATATTTTGTTACTGTGCTATTTGCCAGATATGAATTGTCATTATAGTTGTAGTATATTAAATGGTTTCCTTTATCGTTATAAGTAGTGAAATTTTGTTCACCTAAATATTTAATTAATGTTACATTGCTATTTGATTGGTTTGTACTTGATCCTGAAAGGATTTCTATTTGACTGTTTTTGAAGGCAGACAAATCAAGTTTGTTGTAAGATAAAGTATCCGCTTTAAAGGTATTTTGTAAAGAATTGAGTAATGTATCGTCAAAAGTTTGTGCGAGCACATGTTTGCTATACAGGGCAATGAAAAGTGCTATAATGTTTTTTAAAGTGATCATGTAGGTTTTCTTTATTCCTTTTTAACAGTTAATGATCAAGATATATTGTTAAGAGGTAATTCTGAATCTCTTTAGTTGATTATTCTTTGGGGTTCTATTTGAAAAGAATGCCATTTCTTGTTAAGCATAATCCGAGAAAAAAAAAAAAAAAAGATTACAAGATTATTTGATGTGTTTGTGTTCAGCTTTTTTTTTTGCTTTTCCCCCATTTTGTTTACATTCAGCTCTTTTTTTTCCCAAGTAGGAAATATAAAAGCTCGCATCGCGCTTCATCACCTATAAGGTAATATTAAAAGTTCTACAAAAAAAAAAATATAATGTGTTTACAAAATAAACAGACATTTTAGCTACTGTACCAAAAAGTTATGAACTGATAATTGAACTAAAAAATATATATATTCAACTCTACCTGAATATGAAACAAAATATAAAGTATATAGGGACTTATTTCTTTCTTAATTCTGCCAATTTATCATCTACTCTTTTTCTGTACATAGATTGAGTGTTTTGTTGATCTAAGAATATATCATACTTAGTGTTTAGCAATTGTACATCTGGATGATCCATTGAATTAGGTAATATGGATTTTCCTGTCCCGGTTAGGTTTGTCATTATATCCCACAAATAATTTCCTGCAACCATCTTTGGATCAACATTATCGTCTAAGCTTATTTTAGAGGAATCACCAGTTAGTGAATGAACACCATAAGATGATGAATTACCGGATGACCCTTCAGAGTTAGCTGGTGCTTGTGAAAAGTAGTCTGTGACTTTTTCCACCTTTTTCTTGATTGAAGGTCCTAAAATTGTCTTTGCGGTAGCCGATGGCTGAGTATATGGGGATGGGGATCTGTCAGCAACAAATGTGTCTTCTTGAATCCTGGCTTGAGTCTTGTTGGTTGGTTTACTGTCTTTGCTATGGAATGTCTTGTAGTTTTTAAAAGCAGCACATCCCAACAGAGCTGTACCAAAGCACACAGCAGCATCTATGTATCTTGGAACAATAATAGGCAATTGGGTACAATCAGAGAACAATCTCATTAGTAGCCCATTTTTACATTGAGAACCAGATATGAAGATACATTCAATCACATTACCACTATTTTTTAAATTATCAACAATTTGTTTGGTTTGTTGAGCTAAGAATTCACAACTGGCCAAATATGTTATTGCCAAATTCTCTAAGGAGACATCTGTAGTTTGACCAATAATTGAAGCAGTCATGTCAGGATCATTTAATGGACATCTATTTCCTAAAAAGTCTCCATAGAAGAATATATGTTTAGCTAAAGCTACAACAGACTTTTCCTCAATTTTTTCCTTCATAATTTCTAACTTACTGTTTAGGTAATCAAACTTGTTGATACCAGCTTCTTCTGCTTCTTTGCACAATTGCGTATAAGCTGGATGATTGGTTAAAACATGATTTAATAAACCACCAGTAAAGGATTGACCACCTTCAAACATGTACAAATCCTTGAAACAAACCCCATAATATGGACCCCAGTTACCTTCACAGAAAACTCCATCTTTTTTTTCGATAGAAATGTGACATGTGGATGTTCCTGCTACCGATGCTAATCTTCCTGAAGCCTTATTGAATCCATTTTCTTTAGAATCAATTTCTTTCAAAGCAGGTATATCAACATCAATATTGGCCCCGACAGTACCTAAGAAACCAGCATAAGCATCAATGACACTTGAACCAACAACACAATCGGTGGATAAGCCTAAATCTTGAGCAGCCTCTTTGGTAAGATGACCAACATATTCACCGGCTGTTAAAAAGTTTTCAGCTGAGCCACCAACCTGAACAAAATCATTTTCTACAAAATCTTCCATTCCTATGGCATTGAAGAAATCGTCTTCCCAACCTTTTGTTGAGCCTTCTACTCCTGGTGCTAAACATCCTTGCTTACAAACAGTAGAACATAAAGATCTGGTTTTGTTACCTGTGGATTTATAGGTTAAATAATCTGCCAAATCGTAAAAGTCATATTTGGCAAATGTCTCTTTATTCAAATTGTCATGTAGCCACTTCATTTTAGGCAACTCCATTTCAATAGACATACCACCACCAACGTATTTTAAGACACGATGACCAGTTGAGTTAATTACTTTTTGTTCTTTGGAGGCCCTGTGATCTTGCCACATAACAATATTTTGATCAGTATTGTCAAAGTTTGGACCAACACCCAATGGCTTTCCTGAGTCAATGTCTACTGCCACTAATGAACACGTGGCATCAAAGGCTAATCCATAAATGTCATGTGGTTGTAAATCAGCTTCGCTTACACATAATTTAACACAATGACGAATAGCATCCCATATTTCATTACTAGATTGAGTAACGTGGTTTGGCTTTAAAACCTCCTTGTTGATTACTTTTTCAGACAAAGACAAAATATTACCAGTAGCGTCAATGCAGCAGGCTCTAGCTGAACCAGAACCAACATCAACACCGATGTAATATTTGTTTAGATCAGGATGTGTACTCATAAACTTTTCAGGGTTTGGAGAAGCTGCCTTATCAGCTAGCATCTGCTTGTGAAACAACGAGTAAGCTGCTGAATCTTGATTTTTGAAATTTTGAAAGTTTTGCATGGTGAGAAATTATATTGAATAATAAAGTTAGAATTTCTGTTTGGTTTTGATTTTAACACTCTAAAATTTTGTTTTAGATAAAAACTTCAATCAAGGATTAATATATATATATATATGTACCAAATTTATTTTTAACGTCATCAAAAAAAAAAAAAACAAAAAACAGAGAAGGGAGACTACCTCAAAATTATTATCGTTATTAATACATGTCAAGATGTCCATATTTCAAAATACTTTAAATTAATTTTAATGATCATTAGCGTTTAATAACTGTTCCCCTTATTTTTAATTTTTTTTTTTGACGTTTCTTTCTCAGCGATAATCTCTTGTCCGATTTAGTAGTGATTTTTTTCTTGCTTACATTTTTTTGGGTACACATTAAAATATAAGCCTTTAACTATTATCAAAGATGTGTACTAAAAAACCTCTAACAATTAGAACGTTGAAAGATTACGTAAAGTTTATTTACATGAATGCTTGGTATCCAAACCGTTTTTTAGTTGTCCAGTCTAGTCCATGTTCAAAGTAGTCCTCTCGCGTAATTCTTGTCTGTAAATATTCATTGGTTTTAGAAAACTCATTCATACTGTAATAAGTAAACAGTTCAGATTTGTATTCATCACAGGATATTCGCACATTCCACTCCGTAGGCATATTCAGTTGTAATTCTCTCAGAATTCTATTTTTCATGTTGGGTATGTTGAAGTTTCCCCCTATTAACACTATATTGGAAACGAGTAAAGGCTTAATAATATCGGGACACAAGTTCAACGATTGCTGAATGAGCTCTATTAAACCATGACTACTCATATTCAAACTAGAATCAAAGTGAACTTTATCTGGGGACAATATGGACTCTGGAACAGTATAAAGCTCTTCCTTAAGTTTCAAGCTGACCATACCTTCGGGTAATTTTTCATTTTCTCTTAGAAGATATCCCATGTTGCTATCAAGCCTATCATCTACATGATTATTTTCAAAGCGAAATTCTTCAGATGGAAGCACATATTCTTTGACTATATTTTCCTTTTGTAATTGTTTAATGAATGAATCGGGAGCTGCATACAGACATTGTTCTTTGATTTTATTTACAACCAATGTTTCTTGACTTAAGTCAATATGCTTATAACTTATCAAGTTTTTTAGAAACCCAGTGAAATATTTCCCTCCAAAATTAGATTTCCTAACAGCTTCATAATGAATACAACCGTTAATTATTGGGATTACATATGTACATTCAAATCCTGAATCAATAACAAGTTGGAATCTATTAAAGGAGGTATCTGATTCGTCTTCCTGAGAGCCGCTGTTATTTACTATGTTATCGTTTGAATTTAAATAACATTGGGTTTTATTGATTAGGGATCTATTGAAAGGAATGAAATTGGCACTAGGACTCTTGAAAAGCGAATCAAATGCGTACTCTTCAAAAACCACTTCATCTGTATTTTTAGATAGTTCAGGCATATGCAGCATAGTTTCAGTCAAGATCAAATGCGGACAGCTGACAGTTCCATCATTGCGATGCTCAATGTATTCATTCAAATCAAATCCCATTTCTTTTGGATTATAAAGACAATAATCCCATATTTCTGACTGAATTTCCCAACTAGTCAGCATACCAAACTCCTTTGGTCTTTTAATAAATGCATTAGTAGTTGATTGGAGTAATTTCGAGTTCTCTATTTGATTTCCTAAACAGTATATTTCACCATAAGAAGTTTTAGATTTGACGATGGAATTATGACATATTTTTGGTGCAGACTCATCTCCTGCAATTCCATATTTAATTTTGTATGATCCGTTATCTATAAGTAAAACGTTACTATTATCCATTATATATCAAATAGAGCAGTAAGGGGACCTTTGTTCTCAGGGGTGTGAAAAACTGTAAATGAACATAATGGTTACACGTATCAAATACTTGATATTACGCTAAGAAAAAAGGAAAAAACAGAAAAAAAAAAAAAAAACAACAGGAAACAAATTCAATATGAGATTAAGCATTTACAAAACTACACGTGACAGAACCTCAAAGTATTCTTAATTTCAGCTGTTATTTTTAACTTTTTTTTTTTATGATTTTTTTTCTAGGCTCTCTGAAAATAAAACATTCTTGGCTTCTAATTTATGTTAAACCATAAGAACAGACACATTTGATCAAAACATTTTAAGGGAGGTTATCTTATCATTTTTCTTTAGTTAACCAAACAATTTTAGAAAAGAAGAGTAATATATACTTCTTACTAAAGCTATGCTGCTGACAAGATGGGCTGTTATAGTCTCCTTTATATGTATTTCTGCTCAATTTAACATTTTACCTTCATCTCCTAAAACATACAAGTTTGTACAAACTGCAGATGGTAAAGAAGACAATACCCTTCATATTATGGTGAATCATCTTACAACTACCACATCCTCTAAAAAGAACAATCATAACATATACGACTTTTTCAACAAACATATTCATATGTGCAAATCAAATTTAAAATCTATAGAAAAGGCAAAAGAAAACTTAGGTTCCATATTACTAGGAGATAGAATTTATGAATTACCTTACACCCAAGATAATGAAATTATATTTGGTGTGGACAAATCATGCCAGAAAATTTGCTCATCTACATTATCCACTGAAGATGCAGACTTTATTAATAATCTGATAGTTGACAATTATCAATACCAATGGTTTGTAGATGATCTACCTTTGGGATCACAATATATTTTACAAAAAGACAATAGTGATGAACAGCCTATAGAGTACTATTCTAATAGTTTTGGTGTAGGAATTTACGATGATAAAAACGAAGGAAGTGCCTTTTACAAAAAACCATTGATATTTAATCACTTTGATATCGTTGTTGAATACTCTAAATATGGAGTGGCCAGAAATCAAAATATAAAAGACGATGCTGAGTATGTTATTGTTGCAACTCATATCACACCTTACAGTATTTATAGAAATAAATATCAAGATTCCAAGAAGGGCAAAAAAAATTACTGTTCTTTCACTGGCCATCCAAAAGAGCTACTGTTGGACAGACAAACAGAAATAGATTATACAATATCAATTAAATATGTTGAGAACAATACTATTCTTTACAATGAGAGATGGGATAAGTACTTAGCCTTACAAAAGATGATCATATCCAATGATTGGAACAACATCTTAGTACTACTATGTGTGAACTTAATTTTGAGTTTGGCTACGTATAAGCTTGTTATGTGGAACATGAATAAGTATAAAAAGCAAAATGCTGTAGAAAAAACATTGGATATGGAATTTGATGAGGATCAAGGTTGGAAGCTTCTTCTAGGTGACATTTATAGACAGCCTGGAAAGCTTTCTTTACTTTGTACATTGGTAGGCTCTGGTATCCATACTTTAGTCACAGCATTAATTATAAGCTTTATGGGTGCTTCGGGAATTTTTCCAGTTGGAAATAGAGGACTTTTGGCCACTGCTACGATTTTGGTCTTTTCATTGCTACCATTTATAACATCTTTTACATCAATGAAATTGTATTTACGTTATGAGGGGCGCTTATTTAAAAGAAATATGACTTTAAATTGCTGCTTAGTTCCATTGTTTGTATTTGGATTGCTACTCTCCACAAATATTTCCAATGTAGTCAAGTTACCTTCTCACATCCATTCACCATCGGTTATTCCATTAAAGGTTTTAATAGCCTTTATACCGATGTGGTTGATTCTTTATGTTCCTAGTGCTCTTCTGGGGTCAGTTTTAGCCAAAAAAACTACCAATTCGGACAAACAACCTAGAAGAGTCAATAAAATTCAAAGATTGATTCCTCCTCAGCCGTTCTTCAGCAAGATGATATGCTTGTGCGTGCTAGTGAGTGCTCTTCCATTTTCATCAGTGTTTTTAGTCATCAAGCATACATTTGGAAACGACATATTAATAAGCGGGTTGATACCCAAAGAGCAATATATTTTACTATCTGTTTCTTTGATAGTGGTTGCTTATAATTGCTTTATAATGGGGGTTATAATAACTTACTCATTGCTTATATTTGAAAATTGGAAATGGTGTTGGAAGGTGTTCATGACTTTATTCATAGGTATGTTTACTTACACTTTTGTATATGGATGCTTCATAATAGACGCTTACCACAATATAGTGAAATATTTGGCATTAGGGCTTTTACTAGGTTTAATTTGTGGTAGCTTTAGTTTCTTAGGAGGTATTGTATGTGTTAAGAAAATGTTTTCAGAAAAAGGGCATACAAGTGACAGATTGGTATAGATTGATAGAATGCAAATTGCTTAATTAAGAGTTTTGGTTTTATTAGGCCCATATTTATCAAATTATATTCATAGAATATTATTAGTTCATTGGTATACATATTGATACTTAGAATGCGTGTCAATCACAATAGTATGATACGAGAATTTTTTTTTTTTCTTTTATATAAAAATTAAAGAAGGATATACACTAAATATATTTTTTGTTCTAAATATCATTTAACCAGTGACCAGTCATAATTCTTTCAAATATTAGATTCAGTGAAACGATTGTAATCCAGCTGTGTAATAAAAATGGATAACTCAGGTTCTGAAAAGTTTTCTGTAGAAGACCTTTTGGAAGTAAAGGATGGGATCATTGAAAACTTACAGTTATATATACAAGCCGAAAAAGATAAACAAGAAAAAATTAAAAAAGATAATGAGAACCTTCTAGACTTCTCAAAGGAGATGATTCATGAGTTTAAGGATCAATAGTTGCTCAGTTCAACACAGCACACGTGTGTTCAAGTTTTTTGTGAGATTGCTTACCTGATTCATTTTCATGCTTATTATGAAACATTTTTGACTTTTGTGTCATCGTGAAAACACCTTGGAAATTCTTCATTTTTTATATATTTCTTTTTGTGTTGTGTCTATTATAATTGGCAAAACTCAATATCTTCTCTTACTATTATTAGACAGATGTCTTACTCTGTTTGCTGTTTTTTTATTTTATGGTACTACACTGTAGATTTTACTAAACAAATATCACCCAAAACCTTAAGAAAATGATTGAAAAACCAGCATTTTCTAATGAAGCTTTACTCAGAGAGAAAAATGATTTCAATTATTTGCAAAAGCTAAATGCTGATACTGAATCAGTAGCTACTCTTTGCAGTCCGGTGATCTATGGTAATGAAACAGGGATTGTTCACAGGAATTCCAGTACAAAAACAGTTGTTCCGTCCAGTGCTGGCCATAATGTGTTGAAACAACAAAAACTTTACCCAATGGACTCCCCAAAATTGATTAATAAGAAAATTTCAAAAGTCTCTCAGCCTTCTGCTGATGCTTTATACTCTGGAAAAACAGCTGTGTCTAAAAATGCATTTTCTAATGGGATCAGAAATATATCTGATATATCTTTGTTTGGTTTACCTGGAAACTATAAAGTATCCATAAGCTCCAGCAACAAAAAGCTTAAGGAAAGCTTTAATAAGTATGCTGATCAATATAATATTTCCAGTCCAGGGATTGATTGTAGTGATATATATGAAGATATATCTTTTGAATCTAATAATTCAATCAACGATCCTTTATATCAAAATGAAGATATGAAGAACATGGAATTTGGCACGCATCTGAATATACAGTTGTTTATAAAGAATCAAAGAAGTACTGTTTTCTGCACTCCTGATACAAGCTTGCATCAAAAGAGATTATTAACTTACAGCCATAATGATTCAGACAATTATGAGAGTATTACAGATGTTTTCAGACGTGTGAGAAAAGAGCTGCTCTTTCAAAATGAAAGCAAAAATGATTACAATACGACCATTTTTGGACAGGATTTAAAAAAGAAGGATTATAACTTAAGTGACTCGGATAAGATTAAACATATTCTTAGCTATGAAATGGGTTATGAAAATAATTTTATATCAGAGAAAATAAAATCAATGGAAAAGTCCTTATTTGACATGAAAAAGAATTTAAGAAACACATCGTCGTATATTAAATCTTACATCAGTAGCTTTTTTTGCTCCACCGTAAGCTGTAACTATTTTTTATTGAAAGAGAATATCAAGTTTGCAAAGAGAAACCCTTGGAGTTTATTTGAAGAAAAATTCTGGATTGATTATGAAGAAGAAGACACAACTGTCTCAAAGCCTGTTTTGGTGGTGTATCCTGACGATCACGAAGAAAATGATAAAAAAATTGATGATGAATTTAAAAATTATATACAAGAAAAAGAAGAGGAGTTTTATGACCAAGAATTCGAATTACAAACTTTAAAGAAGATATAATATATATTATTCAATTTTGAATCAAAAAAAAAAATTCAAAAAATAAAAATTTTCCGTTACCGGGAATCGAACCCGGGTCGTCGCCGTGAGAAGGCGAAATGATAACCCCTACACTATAACGGATAGTATAAATTTTTCAAAATTTTTAAAAAATCACTTGAACTTATAACATTAAATTTTCTTGCTTCATTTCATTTATTCTTTATTCCTGTCTGAGAATATGTTTAATAATACTGTTTCCTATTTTCTCCAATATGGTTTGTTTCAATTTAGCTGTCATATAACTTAAGCTTGTAACGATGATTATATGAAGTAAGTAATAATATCGATTTTTGTATCTTGTGAATATTTTATCAAATAAAGAAGAAAATGACTGTTTTGATTGGTAAATCTTATCTTTTGATAAAAGTTTTGAGTATGTTTCAATAAAAAGTATATCAGTAATACAGACTTTTAGTTACGTTGAATAGTACTCTTAATTCTTTCTAAGACTGTAGCTTACCTATGTGGTATTTCATAAGAGTTACGATCAAGATGCTGTTTTATTCATTAATTAAAAAAGAATTACAAGTTTTTAGGTGTAGTAGCACATCAATTATAGCTCATTTGAATGCACATGGACAAGCTACATATTCACTACTAACAATATTTATATTTGAATTCATCAAGCTTTCATTGAATGCAACTGACCCCCACAACATGACATGTATATATATTTGGTGTCCTTTGAGAAAAAAAAAAACCATGTAGAATTTTTCTTCGGTGCAAAAAAAAAAAATTTTTTTTTTCTTTCTTGCAGCGTTTTTCCTTCAGGGAAGGAAAAAAAGCAAGACTAGAAGCATGTGTTGATTTTTTTTTCCTGCATATTTTACACTTGTATTAACTATCCACTCTATAAACAAACCAAACATAATTTCATTGGACATAGTTTTGCTTTATATTCAAAGATCTCAACCTATCATTATACAGGTAAACCCTATACTGAACAAGCCAATTAGATTATTTACAAATACCACTCATTTATCGGTAATTATTATCTCTTGTATAAACAAATTTATTAAACGATAATAATAAATCACTTTATTTAATTTTTGTTTAGTATAAATATTAAATATAAATAAGCATTATAATAAAGATTGTTTATTAATAATAAATAGAAGTTGTTATAAGCTGTCTGCATTGAACTATAGAACCTCAAATTTGCATATTAATTATAAAGGTCTTTCTATTCTCCTGTTTACATACTTAACAAAAAAAAAAAATTAAAAATTTCTATTGATAAAACTGAAATATAATTTGATTTATTAGAAAGATAATTAGTTCTACTTCAAACCAACATCATACCTTACAAAATAGAAAATGAGTTCCAACCTAAGAGATGCTGCTTTACAAAACCCTGAGCTTTATGGTCTAAGACGTTCTTCTAGAAAACATGTTCCTGCTTATAATTTTCATGAATCGGATAGCGATGAGGTAGTTACTAAACGTAAATCTAAAAAGACTAAAAATGATGATTTCGTTGTTGATGACTATGAGGAGGAAGACGACGACGAAGAATATGATGATTATGAACCTAAAAGTCGTACAAGCAGAGGCGGAAGTCAAAATCGATCAAATAATAAAGCATTAGATCCACCCTTACCTACTAGGTTTTCCAATAGAGGCAAGTCAGTTGTAAATTATGCTGAAAACAACAATGATTATGACTCAGATGATGAAGCATCATCAAGACCTAAAAAATCCTCAAGAAAAAATTATAGAAACTCATCAAAAGCTGCAAATCCACCTCCTGTTAGAAAGTTAAAGTTGAAATCTAAAAAACCAAGGTCTAAAAAGTCAAAATATTACTCTGAATCTGAAGAATCTGAAGAAAGCGAAGAGGATGAATTTGACCAACAGTTTTTAATGAGTGAAGAAGAGCTTGACAATTATCAAGAGCCATTAGAAGACCCGAGACAAGTTATAGACTTGGTTGTTGACAACAGATTGAAGTCCGAGTATACAGTTAATGATTTACCTAAAGAAGTTGGTGAACTTACTGTGCATGAGTGTAAAGAAAAGTACGAATTTCTGATCAAATGGCAAGGAAAATCTCATCTTCACAATACATGGGAGAGCTACAATTTTGGAAACTTTCCTATGAATACGGAAGAGGATCTTCAAAATCTACCACCATTAACTTCAACAACTAAAGGTATTAAGAGAATTGACAATTATTGTAAAAAAGTATTGATAGAACAGTTTGATCTAGTTCATAGCCCATACTCCGTTGCTGAAGATTTGGAAACTTTGAACTTAAACAATGAAAGGATCAAGGAAGAATGGGAACAATGTAAACAAGTTGAAAGAATTGTTAATTCTCAAAGAAATGAAGAAACAGGAAAGCTTGAATACTTGATCAAATGGAGAAGATTGCCATATGATGAATGTACATTTGAAGATGCCTCCTTGATAGCAAAGATAGCCAAAAAGGATGTTTCTCTATATCAAACAAGAACGAAATCATCTGTTATTCCTAAAAACTCAGACAAGTTCCAAAGAGATCGCAGACCAAAGTTTGAAAAACTTTTGGAACAACCCAAGTACATTGGTGGTAAGGATAACGCTTTGAATTTACAATTGAGAGATTTCCAACTCACCGGTTTGAATTGGATGGCATTTTTATGGTCTAAAGATGAAAATGGTATCTTAGCAGATGAAATGGGATTGGGTAAAACAGTTCAAACTGTTTGCTTTTTGTCTTGGTTGGTGTACTCAAGAAGACAATACGGTCCACACTTGGTGGTTGTACCATTGTCAACTTTGCATGCTTGGCAAGAAACATTTGAAAAGTGGGCTCCTGAAATGAACTTGGTTGTGTACTTAGGTGGTAACAAGTCTAGACAAGTGATAAGAGAACATGAGTTTTACAATGGTAAGAATCTGAAATTTAATGTATTGTTGACCACTTATGAATATATTTTGAAAGATAGGGATGTTCTTGGTGGAATCAATTGGCAATATCTAGCTGTTGATGAAGCACATAGACTAAAGAATGATGAATCCTCATTATACGAATCATTGTTTAGTTTCAAAGTTGCCAACAAATTACTAATTACAGGTACACCTTTGCAAAACAATATTAAGGAGTTGGATGCATTAGTTAACTTTTTGATGCCAGGTAAATTCTCCATTGATCAAGAAATAGACTTTGAAAACCAAGATAAGGAACAAGAAGAATACATTCAAAATTTGCACAAGAGACTACAACCGTTTATTTTAAGAAGATTGAAAAAAGATGTTGAAAAGTCACTTCCAGGAAAAACCGAAAGAATATTAAGAGTTGAGTTGTCTGATATACAAACAGATTATTACAAGAGCATATTGACCAAAAACTACTCAGCTCTTACAAATTCAACTCAAGGTGGTCATATATCATTGCTAAATATCATGAATGAGCTCAGAAAGGTATCAAATCATCCTTACTTGTTTGAAAATGCCGAGAATGCTGTCCTAAAGACAAGGTTTAATAAGGATGAAAACCAAGAACACTCAAGAGAAAACATTCTTAAGGGTATTATTATGAGTAGTGGTAAAATGGTATTACTTGATCAATTGTTGACAAAGCTGAAAAAAGATGGTCATAGAGTGTTGATATTTTCTCAAATGGTCAGAATGTTGGATATATTAGGTGATTATTTGGCCTATAAGAACTTTAAATTTCAAAGACTTGATGGTACAGTTTCTTCTCAAAAGAGAAGAATCGCTATTGATCACTTCAATGCACCTGACTCAAAAGACGAAGTCTTTTTGTTGTCCACAAGAGCAGGTGGGTTGGGTATAAACTTGATGACTGCTGATACTGTAATTATCTTTGACTCAGATTGGAACCCACAAGCTGATTTGCAAGCCATGGCTAGAGCCCATAGAATAGGACAAAAGAACCATGTCATGGTATACAGATTTGTTTCCAAAGACACAGTTGAGGAAGAAATTTTGGAAAGGGCTAGAAAGAAAATGGTCTTAGAGTATGCCATTATCTCTTTAGGTCTTAACAATCAAAAGACTGAATCTGATTTGAAAAAGATGAAAGATCAACCTAACAATGGAGAGTTAGCTAACATCTTGAAGTTTGGTGCTGATAATATGTTCAAAGCTAATGATAATCAAAAAAAGTTGGAAGAATTGAATTTGGATGATGTTTTATCCCATGCTGAAGATCATATCACTACTCCCGATATTGGTGAGTCACACTTGGGAGGTGAAGAGTTCTTGAAACAATTTGAAGTTACCGATGTCAATACTAACTTTGAATGGGATGACATTATTCCTGAAGAAGATTTGAAGAAAATCAAACAAGAAGAAGAAAAGGCTAAAGATGACATGTATGTCGAAGAACAAATGAGAATTTTGGCAAGAAGAAAGCAAACTCTAGAAAAGATGAGAAACTTCAATGGTGGAGGTGATTTTGATGACAATTCCGATGAAGAAATGTCCGGTAAAAGAGGTAAGAGTTTGAATAACAAGATTGAAGATAAGGACTTGAAGGCTTTGTACAAAGTTCAACAAAAGTATGGGTCTTTAGACATCAGATTGATAGAGAAGTTGATGAGTGATAAGGAATTGCCAATGAAGAAGACGGCAGGAGCTTATATGGATAAATATCATGACTTGATAAGAATTGCTGAATCCGAAGTTGTTCAACAAGAGGAAGAAAGACAGGCAATCTTAAAGCAATATGAACAAAGAGCTAAGGATTTCAATGAGAAAGTGAGTAGAGGAGAAATTAAGGCTGAAGAAGTTGATGATAAAAACAATCCAATCAAGCAACTGGCCGTAAAAAAGAGAGAAAAGAAATCTATTGCATTTGATTTCGGATGTTTGAAGGCCATCAATGCTGAAACATTATTGAAGAGACATAATGATATGAGTTTACTAAGAAAGACTATGAATCAAATTAATGGTAATAAAGAATTGAATGATCCTGAGTTGACTTTCCAGTTTACAGTTCCATGTACTCAAAAGGTCAACTGGTCTGTTCCTTGGACAAATGCAGATGATGAAAAGTTGCTTGTTGGTCTTTATAAGTATGGATATAACTCTTGGTCTCAAATAAGAGATGATCCTTTCTTGGATTTGGAAGATAAGCTTTTCACAGATGGAAGAGCAATAAATCGAAAAGAAGCTAAGAAGGAAAAGGATGAGACAAAGGAACCATCTTTATCAGTAAATAATGAAGACCCAACAACAAGCAAGATTTCAGCTTCGAAGAAGAGTCCACAACCAGCACATCTGAACAGAAGAATAGATACCCTATTAGTACACTTGAGGGATCTGGTAGAGGGCACACATGAGAAGTCTGGAGACCATACTGAAAGCAAGAAGATAATAAAGGAATCTAACTCAGATGCAAGTAAAAAGAGAAAAACCAACTCTCAAAAAGATTCTTCATCAAATAGTTCAAAAAAGCTTAAGTCTAATAATGGAACACCAATAATAACTTTAGCAAACAACAAGGAAAAAATTAAAACACAAATGAATAAAGTTTTGAAATCATTAGAAAACTTGAAGAATAGTTCCTCAACCAAGGATAAGACTGAAAAATTAAACATTTTGAAGAGAGAGTTATCTACTGTTGGAGATCATATAGAAGGACTATTGAAGACACAGAAAGGAACCTTAGGAAACCCTGTAAGAGAAGATTATTGGAAGTACGTGGCTTCATATTGGCCATCTGTTGTGAAATTTGAGGCTTTGATGGCGATGTACAATAAGTTGGTAAGAAATTCTAACAAATAATATAAATATGTATACAATTTTTTTAAATAAAAAAGCCTTCCGTTTATATTGATATTTTATCATTAAAGTGTGTGTCTTTACTTCAAAATAACTCTCAAGCACAATACATTAGGATATGTTGTATATGTGATTATTTTGATGAAATGATTATTAGTTGGCTTTATCTAAAATTCTATTAATTACGGATGATTCCTCAAAAAAAAAAAAAAGAGGCTTGAAAAAAAAAACAAAATAAAAAAATTCATATTGTTTTGTTACGTAAAGGGACTAAGTAAGGTTGATTATTACCATTCTTTTTTCTTTTGAGAATAAATTATATATAATCATTACTGAATCTTTGCTTTTTTTTTTAAAGTGAATTAATGATACATCTTTAATTATTGAAAAAAAAAAAAATGAGGGAAGAACCCCAGTTATGGTTTGGTATCAAATAGAAAATACAAATGCACATGTCACTTATTTACTTATAGGTTTTTTCTGTATATTATATTCTTTGGTATCTTACAGACTTCAGAATTATGTATTTATTACAGAAAGTTTTTTTTCAACCTTATTCGGTATAGTTACTGGGTCAAATATTCTTAAATGGATTAATCCTTACGGATGGGTGGCTGATAAGAACATCAACAATCTGACATATGAATTAAGTAGACTGATCTTGTGTATTCAAATTTTTACTACAGCTATTGATACACCAGAAAGATTCATGAAATATCATTGGAAGACAATTGGTATGCTGATCATACCTGTGATGACCTATGGATGGATTGTCACTGGAGCTTTCATTAAGTTGATATTCCCATCACTTCACTTCACAGATGGGTTGCTGATTGCTGGATGCATAACAGCAACTGATCCTTGCTTATCAGCTAGTATCATGACTGGTCAGTTTGCCTTAAAAAATGTTCCTGAACACTTGAGACACATCATTGCTGTTGAAAGTGGGGTCAATGATGGTATGGCATTTCCCTTCATATATTTATCGTTGCAATTAATAAAATACAACAACAGCTCTAGATTTGATGAAAGTTTCAAAGCAAGACACATTGTTAAAAATTGGCTAGTTGATGTTGTTTTGTACAAAATAGTCTTTGGAGCAGTATTTGGAATCATTATGGGCTATTTAGGACGTAAGTTGTTTGGAAAGATTATCAACAAGTCAGACAATAAACTACATGACAGGTCTAGTGAGAGCACTGATGTTTTAGAGAAAGGATTGGGGCATGGCTCAAGTTGGTTCACCCAAGAAGCTGTTATCACCATCTATTTAAGCCTCATTGTATTTTTGATTGGTTGTGCTGCAACATTGGGCATTGATGATCTTTTAGTATCCTTCTTTGCTGGGACTGCATTTGCCTGGACACGTTGGTATAGTGGTCACACAGAGGAATTTAAGTTTATTAGCTCATTGGATTACTTGATGAACTGTTGTTATTTCATATACTTGGGCTCAATCATTCCATTTAATGAGTTCAACAATGCTTTACATGCTACCTTTGTTAATGAATTAAATATATGGAGACTAATTCTTATTGGTTTAGTAGTGCTAGGAATAAGAAGATTACCTGTGGTTTGCTTGCTATTCAAGTTGATTCCGGATATAAGAAATTTTAAAGAATCACTATTTGTGGGTCATTTTGGTGCCATTGGTGTAGGGGCCATTTATAGTTGCATGATGTCCATAGAGTTTTTGGAGGCAGAAATGGCTAAATTATCAGATGAAGATGTTGTTGAAAAAACCCATTACAAGAAGCTAATTTATATGATATGGCCAATGATCACTTACATTGTGTTTATATCTATCTGTGTACATGGTGGGTCCATTGCTGTTTATTCATGGGGGAAAAGTATATATAAAAAGCTTGCAAAAATGATATAATTTTTCTTTTGTTTTATTGTTAACATTAAGAGATATTCACTATTAATAATGTTTTCATCTTCCTTCGTATTGTTTTCTTATAAGATAAGTCTTTAGTTATTTGATTAAAGAAGGTTTTTCGGTGTGTTCGGATATAAGAGTCTTGTACATTTCTTTTTTTTTTTCATTATTATTTTTGTGTGTGGAGTTTTCAATCTCTTTTATGATAAATTTCCCAAAAGAGTAAAAAAAAAATTTTTTTTTTTTAAGATACAAGCAGTTGGTTAAAATTTTACCTATTTGGTGTATGACTATCATAAATATTGTCATCAAAGAAAAAAAGAAAATAGATATGGATTTTTTCTGTTTTGTAGAATAATTTGTTTAGCGGTAAAGAAAAATGAAAAAAAAATTTTTTTTTTTCATTTTTCATTTTACTTTTTTTGTGCAAGTGTGTTGGTGTGTGTTCAACTTTCTCTTTATTTTTTCAAAAATAGAGATACATTTCATGATAAATATGTATTTAACTGCGTTGTATTCATTTTTTTAAAAACAATTATTGATCTAAAATTATAAATTCAAATAATTTAATTTAATCCCTAGAACTTAATAAGTATCATTATCTAATAATTGCATTAATTGAGTCTTGGTTTTCTTTATAATAACAAGTATCTTATACAAGTTTTTAAAGTAAACTCACAAAAAAAAAAGAAAAAAAAAAAACAAAAAAAAAAAAAAACCATAAACTTATCGTTCAAGACATTTATCATGGCTGAAATTACTGAAAAAATGAACCAATTAAGTGTTAAGGAAACCACTCCAGCTAATGCTGAAACTTATTCCTTACACATCAGTGACTTAGACAAGAGTGTTAATGAATCTAACCTGTATGATTTGTTTTCTCAATTTGGTGTTGTTATTTCCATCAAGTTATGTAGAGATGCTGTTACCAAGGAATCTTTATGTCATGCTTATGTCAACTACCCAGAAAAGGAATTCGCTGTTAATGCCTTAGAACAATTGAACTTTTCTGAAATCAACGGTAAACAATGTAGAATCACTTGGGCCATTAAGGATCTGGATGGTTTAAAGAACAACGAAAGCAATGTTTATGTTAAGCACTTGAGTCCAGATGTTGATGATGCTGGTTTCTATGCTATTTTCAAGACTTTTGGTGAAATTGTTTCCTCTAAAATTCAGTACGACTCCGAAGGTAAATCCAAAGGTTTCGGTTTTGTTCAATACAAGGACAAGCAATCTGCTGAAAATGTCATCAGTGCCATGAACGGTGTTGAATTAGAACCAGGTTATGTTTTAAGTGTCTGTGCTCACATGACTAAGGAACAAAGAGATGCCAAGATCCAAAGCATCAAGAATGGTTTCACCAATGTTTTCTTCAAGAATGTTGGCGCTGAAGGTTCTGATGAAGAAATCAAGAAATTGTTCACTGATATTGGTGAAGTCTTATCTTTCACTGTTTCCAGAAGAGAAAAGTCCCCAGTAGTCTATGGTTTCTGTAACTTCGCCAACCACGAAGATGCTGTCAAGGCTGTTGATTCCTTGAATGATACTGAATTTAAGGGCTTCAAGATGTTTGTTAGCAGAGCTCAAAAGAGTCATGAAAGAAAGGCCGAATTGAAGAAGGCCCATGACAAGGCCATTCAAGAAAGAAACGAAAAGTACAGAGACTGTAACTTATTTGTTAAGAACATTCCAAAATCTTTCAAGAATGATAAGTTGAAGGAATTATTCTCCCCATACGGTGAAATAATTTCTTGTAAGATCTCCACTGTTGGTGAAGACTCATTAGGCCACGGTTTTGTCTTGTTTTCCAAGAAGGAAGACGCTGCCGCCGCCATTGAAGCTTTGAACGGAAAAACCATTGAGCAAAAAGACTTGTATGTTGGATTGTTCCAAAACAGAGCTGACAGAAGCAACATGTTGAACAGAGAATTTGAACAAAAGTTTAACAGATTTGGTGGTCCAGGTGTTCCAATGGGTGTTCCAGCATTCCCACAAGGTATGCCACCACAAATGATGTATCCAAATGTCTACCCAGGACAAATCCCACCAAACGGCTTCAACCAAATGCCAATGAGAGGATTCCCAATGCAACAAAGAATGGCTACTTTCTCCCCACAATTCAAGCATCAATTAGGTTCTAAGTGGTTTGGATCTGTTTTGGCTGCTGTTGGTGGCTCTGATGAAAAGGCTAATGAAGTCACTAACATGTTGTTGAAGTTACCAGACAACAAGTTAAATGTCATGATGGCTGATGAAAATGCTTTCAACCAAGAATTAAACGAAGCTGTTAGATCTTTTGAAGGTGCCACTCAATAAGTTTAAATTATAATTTGTTTTAGTATGTTTTCTAGTTTATAAAGAAAAAAAAAAACTAAAAGACAATATTACAACACTAATATTTTTAAACAACTTAACAATCTTAAAAAAAAAAAATTTATTATTCATTTAATTTCTTTTAATAATTTTCTGTTTAAAGTAATTTGATGAATTTTTTTTTTTTTTTTAAAATACAATTTTTTTCTTAGGTTAAAAAAAAAAAAAAAAAAAAAAAAAAGAAAAAAAAAGAAATAAAGAAAAACAGATTAAGAAGGTATAATGAGGATCATATGTATATAGTTGTATTTAGATATAAATAATATATTCATCATGATATGGTTAATTATAAGAAAGTAGTTGATTTATGCTATTTTTTAACATAAGAAAACCCTATATCATATCTTTAATTATAACCCATAAAAATCAAATGTATAAGCTATTTTTGATTTTCTCTTTTTGTATAAGCTTTCTATGAATTGTCGGTACAATACTCATCTGTTACTATTGAATGTTTATACATATATTGTTATACATATTTTATATTATGTTGTCATCATTTGCTTTCAAAGTTAAGATGTGTATGTTTTTATGGATATATTTGAAGAGAAAAGATAACTCTTTGATTAACTTGTTTTGGTGGTTGGTTAAAATCCGGCAGATAACAAAATTTTGTTTGAGCAAAAAAAAAAATAAAAAAACCAAAAAAAAATCCCCAACTTATTTCAAATCCACTGAGATTAATATAGATAACCAACTTATACTCATAAGATAATTAATTAAAGAAAGAACAATTTTTTTATTTTACACCAAACATTCATAAGAACACAAATAATATTTACATTGACAAAGATTTCATATAATTGATCAATTAACATATTTTGCTTCTTAAAGAAAGAATAATTATTGCAAAAAAAAAAAAAAAAACACACAAACACATACATATATAGCTAACCGAAGAAATGAGTTCATTACCAAGAAGAATAGTCAAAGAAACCAAGAACTTGATGAAGGATCCTGTTCCAGGAATCAAAACAAACATACCTGATGAAGACAACCTCAGATACCTTACTGTAGAGATGGAGGGTCCAGACAACTCTCCGTTTGCTGGTGGCGTATTCAACCTGGAATTGTATCTGCCTGAGGAGTATCCAATGGAGCCACCAAAGATCAGGTTCCTAACACCTTTGTATCATCCAAACATAGACAAACTAGGAAGAATCTGCCTGGATGTCTTGAAGGACCATTGGTCTCCTGCATTTCAAATAAGAACTGTATTGCTATCCATCCAGCAGTTGCTAGGAACTCCAAATCCAGACGATCCATTGCTTTGTGACGTTGCTGAATTGTGTAAGAATGATAACGCCAAGTACTGCGAGGTTGCAAGAGAATGGACAAAGAAGTATGCTATTCCGGAATCCAAAGAGTAGTTTAACTATGTTTTTATATATGATGTATAGTGATGAATTTTTATTGATAAAATCAATTGAACTTAACGGAAATATTCTCTTTATTTGACGTGTGTGTAAGTTTTTTTTTTCTCTCTCCCACACTAATCCTTTCCTATGAATTTATTTTTTCAGCAAAGAAAATGTTTGAAAAAAAAAAAATCCGAAATCTAAATGAAGTTATAAGAGATGAAGTGAAAAATAAGAATATATATTCATACATGACCCTGATAAAATATACACTCATAAATCAAATAATATAAATTGAGTATTGAATTTTCTCTTAAAGTCTCATTTATACAGTCAAAAGAAAAAAAGAAAAAACTAATAATAGTATAAAATGCGCTTTACTAGTAATTACTTTCAGCTACCTAAGCTCTTACCAAAGCTTAATAGCAAATACTATAAAATGAAGATGATGAATGTACCAATGGATGAACTTACCTCTAAGGAATTTCAAAAGGGACTCCCGCATCTTTATAAAAGGTTTCTTAGGTTGCACTCATTCATAGACTTTTCAACTGCAAATATAACCAGAAAAAGATTAGTAGGACTATACGCATCCATCATCAGGACTAAGTTTCAAATTATTTATATGTACCCAGACACAGCAAGTGTTGAGCTTGTGGGAGACACAGATATGTTTATGAAGCTGAGAAACATCAAGCAGAAGTATGAATCGTATTCCGAGGATGAAAGAGAAAATTTTCTTGAAAAACATCTGAATACACTGATACGAAACAATTACCTACATTACAGCATTGAAGATTTTGTAAGTCTTTACAACATGCTCTTGATTGATATCAGTAAAAACAAGGGGAGATTTCTTAACTGGTTATTGGCCAAGAATGTTTCAGTACTGGAGAGCGGCAATGATATTGAGTTTGTAAGAAATAACTTGCTGTATGGTTCTATTTTCAAATTTGATAGACTGTATTATCTTAAAAGGGAAACCAATTTATATGGATGGAGAAGTCTTTACAATGGAACTTATACATTTTCAACCGGAATGAAGGGGACTTACAATCCTAAAGTAGTACTTTCAAGAAGAAATCTCAACAATCATGTTTATATTGAGGCTGATTACAAAGCCAAGACAAGGAACGAGCTTTTAAATGAAGAAAGAACATCACTTTCAAGTAAATACAAATCAATAGATTCATTACTGATGAGACAACGACAAAAGGTAATGTTTAACAGTATTTGGGAGTTGAAGAACAACATGACCAAGATCAAATATTATCTGGATATGATAGATGAAAATAGGAGAGATGAGTTCAACGCATTGTTTGAAATTCTATACAATGAGATTCATGCCAACAATAATCCTAGTGTCTTGAAAAACTATGTATCATATCTACAGTATGATTCCACTAAAAAGAACAAATTTATAGAAAATAAAGTGGGTTTAGAAAAAAAAGGCAAGATGAGTAGAAGGAAAAGTGCGCTGTCATTGGAAACGCAAAAAAAAGAAATACAAGAAATTGAACAAAAAGTGATGAACAAGACTGATAAAGAAATTAAGGACATGGTATTGTTCTTAGAAAAAAAGAGTAAAAACTTAGATACCATGAAATATGGGTTTATAGTATTCACTCACAATGTGTTAACCAGTGACTATCTAAAGAAGAAGTTCATTCTTCCATACATAAGAAATGAGTTATAATATTCAGATTAAAGCAAATAAACACAATCAAAGATTACGGAGATATCATAGTACTAAGTTTCATGTCTATATCTTTATTGTCAATAGATTTTCTTTTTGAACGTATACTTACAGAAAGATAAAGATAAGATCTTGATATGTTGACTTCGTTATCCAAGATCATCGTTAACGTTTTTATTTATTGTTTTTATTCCCATTTTTCGGTACACTTTTTAGATTACCACGAAAATAATTATCGGCGTTTATGGATATAAGCCATGCTTTAACCTTCCAAAATAAGCCGAAAAGAAAAGAAAAAAAAAACAACGCAACGGTAGAACTTTATGGTGGATCAACCTAAAAAAAAGAAAAAAAAATTTTTTTTTTTTTAATGTTTTTTTAACCCCCACTTTTCATTTGTTTTCTATAACTTCTTATTATTCATTACATGATCTTATAAGAACAAACCAACATATAACTCTAAAATATTATCATATATCATTATTAGATAAGTTATTGCATTGTTGGTAAATAAAATACCACAACAAATACATATATAAAGAAAGTATCATATATATTCTATAAGGCCAAAAAAAAACAAAAAAAAAAAAAAAGTTCATTGAGTGCACATAATGGTTTCTCATACGAACATATCACCATTTGATGATGATATAGGCAAAAAACTATATGATATTTCCTTGGATGATGACAATGAAAGTGAATTCAACAGTTCCACAAAGAAAACTAATAATTTCAACCTAAGTGGCAACACAGAACACACAAAGCCAGAGGGGTTGTTTGCTGAATCGAAGATAAACTTACAAACTGATTTTTTTTCTGATATTGATGAAGATGATGACAGTTTCACCAGACAGGTGAAGACCCCCAAGGAGCATCAACACGCTAGATTTGTTGATGAATTTGAAGATGATAGACAATTTTTACAACATAATGAAACAGATAATAAGCCCAGCCAAGGTGTCAAGAGATTGAGATTTGGTACCAGAAGACACAAGGATGGGAAGCCAAAGGTGGGCAGAGCCAAGACACTAAAGTGGGCCAAGTCTCACTTCAACAATCCATTTGAAAGTAGTGGTGTTGCTTCCCATGATGATGAGGCCTTCAACACCACTGATGATCTGTCTGGGGAGTCAAAGAACAGAGCACATGAAAAGAGAAGCATATTCTTCCATGCTGAGTTGCCTCCGGAATTGTTGAATGAGGAGGGGAAACCATTGGTGATGTATCCAAGAAACAAGATTAGAACTACTAAGTACACACCCTTGTCATTCATCCCAAAGAACTTGGCATTTCAATTTAACAACATTGCGAATGTTTATTTCTTAACAATGGTCATTCTGGGTGCCTTTTCCATCTTTGGTGTGACTGATCCTGGACTGGCTGCTGTACCCTTGATAGTCATCATAATCATAACCATGATCAAGGATGGGTTCGAGGATTCCAAGAGAACCATTCTTGATGCAAAGGTCAACAACACACCAACTTACATTCTGATGGGTATAGAAAATTATAATGTTTCTGATGAAAACATATCTGCTTGGAGAAGATTCAAGAAAATGTGCACACGATTAACCTTGAGAAGTTACAAGTTTATGTATCAAAGATTGACCAAGAAGGGGAAGGCCGAGTTTTTGAGAGAGAAACACAAGCAACAACTGAAGCAAATGAATGATGGGTTCCAGTACACCTCCAATGGGAGAAACACCATGGAGTTTAGACCATCCATGGATGAGGAGAACAGACGTTCAATTCACCTGAATGAAACTGAACTGGCCAAGTTTGGGACATTGGTGGACCCATCCATCCCCTCTCTTGATGACCCATCCATAAGATTTAAGAAGTCATGTTGGAAGGACATCAAGGTTGGTGACATAATCAGAATCCATGCTGATGATGAAATTCCTGCTGATGTGATTTTGCTATCCACCTCTGATCCAGATGGAGCATGTTATGTGGAGACAAAGAACCTGGATGGGGAGACCAACTTGAAGGTGAAGCAATCATTGAAGTGTTCCCACACTATCAGAACATCAAAGGACATAGCCAAGGGTAAGTTCTGGGTTGAATCTGAGGGTCCTCATCCAAACCTGTACTCATACCAGGGTACCCTGAAGTGGTACCAAAGAAAGAACTTGTACAGTGATATGTCGGATGATGATGAGTACATCAACAATGACTTGTCCACCGGTCCGGGCCTCCCACCCATGAATGGATACACCCTCAGACAGGAATCATGCAATGTCAACAACATGCTACTTAGAGGATGCACCTTGAGAAACACCAAGTGGGCCATGGGGGTTGTTGTGTACACTGGTGAGGATACAAAGATCATGTTGAACTCTGGAATAACCCCCACAAAGAAGTCCAGAATTTCCAAGGAGCTGAACTGGGCAGTCATCATCAACTTCATCTTTCTGTTTGTTCTTTGCTTGATCTCTGCCATTTGTAATGGTGTTTACTATGGGGAAACAGGCACATCAAGAAACTACTTTGAGTTTGGATCCATTGGGGGGAACCCATGGAAAAACGGTATCATCTCATTCTTTGTTGCTGTCATTCTCTTCCAATCTCTGGTTCCAATTTCTCTGTACATATCTGTGGAGATCATCAAGACAGCACAGGCTGCATTCATTCACAATGACATATTGCTATACTATCCAAAGTTGGATTACAGATGCACACCAAAGTCATGGAACATCTCTGATGACTTGGGTCAGATTGAGTACATCTTCTCTGATAAGACAGGTACATTGACCCAAAATGTCATGGAATTCAAGAAGTGTACCATCAATGGTAAGAAGTATGGAAGAGCCTATACCGAGGCCTTACAAGGTTTAAGAAAGAGACAAGGGATAGATGTTGAGAAGGAGGCCATAGTTGAATTGGACTTGATCAAGAAGGATAGCCAGGAGATGTTTGACTTATTACCCAAACTTGGTCAAAACTCACAGCTCTTCAAGGATGAAATCACATTCATTGCAAAGGACTTTGTCAAGGACCTGTTGAATGCATCTGGTGATTACCAAAGAGACTGCAATGAACACTTCATGCTGGCCCTTGCATTATGCCACACTGTTTTGAGTGAGCCTAGCAAGACTGTTGAGGGAAAGTTGGACTACAAGGCTCAATCTCCTGATGAGGCTGCATTGGTTGCCACTGCTAGAGACATGGGGTTCACATTCCTGCAAAGAACAAAGACTGGTGTCATTGTTGAGGTTCAGGGGGTTGAAAAGGAATTTGAAATTCTTAACATCTTGGAATTCAACTCCACCAGAAAGAGAATGTCATGTATCGTCAAGATCCCCGGTGATGAAAACACACAACCAAAGGCTCTGTTGATATGTAAGGGTGCAGATTCCATCATATACTCAAGATTGTCCAAGGTGAACAATGACCCAGCTTTGTTGGAAAACACAGCTAAGGACCTGGAGGACTTTGCCACTGAGGGGTTGAGAACCCTTTGCATTGCACAAAGAGAGATTGACTGGAATGATTACTTGGATTGGAACAAGAAAAACGAACAGGCCATGAACTCACTGAATGATAGAGATGCAGCCATGGAGAGTGTTGCTGAGGAAATAGAACGTGAGCTGGTGCTTTTGGGAGGAACAGCCATCGAGGACAGATTACAAGATGGGGTTCCAGACTCCATAGCCATTCTTGCTGAGGCAGGTATCAAGCTGTGGGTGTTGACAGGAGACAAGGTTGAAACAGCCATCAACATTGGGTTCAGTTGTAACTTGCTTGGAAATGACATGGAGCTTTTGGTGATTTCCACTGAGGAAACCATGAGTGAGGATCCTAATGAGTATGTTGATGGGTTGATTTCAAAGTACTTGAAGGACAACTTTGACATGCTTGGAGATAGAGAGGAGCTTGCATTTGCCATCAAGGACCATGATGTTCCAAAGGGGGACTTTGGTGTGGTTATTGATGGTGCAGCCTTGAAGTTGGTCTTATCTGATCCAGACACAGCCAGAAAGTTCTTGTTGCTTTGTAAGAACTGTAAGGCTGTTTTGTGTTGTAGAGTGTCACCAGCTCAAAAGGCTGCTGTTGTCAAGTTGGTTAAGGAAACCTTGGATGTCATAACCCTTGCCATTGGTGATGGATCTAATGATGTTGCCATGATTCAATCAGCTGATGTTGGTGTTGGTATAGCTGGTGAGGAGGGGAGACAAGCGGTCATGTGCTCTGATTATGCCATAGGTCAGTTCAGATTCTTGACAAGATTGATTTTGGTCCATGGTAGATGGTCCTACAAGAGATTGGCTGAGATGATCCCATGTTTCTTTTACAAGAATGTGATTTTTTCTGTTGCCCTGTTTTGGTATGGTATATTCAATGACTTTGATGGGTCATACTTATTTGAGTACACCTACTTGACATTTTATAACTTGGCATTCACCTCCCTACCAGTTATTTTCCTGGGTATATTGGACCAGGATGTCAATGATGTTGTTTCATTGCTGGTACCACAGTTGTACAGATCAGGTATCTTGAGACTTGAGTGGAACATGAGAAAGTTCTGGTTTTACATGCTTGATGGGCTTTATCAATCAGCCATATGTTTCTTCTTCCCCTACATGGTGTTTAAGGAAAATGGACTTGTGAGTCAAAATGGACTTGGATTGGCCAGTAGATACTTTGTTGGTGTACCGGTGACTGGTATATCTGTGTGTGCTTGTAACTTGTATGTGTTGTTACATCAATATAGATGGGATTGGTTCACAACCTTTTGGGTGTTCATAAGTAACATAGTTTTCTTTGGATGGACTGGTATATGGTCAAGCTTTGTGAAAGCTGGAGAATTTTACAAGTCTGGATCAAGAGTGTTTGGATCACCATCATTTTGGGGTGTCTTGTTTGTTGGTATATTGTTTTGCCTCTTGCCAAGATTCTTGTTTGATGTCATGAAGAAGATGTTCTTCCCTAGTGATGTTGATATTATTCGAGAATGTTGGAAGAAGGGTGAGTTCAAGATGTATCCTGAAGGGTATGATCCAACTGATCCAAATAGAAAGAAGATTGTGAAGTTCATGCCTGATTTGGATGACAATGAAGGGTTAGAGAGAGATGTTGACCTTTTTGAAGAAACGACAAGAGTTGACAATGACAAGAAGAAGTTTTCAACCAACACCATCAAGTCTCATTTCAGACACTTAAGTGAAACAGTCCCAATAATCAATGGAAGACAATCATCTGTGATATCATCACCTGTGTTAGAAAGTGGGAATAACTTTGATAGTTTGACTAAGAATGGAATTCAATTGGATGAGTTCTAATATGTGTGTAATTTAAAAAAAAATAAAAATAAAAATAAATAATTTTTTAATGTATATATTTAATTTAAGAAAGTAACTTGTTAAAAATAAATAAGTTGTATTGATTATTTGTTGCTTAATTTTTTCAAAAAGATTATGTTATGTCTTGATATGTGTGTTTTTTAATAAATTAAAAGTTGTCACATAAATATGAGAGAGAACCCCCTAACCGTTAATTATTCGTTCAACATAAAAAAAAAAAAACAAATGAAAAATTATACGTATTTTTTTTTCATTTTCAAAAAAATAAAATAAATTAAAGTTGAACATTTTTCTTTTCCCCTCATGGTGCAAATCTTGAACCAAAAAAAAAAAAAACCATAAAATTATCCTTTTTTTTTTTGGTTTATTATCGTTATGTTTTTTTGAAAAAAATAAAAACAAAATAAATTTCATATATATATTTTAGAAATATTATATTCATTAAACAATTCAATATATAGACAAACAAACTTTAAAAGAAAAAATAGAAATTGAATGATCAAAAGATTTTAATTTTTTTTTTTTCTCATTTACATATCATCAACCAATCAATTACTTTTATATTTCTCTGTCTTTGTTGATTAATCCCTTCTTTCTTTTTGTTTGTTTTTTTTATTCATTTCAATATATATTTTTTTTTTTGTTTCTTTTCTTTGATTATTACCTTACTAATATTTAACTTCATTTCTTTTGTATTTATATTGTGAATTATATATAATCTTTAAATTATTATTTAGCTGGCTAATTAATTAGGTTATCATTTCCTTTTGAAGAATAAAGACAATAATATGATGGAATTACAAAAATATGGAGAATTAGATAACATTTTTGATTATTTACAAGATGAAGATGATTTTGAATTCAACATGCAGCTCTTTGACGATATGACCAATCCATTTGAAGAAAAGAATATCCATGAAGACAACAATCAAAGGACATGTTGTCAATTGAAAATAGTTGATGTATTCATCACAAACCCACACCTTTATGCTACAACCCAGGACATCAATGCTTTAGAAACAAAGGAAATCCAATCAACACTTGAGTTCATTGACATTTCCAACATAGAGGAGGAGTTGCACATCAAGAGGACCTCTCATCAACGATCCATAACTTCAATGAACACCCCCATGACACATGGCAGGCTTTCTAAGACAATAGGCATTGATGACCTGAACACGTTCTTGGATACAAACCTGTTCATTGATGAAAGATCAATTTCCCCACTGGTGAGTGGTGATGTGATTAAGAAAACATCCATGTCTTCCTTGAATAATAAAGTCTCATCATCTAGTCTTAAAAGGATGAAGAGCTTGTCATGTGATGATCAGTTGACATTGACAAGTTCACTCATTGGTGATGTTCACCAGTAAGGCAGGTTCAAGAAAGAGTTAGCCATAAATCACCTCCTACCCGTCCATTAAAAAAAAAATAAATCATAACATTTTTATAATACTCATATAATCAACTCAACAGAATGGATTCAATTGTTTAAATTGGAAAAGAAAAAAAAAAAAGAAAAAAAAATTTTTATATACAGCTCTTTTAAAGATAATTAATTATCATGGATCTTTTGATTCATCCATTCAATGAAATCATTTATATCAACATCCTTGTCTTGAACATCAATGTTGTTTTCAAATAAATATACCCATTCTTGAGTGATGACTTCTTTCATCCAAGCACCTGGTTTCTTGTTCAAGTACCCCATGATCATCTTCCCATTCCACTTCAAGTTGAAGTTTTCTTTGTCCCACTTCATGTCCAAATCTTCATTTTCTTCTCCTATGACATTATTCTTTAAGAGTTCATTGATGAATGCTTTATATTTATCTGGGAAGAAGATTCTTAAGATATCCATGAATATGGAATATACCTTAAGATCAGTCATGTTTTCCTTGATGAACATACAAAGAGAGGCTCTATTGTTGAATTCTTTCAAGTATTCCTCATGACATAACAATTCTTGTAAGGCAATGATTTGCTTGACTTTACCCTTTGTGATCCCATTTGATAATAATACCAATTCCATATCTCTCTTGATGAAAATCATATCATTTTGCTTGATACTGTATTGTAATCTTGGGTTCAAGAGAGGTGACAATAACACTGCATGACAAACAATTGTCATGTCCAAATCTCTTATATTAGATGTTTCCATTGTCTTCACAAAGAATTGAACTTTGGACTTTAAATCATTTTCAAAATATTCAAGAGTTCTCCTAGATAAAATAACCTTATCAACAAGTAAGTTCTTCTTTTGATTTAATTTCCCCCCCTCTTGTTTAATTTTATTTAATTCATCCTCATAAGAATTTTGATTATTTGAATAAAGAAACTTTTCAAAGTTAAATACTTCAAGATCTTTCAAAAAATCTTTACATATTTGAATATTATTTGTGGATAGAATTTTATTAACTTCAATGGCAACTCTCTCTCTAGAAACTTTTTTATAAATGAATCCACATAAAGTATCATGATTTTTTTTAAAACATTGAATTAAATCTTCATGATATTTGAAATTTAATTTATTTTTGAATCTTAATAATCTAAAGATTCTTAAAGGATCATCAGTGAATGTCTTCATTGGATCAAGGGGGGTTCTAATGATACCATTTTGAAGATCCATTAAGCCTAAATTGGATAGATCTTCAAGGCAGCCAGTATTGATGTTATAGAACAATGAATTGATGGTACAATCTCTTCTTAAACAATCTTCTAATGGGGTACCAACATCAATTTGAGGGATTCTGTTGTTATCGTTTGTATAAACTTCCTTTCTAAGAGACACAAAGTCAATAGAATGGTTGAATATGGAAGCCATGGCAGTTTCCAAGTGTTTACTCTTTTCGGGATTAATTCTTGTAGCATGGATACCTGTATTGAAAATATTTTTAAAAATGAAATTAGTATTATTCAATTCATTAAATTTGAATATATTGGAATAATTATTAAATTTATAAAATTCAATTAATTGGTGTAAGAATAATTGACCACTAACGTTTTTATTTTCTATAGCAATATCAATATCATTAGATGGGATATTTAATATTTTATCTCTAACCCATCCACCAGCAATTCTACATATGATAATATCATTAGGATTAAGAGTGTTATGATGATTTAAGTATAATTTTATTAAATTGATGAAGTTGAATTCAAAGTTAGTGAATGATAATTTATAGTCCATATGATATTTAATGATATTATTTAATTTCATTTAACATATATATACATATATGTATGTTTTTGTTTGGGGTTCATATATTATTGATATATATATATATATAACCATGTGTTTTGTGTGTGTGTGTGTTTAAATTTTTTTTTTTTTTTTTTGTGTCATTTCGTTTTTTTATAGACTAATTAATATGATTTTACTATATCTTTTATATTTATATCCGATAATAATACTACATTAATTTTATATATTTAGTGTATTTAACCTACAATATAAATTATACTATATTATTATACACTATATTATTATACACTATATTATTTTATACTGTATATTAGACTATATATACTATATATATATATATATATATATATATATAACTAATTTAATAATTTTTCTATCATTTTTTTTTTTTTGAATATATTATTATATAATGAATTCTATAAACATTATATTATTTCATTAGAAAAAAATAACATAGAAAAATATATATTCTTTTTACCTTTTTTTGTCTCCCTTTAAAAAATCCAAAAAAAATAAATTTTAAAATTTTTTTTTTTTTTTTTTTTTATTTTTTTTTTTTATATTTGTTTTCTTTCCCTCTATTTATTTATATGTAATGATTTTTAATATATATATATATATAATTTATTCAAAAAAAAAAAAATATATATAATATTATAAAATATATATACCTAAAACAAACATATATATATATATATCATCATCATGTCTAATAATAATCCTAATAAAAATATAAACAATTCAGATATAGATAAAATACAAAATGATAACATTGATGAACAACTTCTTTTAGCTAATACTCTAACATCTCTATCTAGAGGTTCTTCTCCTATATCACACAACCAAAGAAACTCTCATAGTCCATTGGTAGCTTTATTAAACAAACCTAATGAAAAGTTTAATTCTCCTCTCCCTTCAATTTCTACCATATCAAATAATCAAAATACATCCATAACCCAAAATAATAGAAATAACAGCATAATGTCAACAACCTCCTCTGTTAACTCAACAAATTCAATGCTTTTCCCACCCCCTTCTCCAAATCTTCTTTTTTTCAACCCTTCAAATAGGGACACATTCAACAATGGTACCATTCCCGGCCCATTAGGTAATGTCTTCCCCACAAGTTTCTCTCAAAAGAAGGATGATCAAAACAAGATCCCCATCTCTTCAAGTACTCAAATGTTATCCATCAACAACCCAATCCAATCATCTGTGAGTACCCCCATCAATTCAAATCTCTTTTTTTCAAAGAATTTATCTGTCGATACACCTCCATTGGGTACCCTCCACAACATCAAATATCCAAATCTCATGAAGAAGAATGATAAATCAAAACAAAAGGAAATCAATGATCCTTCATTCAAGAAATCCTCCAAGAAAAAATCAAATTTCACCAACAATGTTTGTCAACTACCAGGATCAGGTATTTCATATTCCCCTCAAGTTCAAATAAACTCATATTACAACAACCCATCAACTTTAACAAATAACTTATACAACATACAAGGTCCACAAAGTAATTCAAACTTGAACTTTAACTCATTGATGAATAACAATGTGGAGGGGAATTTCTTTCTGAATTCAGATTCCCCCCTTCCTAACTTACAAAACAATCAACCTTCAAACTCATCATACACAGGTATCAACTCCCTTCTCCATCAAAACCCTCAACTCTTTTCAAACATGGGGAGACCTAGATCTCCTAGACAAGTTAACTTGAAGATCAACACTGCACCCGTGAAGTTTGATTCATTAACCCCAATGGCATTGACTCCAGACATTGACAATGAAATCATCAACATGAAACGCAAGAACACAGATCAAGACACAAGAGGTACCAAGAAGGTGAAGACAGATAAAACAAAACCCAAGAACGGTGTCAAGAAGAGGAAGAAGAAGAAAAACATCGATGACTTCTCCTACATGACACAACCTTCTTCAGGTATTCTTTACAAGGTACGTCTTCGTGATCTCATCAAGGAACTCCACCCAACCAAGGAGGAGATTCTTGAGGAGGATCATACAATCCAACCTCAAGAGGTTATACAGGATGAAAAGGGTAATAGAAAGTATAGATGTATCCATTGCATGAAGTTCTTCCAATCAGGTCACCACCTAACAAGACACAAAACATCTGTCCATTCAATGCTTAAATTATTTGAATGCCTAAGATGTGGTAAACAATTCAAGAGAAAAGATCATGCTTGGCAACATGTTTGTAAAAAATTATCCTGTCCCTTCCTAGAAAATGCTGAGGAAGATTTATTCTCTAAAGGTGTCATATGTGAAGAGGGTGATATTGAATCAGATTAATTCAATTATGTATATATATATATATATATTTGTCTCTATCTCTCTTAGTGTATATTTGAAAGAAGTTTTCTTAAAGCATTCAATTCTTCATTGATTCCTCTATCTTTACCAAATGTAACTAAATCCTTATTATTCAACAAGTATAAAAAATCACTTTCCAATCCTGGAAAACTTATCATCCCATTATCTTCCATGTTTTCATATTGTTTAACCTTCATCAATCTTGAGGTGTGTTCCATGTGTTTGGCCATGAGCTCTCCCTCCTTCAAGATATCCTCATTGATCCCACACATCTTTGCCACTGTCAACCCCATACTACTCTCACTGATCCCATCAACACACTTGTACAGAAACACCATGTTTCCATTGTCATCCAGGACATAATCCATCTTCTTGAAGTTGACATTGTTCAAGTCAAATGATTTATAAAGCCCATTGTAATGTGTGGCTATGTACCCCAAGCACCTTGCCTTTGTCAACAATTCATAAATAACACCCTCACATAGAGCAAACCCATCCTTGGATGATCCTCCCCTCCCCAACTCATCAATGATCACAAATGTTCTCTTGTCAACCTTATCCAAGAGTTCATGGACATCCTCAATTTCCATCAAATATGTGGACTTTGCCTGTAACAAGTTATCATTGGATCCCAATCTTGTGAGAATTTGACTGAAGGGTGTGAACTTGGCTCTCTTGCAGGGAACATACATCCCCAATTGCCCCATGATCACAGCCACACTTGCCATTCTTAACACAGTGGACTTTCCTGAACTATTGGATCCCGTCAAGATGGTCATTTTCCTTTCATTGTTGATGTTCAAGGATACATCATTGGGGATGAATGTCTTTCGTGTGGCTGTTGTGTATGGGTGTCTCAACTCCTCAAAGTCAATGAAACTCTCCTCACCCATGATGATTTCAGGCTTACAACTTGGTAGGCCAAGGTTCTTTGATGATACAGATAAAGAATACAAACAATCAATCATGGATACACTCTCAATGATGGATCTCCAAAGTTTCTCATGCTCCAAGAACTTTTGATATAATGTCTTGATGATCTTCTTTTGTGTTTCCTTCAACAATTCCTTCAATTCAAGCATCTTATTGGCCATTCTCAACAACTCAGGTGGGTAATATCTCTTCACATACTTTGTGGCTGATGTTTGTTGCCAATCTTTGGGAATCTTCTTCACAATCTCTATGGGACACTCCAATGTTAAGATCTCCTTACCTTGATCCCTGAAGCATATCTTCTTGTTGTTGAATCTTTCTTGATAACCTCTCAATAAATCATTCAATGATGTTTCCAAGTTTGAAATTTCTTCATTCAACCCATCATATTCCTCATCAATACCCTCATCCAATTCAAGCTTGAAGGGTGGGGTTTCTGTTGAAAGTCTTGTGTACTTATAATTAATGGTCCATTCCTTCAAAGTTGTATCCAATTCATCTATGTCAATGTTTCTAATCACTTGGAATAAACTGTTCCCCCCATGGGTATCTTCAATGGATGCTCTTAACAACATGATCAATTGTTTAATGCTCTCAAATTTCATCACCACATTTTCATGGAACACATTGAATGGGAGGTTCTTCTTCACCAACAATCTCCCAAACAACCTCTCCAAATCTGGGATTTTCTTCAAACAATCATGGATCATTCCTAAACAATCATTGGAACTCTCATCCAACAAGTACTCCACAGCATCCTGTCTCATTCTGATATCTTCAGGCTTGTACAAAGGCTTCAACAGCCATTTCTTCAACAATCTTTCACCCATTCCTGTCAATGTGTAATTAATCAGGGAAAACAAACTTGCACCTTTAGTCTTTGTTTGGATTGTTGGTCTCAAGAGCTCCAAGTTTCTCAATGTATCACTCTCCAATTTCATGTGTGTTATGTTAACATCATCATTAGTGAAGAAGGGAACAAATTCAACGTTTAGTGGGATTTCTATTCTCAAATATTCAAGATACTTCAACAGTAGATTCTTGCTGTCACCAATGGATGGGATGTCCATGTAACTCCATTGAGCTTGCTTAGCATAAAACTTCAATATACGAGAAATTCTCTCATCAAACACTTCACCTTCATACAGAATCAATTCCTTTGGATTGGATCTTAGTAAGAATGTTTCCAATTCTTTACAATCATTAATTTCTTGATGGAAGAATTTATGAACAGTCAAATCAACCAAGTGACAGGAAAATCTCATCCCATCAACATTGGATATGGCCAGGATGTAATTATCCAATGAATCATCAATGTTGTCCATGGATGCCTTTGTGAAGATACACTCCAGCTCTCTTTGAACAACCTTCTTGGTGCTCTTCTTGTTGATGTTCTTCAACAACAATGACTCCATTTGTTCAACTTTCCCCACCTTGTACCCATTGCTCACAAACTGATTGATCCAATAATCTAGGGACATCTCGGGAATCCCTCCCATGAGCATCCCTGCTCTCCCTTTGGAGTTTGCTGACGAGTTGACTAGGGAAGTTGCATTTGATTGTCCTGCTATCTTCCAATCAAACAATCTATTTGCCAAAATGGCATCGTTCTCATAAACCTCATAGAACTTTCCCTTCTTGAAGAATAAAACCACATCCATCAAGTCTCTCTTGATTTCCCAATACTGCTTTTCAAACTCAGTGAACTTCTCAAAGGATTCCTTGGGGATGTGTACCTTTCGTTGTCCCTCTTGGTAACTCTTCAAGAAATCATACTTTTCTGGAATGATCATCTCGGTTGTATTTGTTAAAGTAGGTTTTTTCGGTTTTTGAATTGGTACCTCATCATCTTCAACTACAAGCTTTCTCTTCATATTTTTTCTAGAAACAACTTGTTCTTCATCCTCCATGTCATCCTTTTCAGAAGAAACAATCGTTGTGTTTGTGCTTGAAATGCTTTGTTCAGACTCAGGCTTTGTAGATAATGGTACGATGGGATCTTTTTTCTTACTGAAAAAGGCCATCAATGTTCTTTGTTTCTTAGGTCCCATCTTTGAAAAGAAAAAAAAAAGATTTAATGATTATTAATGTATATCAGTGGGCTATTGGTTATGTATCTAAAAGAAATTTGTAATAAATATGTATTTTTTTTTTACTTTTTTTCTATATATTTTTTTTGGCGTTTTTATACAATTCACGCGTTGAGATATTTCAAGCAAAAAAAAAAAAAAAAAGAGAGAAAAAATTAGGGAAATGAAATGACAAAAACAAAAAAAAATTTTTTTTTTTTTTTCAAATTAGAAATTTCAGGTAATGATTCAACGCACATCTAGTCACGTGATATACAATTTTGGCTCATGGACATCTCATTGCAATGGATCACCATTTTTTCTTCTACTAAGGTTTTTTTTTTTTTTTGGGAGTTTCTCAAAGCTTTTTTTTTGCCACACACTTCTTTGACTACAATAATATATACATTAAGAACAAAAAATTAAAAGAAGTAACCTGTAAGATAATCCATCTAATAGAAAAAGTTAACTAGATTTTTCTCTTTTTCTCCTTTTTCTTTAACTTTTCATTAAAAGAGAAACATACAATGATTTTTGAAATTGATGAGATTCCTGTTCTCTTTCCTTACGATAAAGTATACCCTGAGCAATATGAATATATGAGGGATATCAAGAGAGTTCTTGACAACTCTGATGTCAACGGGAACATTCAACTCAACAGCACCTCAAACACAGCCTCGAACTCATGTATATTGGAAATGCCTTCAGGTACAGGTAAAACCGTATCACTTCTTTCAATCACCATAGCTTATCAAAGATATCATTATAAGAAGACCGGTATCAAGAAAAAAATCATTTATTGTTCAAGAACCATGTCGGAAATTGAAAAGACATTGTTGGAATTGGAAAACCTGATTGATTATAGACACAAAATGCTTCCTGAAGATGAGCAAGAGGATATTTTAGGACTGGGGTTGACTAGTAGAAAGAACTTGTGTATCAATGAGGAAGTTAATTCAACAAAGTCAGGTAAGTTGGTTGATGAAAAGTGTAGATTAAAGACCAACGGTGAACTGAAAAGAACATTAGCTGAGGAAAATGATGGTAAAAAGACAAACAACACATTGTGTGAGTTCCATGAAAACATGTACCAATACGATGTTCATGATTACATTCCAAAAGGTGTGTATTCTTTTGAAAAACTCATCAATGTTTGTAAAGAAAAAAAAATATGTCCTTATTTCACAAGTAGAAGAATTATTGACCAATGTGATATCATCATCTACTCATACCACTATCTTCTTGATCCAAAGATCAATTCAAGAGTCAACAACATGCTTAACTTGGAGGACACTGCTAACACCATTGTTATCTTTGATGAAGCCCACAACATCGATAATGTTTGTATTGAATCATTGTCCATAGACTTGAACAATGACATTTTGAAGAGAGGTAACAAGTCTTGTAATCTTTTGTTGAAGAAAATCGATAACATGAGACAAGTTGATGCAGAAAGATTAGAAGCGGAATACAATAATCTTCTAAAAGGATTGAACTCCTCAAGCACACAAAGTCCAGAAGAAGATGATGTTGTACCAAACCCAGTTCTGTCCACTGATATACTAAGAGAGAATGTTCCAGGTAACATAAGAAAGGCTGAGCATTTCGTTCGTTTCCTCAAGAGATTCATTGAATACTTAAGAACAAGATTGAAAGTCATGCATGTTATTTCCGAAACACCAATTTCATTCTTGAAGCATTGTAAACAATTGACATACATTGAACAAAAGCCCCTACAATTCTGTGTTGATAGATTAGCACTGTTGCTAAGAACATTGAACATTCAAGATAACAATCACTCAGCCATTGAAGATATACAATGTCTTAAGGACATTGTCTCCTTTGCCACATTGGTTTCTACTTATGACACAGGTGAATTCCAACTTATAATAGAACCATTTGAACTGGAGAATCAACAAAACATCCCAAACCCCATTTTACACTTTATTTGCTTAGATCCAAGTATCTCAATAAAGCCAGTGTTTGAAAAGTTCCATACAATCATCATCACTTCAGGTACTATCTCCCCCTTGGACATGTATCCCAAGATTTTGAAATTTGATCCTACAATATCCAAATCATACAAGATGTCTCTACCCAGACAAACCTTCTTGCCATTGGTGATCTCAAAATCAACAGATCAACAACCACTCACAACAAGATTTGAAATCAGAAATGACCCTACCATAGTTAGAAACTATGGTGATATTCTGGTGAGATTGTCTCAAACCATTCCAGATGGGTTAATTGTGTTCTTCCCATCATACTTGCACATGGAAAATTTGATCACAAAATGGCAACAACAGGGTGTATTGGATAAGATTTGGCCTCATAAAATCATCTTAACTGAAACACCAGATGCACAAGAATCGTCAGTGGCCTTAGAAATCTTCAAAAAGGCCTGTGATAACGGAAAGGGGGCATTATTGTTTGCTGTTGCCAGAGGGAAAGTTTCAGAAGGTATTGATTTCTCTAACCACTATGCACGTGCAGTCATCCTAATTGGGATACCCTTCCAATACACAGAGAGTAAGATCTTGAAGGCAAGATTGGAATACTTGAGAAACAACCACTTGATCAGGGAAAATGATTGGTTGTCGTTTGATGCCATGAGACATGCCTCACAATGCCTGGGTAGAGTCATAAGAGGTAAGTTGGATTATGGTGTCATGATCTTATGTGATCGTAGATTCACAAAGAGAGTTGGCCAATTACCAGCATGGATCAGACAAGGTATGGAGGCATGTAATTCAGAACAGGATGTGGATTTGGAAGTTGGGTTGAATAGATGCAAGGCGTTTTTGAAGAGCATGGCTCAAAAAGAAGTTAAGACAAACACAAAAGATGTTAGTGTTTGGGATGAAGATGACGTCAAGGCCTTCAAAAATGAAAATGAAAAGCCTATTGATTACTCAAAAGAAGGTGGCTTTTTATTACAATAATAAAAAAAATAAAAACAACAAATTCAGAAAATCATTATTTTAAGTATATATCTTTTTCAATTGTCTCTCTGTTATAAAACTATCATTTATCAATTCTACCAATATGGTTTGATTTGAAGGTAATAAGGATTTGTTTACCTTCAAAATAGCTTCGTCCTGATTGATTGGTTCCACATGATAAATGTCCTCTTCCTCTTCTGTATAAAACACACAATAATAATCACCTGTATAATTTATCCCATCTTCCTCAGTTGTTGAAACAATATTGGATAACTCAATAATAAAATGGTCTTCGGTATTCAGGTTGATATCCTTAATTGTGGCTAATGGGAACTTGGCAAAAAAATCATCGATATCTTCATCTTGCTCATCATTTACCCGTTGATGTAAATTGTTTCTTATTATACTCTCCACACTTGTCACACCTTCTGATTCTAATAATTTGATTTTTGCCTCATCAATGTAAGGTATCTGTTTTAAAGAATCTGATTCTGTACTTTCTTGCTTAAAGGTACCTATTTCTAAATGTAATCCCTTTATTAACTTACTAACTGCCTTCAGTACCTTAAATTGAATCTTCTGTTTCTTATCATGCTCAATCAATACAACTAAGAATTTGAGAATCTTAAATGATAAGGTCAACAAATTCTTATAAACTGCCTTGGCATCAAGTTGTAAAGTTAATGGCAAAATACTGATATCAACATCATACAACAAACAGTACAACAATCCAAAGACTTTGAAACTCAAGGGTGGCATTCTGTCTCTGTATTGCTTTAAAGCCTTTATATTTCCAATGTGTCTTTCAGCTTGTTGAAAGCTATTTTCATAACAAATACTCAAATCCTTCTCCAATGAGGGCAAACTGCTCACTAACTGCAACAGGTGTATATCTGACTTAATAGAGAAAAAGTTTTCTTTCAACAATTGCAAATCATCCAAAACCAATCCATATTTATAAACACCATTTGATACACAATCAAGCTTAAACTCTTCTTCCTCATATTCCAACATCCCCATGGATTCAAGTTCAGATAAAGACTGGTTGAGTAAAGTTGTTACAAACTTTGATAGTTTGAAAACACTGTTGTCATTGACACCATAATAAGAGGGATTCTTATGTAACCTAGTATTCAAAAATGTGTAAGGCAACCACTCCAAGACATCAGATTTTTTAGTGATGACACCTGATCTGATTTCATTGATCAATGTTTCAGCAAAGTGATATGGTAAACTACTCTCTACTGAATATTGAGCTGAACTCAATAATTTTTGGATTTTAAAGTATTCATCAGTTATGAATGTCAAATCGCTGTCACGATCACAACAGGAAAGAATTTTTGTCACCAAGTGTGGCCTTATACCATGACTTGTTAAACTATTATCGGATTCAATGATTTTTCTTGTCTTCACAATCATTGCAATATTGGTCTTGAAGATATAGAACCCGTCTGTTAAATACATTTTGCAAGCTCTAGCAAACTTCTTCAAAATCATGTGGTCATCAGCATCCATACTTTCATAAAAGATAAAAATACCATGCATGAAATATTTGGCAATTGCAGTATCAGTGAACATACTTAACAGTTCATCACTAACTCCACCAATTTTTTCAAAATCAATGTTAGTTCTTAAATCAACACACTTTGATAAAATGGATTCAGCTATTGTTAAGGATTCATTTCTGGAAAGAGTATAGATTACAGGTGCCTTCTTTTTAGACTTTAAAGAAAAAGCTTCATTAGTCAATAAATTGATTATGGCACGATCAGTTATGAAATCAACAATGCTGCTTTGTTCATATTTCAACAGCTTGACATTGACATGCATTTCGTTAATAAAGGCTTCATTGTTATAACAAAAGCAGTTATCTCTTTCAACACCTATCCACTCACCAACTTCATAATAGTTAGTTAATGGATCCGAAAAGCAGATAAATCGTGTGTTTATTTCATCAAATTGAGTCTGTAAGAGAGATAATCTGGATATCAACTCCTCAAAGAGATAGCCCCTGTCTAAATCATTAGCATCAAATACTGTTTCAACATTATCAACAATAAAGTATCCTATTTCTTTCATGGTATTCAGGTGTTTCCACTCCCTGCTGATCAATTCAAAGTTTTTGAAAGACGATAAGACGATATGAGATCTGTTGAACAAGAACTTGTTGTCTAAATCATCCCCAAGTTTATTTATCTTCAACTCGTTGTTGTGTGGGTAATGATTTTCCAACCAATCGCATATTTCATTCAAAATAAAATTATCATCATTAACATAAACAATTCTTGAAACTCCTCTTTCATATGCCTTCAAGAATGCCATTTTGGCTAGCATTACTTTACTTTCTATCATGGTTGTACAATAAAACAAGTTTTCATTAGTCTTCAAAATGATTTGTAATGCTTCATTTTCAAATTCATTGGTACTTTTTCTGTTGGAACCTTCAATGAAGTTGACATCATTTTTGATAATGTTATTGAATTCAGGAACGTTTAACTTTTCAATTTCCTTTGAAAAATATTTCTTCTTTTTATTAATGGATTCATTATCAACCAATGTAGGTTGTGGTAATGAACTTTCAATTTGTTTGATTTTGTTCATGAACATAACAGGAACTTTATATTCACAATGCAACCATCTTTCAGCCTTGAAAACTACAAATAAATTAGGTGGCAAATTTGGATACAACAATTCTATATCAAATGATAAACTGATTTCATTTTGTACATGATACTTCTTCACATTGATGCTTTCTTCATGAAATATTTTATCACCATTGTAATCAGTCAAAAACATCAAAAATTTGATATGATTACCATGAAGCTTATGATCCCATTTTATATCAGGTGTGAATAAAACATTAATTCTGTAAAATGTCTTGGTAATAGTTTGAACAGAAACCTTGATATCATTCAATCTGGGAAACTTCAATAATGCCTCATCCAAAACATTTTCATATTGTTTCAAATTTGAAGCCATTTCATAAAAACTATCCAAAACATCTTCATTGTCTTTTTCCAAGATTAAGTCCCAATCAATGTTTGATCTTTCAATTAGCTTCAAAATCTCAGGAGACAAATTCATTTGTCTTAAGGGTGTTTCAGTTATCCAAACTCTTTTTTCTGTATACATGTATACATTTAGAAGCATGTTAGTGACTCTACTTAAATGTTTCAATTTACTAATTTGAAAGAGTGCTTGTATAAGTCTAACACTGTTTTGCTTGATGAATATCATGTCAGAATTTAATGAGAGACCATCCATTGGTAATCTTGAGATATAGCTTTGAAGTAAGACATTTGGCTTGCATCCAATATCATCCAATGATTCCTTGACCGGAATGGGTAACTTGTTCAGAAGAATTCTCATCTCATATTTCTCCTCAGGTCTAACAATCATGTTCTCAAATTCACTGGATTTACTAAAGAGACTGAATATTTCGATCAAGGTCATGTCCTTGTTCAAATCGTTGTAATAATCATAGACTGCAGAGCAAGAGATGTAAAAATCCGAGGCAATACTAGCTAACTCTGTTGACTTGAATATATCATCGTTGGTTAAATCAACCATTTTGTAGTTCATCAGCGAGTCTATTATAGTATCAGCTAAGGAGTTCAAAAAAACATCAATATTCAGCCCATCTGTTTTGTACAATTTTCTATTCTTCATCATTCTCACATACCAATAACTTGATTTCAACCAAGTTGTCAAGGAGTCTTTATCAATTATGCTCCCTGCACAAATTTCAGCATTAACCAAGTCAATTAATCTATCCATGAATCGTGATTCTATGTTTTGCTGTCCCATCAATAAAGACAAATAATGATCCACACCTTCTTTGTTTGTGATTATTATACCTTCACCAAACGTATCATATCTAGGTCTACCAGCTCTCCCAAGCATTTGAAGCATGTCTTGGATGGACAGCTTTACCAATTTATTCAAGGCAGGTGAATAAATGTCAGTACCCTTTATTATTACAGTGTGTGCTGGCAAGTTAACACCCCAGGATATGGTCTTGGTGGATATCAACAATCTTATTACACCATCTGCAAACAGGTCTTCAGATTGTGATCTATCATTTCTTGATAACCCGGCATGATGCAATGCAATCCCATTCTTGATCATGTTAGCAAGTTGCGGATCGTCACAGTTTTCCTTGGCTTCCTTATTTAAGATATTTTGTATGGCTGGATCCTCTAAGTCTACAAAGCTCTTGAACTCTTCATCATTCTTTATTTGCTGTAAAAAATATTGAGCAGTCTTTAGTGTATCCTTTCTGGAATGAACAAATACTATCACCTGATGTTTGTTTTGCAAGTTTTCTTTAACTTTATCATAGCAGGCTTTATTAATATTGATTAATTCTTTCACGGAGGTGAAACTGTTCACTGATATGAACTCTTGCTTTAAAGGACAGGGTCTATAATTTGGAGTGAAAAAGAACAATCCAGTTTTATTCACCTTTAAGAAGTCAGCTACATCTTGATAGTTGGGCAGAGTTGCTGATAAGGCCACTATTCTAGTGTTATTTTTCATCATTCTCATTGAAATAGCTTCAATTATGGGTCCTCTCTCTTCATGAAGTAAATGAACTTCATCCAAAATCATCAAGTCGACCTTCTGAATTAACTTTTGATTGTGGAATTTTCTACTAATGATATCCCATTTTTCCGGAGTTGAAATGATCATGTGTGCATTTTCCAATTCTCTTCTACTTGTTTCAGAATCACCGGTCAGTTCCACCACACGAATGCCCAACACTTTCAATCTTCTTTGAAATTCTAATACTTGTTCCTGAACCAATGCTCTTAAAGGTGCAATGTAAACAATTTTGAAACTATTGTTATTGGAATCAATTATACCCTTCTTTTCATTGGATATATGCTTGGAAATTGTTTGTAATGCAGATAGCATGGCTATGTTAGTTTTACCAGCCCCCGTTGGTGCACAAACCAATACATTTTGGTTTGTGTGGAAAACCGCTGGAAACACTTCAGATTGTATTCTATTCAATGAAGAGGTTTCATTACTGGGAAATACCTTCTGTGACCATTCTGGTAAATCACTTATGCTTATTAATCTAAACTTTGAATCCAATTTTTCAGGTGCAGGAATGTGTAATTCAGTATAACCATTTTTCTTCACTTTATATGAGTTTTCCGGTAAAACAATTTCTTGTCTTTCTATCAAATCAGAATCATCTTTAGGTAATTTAAATTTGTTTATATTCAAGAGTTTTTGACTTTTCTTCTGCTTTTTTAAATTCATAATGTGTGTAGTATCTTCATCTGATAGTTTCCTCTTTGATAGTTTATAGTGCTTTGGCAAAATCTGTAGCAAATTCTCCTCTTTTATTTCCTCAATGATGTTCAGTTTTTCTTCATCATTAAAGCTTCTATGATACCTCAATCCGTAATAAATGATATCTTTGTGATTCATAAGCTTAGGTATGAGCCTCAACTTTGAAATGTTTATAAATGAGTGTAAGTTCTTGGATACATCATCTGTATCGTTATTTGTAAGAATAACATTAATGATTTTGTCCACAAGTTTTCGATTCTTTTCCTGGCTTTCATTTTCCATATTAAACAAAGAAACCAAATAATTGTAAACATTGTGTTCGTTAATTTCATCAATAGTTTCAGGTAGGTGATAGATATTTGGATCTGCAACTTCATCATCATCTTCTTCTTGAATGTCTTTGTCTTCATCATCACTTTTGATCACACTAATAAATTTATCTTCAATTTCATCATCAAATACATCAAAATTACCTCCTTCAAGATCGTACCTATTGGAAGGGAGGTTGACTTTCTTTCTATAGTCAGATATGTTGTTACATATCTGATATAATCTGTTGTATACATCAAAGTTTTTTTTATTAGAGGGGTCAAATTGAATATTCAATTCCTGATCCAAATATTTCAGTTTATCTATAATTTTGTCGCTTAAAATGATGTTGATAATCTTGTCAAGTACGACTTGTGTGGAGTTGTTATCAACAGTATTGAATATATGATCATTTGTAACCAGATAGTGTAGCAAGAGTTCATAAATTTGCGTATTATACTCATCAGAAGGATGATATAACAAATCATTATCTGACATTTTTTGCAATAATGTTATTATATAGGAATTTTTTGGAACTTACTTCTATGTTTTCCTTTTTATATATTTAAAATATTGGTATTTTGATTACAAGACATAAGAACCACAATTACTTGAAATACGATATCAAGTCAGAAAAAAAAAAAAAAGAAATGAAAAACACGAGTGTTAACACGTGATATACCCACAGCAAATTTTATAATCAAGGATTGGGAGAGTTTTTTTTTTTTTACTTTTTAAAAATGAAGAAAAATATGAACTTATAGAAATTAGCCACGTTAAAGCATTTATATGAAGAACAATAAAGAAATGTGTATATATGGAATATATATGCTTAACTAAATATTTGATTTTCTTTATATATTAAGTGTTCAAAACCGTTGAAGAAATAAACAAACAACATACACACGTTTTTTATAAATGTCAAATGAAAAAAACGGAGTTCCATTGTATATGAAATATGCTCCTAATACATTGGATGACTTATATCTTCACCCAAAGAAAGTTTCAGATATAAGGGATGTTTTGACAAATGAGTTATTTAACATACATCATAATTTAAACATGTTGATAATATCTGGACCTTCGGGATCTTGTAAAACTACACTTATTAAACTACTTATAAATGAATACTTTGAAAAGAATAAACATCTTTATCAATGTTTTGGTATACAGAATTCAATTGAGAAATGCAATTATGTTGAATATGATCCATTGGATAAAACAAATACCTTTGAGAATTTTTTAAACGATTGTAAATTATTTAAAAAGAACTCTAAAATGATGAAAGTAGTTATTGTAAAATATCTTCCTAACATATATTACGGACCAATACATGTTCAATTTTTGAAAGCAATAAAGGATTATTTAAATGATGATTACGACAATGAATTCCCACCCATAATTTTTATTGTTAGTGAATGCGATATACCAAAAGATAATAACACTGATATTAATGATAATTTTCTTTACACAAAATTTGATATTAATAGTCATTACATACCGGAAACTATATTTGATAAGGAAATTCTACAAAATCCTAGAGTCAAAAGAACTAATATGAATCCATTAGCAAAGACATATTTAAAGAAAGTATTAAAAAGCGTTCTTGAAAGGGAACTTTCACACATTAATAAGTTAAACCCAATGAATAAAAAGATTAAAATAAGTTTATTTAACAGCACAATAGACAAGCTTAGTGATCTGAAGGATATTTCTTGTGCTTTGTTACAATTAGAAGCATACTTAGAAGCCATGAAGTATGGCAATGATTTTAAGTCTGCGCAGATAGACAATAGAGACACCGGAATTTCTTTATTCCATGCTGTTGGGAAGATATTTTATGGGACGAAAGAGGAGGGCTTCACCAATGATGACATAATCAAGCTACTAAATAAGGATTATCAACAATACACTGATTCGGTGTTCAAATGTACTATATTTGAAAATTTGGATTCAGCTGAAATTCTGGGGCTGGAAAAATATGAGGAAATGGTTGATGTTATGTCTGAAACCGATGTGATGAACACTCATTTGGGTACAGAGGCATACATTAGAAAAGTACGACATTTGTGTACTGATTTAAAGGAAAGACTTCAGGATGGTGACATCAAAGCAAAGACAACGAAGTTTACACCAATTTTTAGAATCATGAAAAAAATAAAGGATGTTCAATTTAATATAAATGATCTGCAACTTCTCAAAGTAGCCAAGAACGGTGAATATATCAATACACAGGATTTGATCTTGTATGTAAATGATTTAGAGTCAAGACTATTGTCTTATTATTATAAGGAATATCAAGCTTGGAAGGAGTACAGACTAGATGTTGGAAAGTCAATTGATGGAAATAATAAGCCTGGAAGTGACATTGATCCAAGAATTGATTACATCGATGTTATAGGTGGGAAACTAAGCACTCTTAGTAGTATTTCTGATTTGGAAGGTAATGTGGATTTATTTGTCCACACAAAGAGTAGATATAAAGAATTTTTGAAAAAACAAAATTCAAAGGAGACGTATGTGGACTTAAAGGACAGTGTTGACATACCATATGATCCCAATGTTGATGATTTTGAAATTGAAACAAGTAATGATGAATCAGAATCTTACTCCAGTAGTGATGAGGAGGAGCTGTTGTTATTGGCTTCTCAACAAATAGAAAGAGAGAAAAAGTTACGATCACAATCAAAGTCATCAAGTCCACTGAAAAGATCTATAAGAATATCAGAAGACACGGATGATTCTGATGAGGAATTGTTTCAATTGACTTCTCAACATTTGAATAAATTACAAAAAAGGTAATTTCTTATAGATTTAAATACATTAATATATGTAAGAACTATATACAATCTAATTAGCTAAAGATTGAGTGAAGAACTCAGGATCCTCTTCCAAAGATTCCTTGATGATATCTAAACCACCTACAAGTTCCCCATTGATGTAAAGTTGAGGGAAAGTTGGCCAATCACTAAACTTTTTCAAGCCCTGTCTGACTGTATCATCCTTTAATATATCAAAGAAACCAAATCTGACTTGATGCTCTCTCAAGATACCAACCATTTGTCTAGAAAAGCCACATTTAGGTTCTGATGGGGTACCCTTCATAAAAAGCATAACAGGAGCAGCAGCAGTCAATTGTTTTAATCTTTCATTCAATTGTTCTTCAGTTTCTTCTTCCTCTTCATCATCAGAGGATTTGCTTGTAGATTTGTTATCCGAGGCAGACTGTGAAGCAATGACTTGCTTGTATGTGTTCAAAAACTCCTGTGGATCAGCAGAGGACAATTCTTTTATGATGGAACTTTCCTTAATGAAAATGTAGTAAGGAACAGCAGATATGTCAAAGATTTCAGAAATTTCCGGATTGGCCTCAGCATCTATGCTGAAAAACTCATTTTCTGGATATTGTTCAGAAGTTTTCTTGTAATTTTCAATAGCTTGTGCGCAGTTATGAGCCCAATCAGCATAGAAAAATAAAGTCTTTAGAGTTGATGGGTTTGCTGAGCTTAATTCAGTGAATTGTTTATTACTAGTGATTTCAAACAATGGCATTATTTTGTAAATAGGTTTTAAATCGTTTTATTTTTTTTTTCTTGATTAAAGGTTTTTGGTTTGAATGGATAATACTTTATGTAACATGTTGTGTTATTAATAATATGCAACTTGATAAATGTTGATTACATAATTGACTGTTAATGATTTAATATCTAACCTATGGAAAAAAATGAATCACAGTGGATTAAAAAAAAAAATTAAAAATAAAATTTTTTTATTATTTTAGTTCTTTTGGTGAATATATATTTTTGCTTTCAAAAGCATATTATGTAGTCTATACTAATAAGTTCCAACACTTTAGTTTTAAACTCTTCGTTTTTTTAAAGGAACAAACATAACAAAAAAAAAAGGATCAAATCTCCGTAATACAGCGCGTCTGGGAAATGTTGGTACGCTATTTGTAAAAAAAATTTCTAGCAACTTAAGAAGGATTTTGAGAAACATCTATAATTTTAAAAATCCGATTTTGGACTTGATAACTACTGTGTTTTCTTTATAAACTTCCTTATCAAGAAAAACTGTCTCAGTATGTTATCTTTAGTATGCTACATTTTTTGGAGAATGATAAACGCAACTAAAATCTTGGTAGATTTGAGTCATCTAAGATAAGTATATAAAGAAGGCTGAGAGACCCTGATGTAGCGATTTATTCTGGTGTTGAAGATAAATCAACTGTGACTATTTTTGATATGCACCTGAAAAATATGAATAAGCTCTATGTTGAAGAAGTTGAAGATCCTGATTTCAGGGTTGGCATCATTTGTAAATCAGCATGAAAAAAAATAAATGAGACGCGCAGTGATTTGATTGCAAGCAGAGTAATAAAGTTTGAAATTTCAGTAATCCTAATTACTTTCAAAAACTCTTTGTAGAAAATTCTTGAGTCTATTAAAAAGACCAGTTGATAGTAAAGCATGGATGTATTTACTTTTACAGTTATTAAAACAAAAGCACAAGTTTGTAAAAAATATTTTATGATTTTGATTTTGAATTACTTGAAATGTCTGATTGACTTGCATTAGAAATCATCATCCATTACAATTGCTATGAAAATGACAGGAATAAGCTTTCTCAAAATAGAAAAAGGTTAATCAGTGTTGTTTTTGATTACTTATGTTTTTGTTTTTTTTTTTACACATGAAAGCATTAAAATTAAAGATTTTAGGAAACTTTAGACTCTTCTAATGACGACAAAAAAAGATACTGTCAAAATCTGTTTGGATAGGAAAGATCAGTTAATTGGACATGTGTTCTCGAATAAAATTTTAATTTGTATCATCAAAAGTGAATATCTATTTAAGATTAAAATAGTCAACTTAAAGAATAATCCTTTGCCTGAATGCTTTGGGTTGAAATAGATTCCTGATAAGATTTTTGTTTCAATATGTAAATTTGATGAGCTTACTGTCAGATGCTTGGTATTTGTTCTTGATATCCTTACATCAATTATTGACAAAAGCAAACCGGTTGCAAGAACTATCAAGCATGATATTGTTGAGACTAAAGTCGCAAACAACCCAGCGTTTATGTCAGCTATTTGCCTTACCAGAATAGTCAATAAATCATCCTTACACAATTTATCTTTTATTTTCAATACATCAAAAACTACTGTATCCAACATTGACAAGTGCGTTGTTAACAATATCTTCATACACTTTAGTCATCTAATCAACATAAATAACTGTTGTTACAATAAGAAGTACTTGAAGCTGCTTGTTGATGAAAGTAAAACTCAACTGCTTCCAGGTGTTGTAGAAAACACCACACACATGACTGATGGAACACATACTAAGATTACTAAGCCTACTAAAGAAAATTGCTCTAGTTATAATCCCACCTATGATGGATCTAAATATTCTGACACAGTACGTTTTCAGGTTTTGACAGATAATTTGGGCTTGTTTGTTGAAATGACTCCTTCATCTTTAACGGCTTTTTATGATATGACCATTTTTTTGATCTTCTGATATTAAGAATAAACTTCCAAAGCTAAAGCTGGAAAATATACAGCTTAACGCAATCAGAGACTCTGCTTATGTTCTTGGTTGACCAGTTTTTAATGAGAAAACGGTAATGTTTAATACTAATTCTTATTATGCATCAAATCTTTCTGAAGTGTTAAAAAAAAAAGGTAGTGTCAAGGGTCTAAGAGCACGTAATTCTCTAAAGAATATCTCAAAAGCTAGAGTGGTAATAGAATGTTCACTTGGTTATTGAAACAATTTTTTTCAAGTTTTTGGATGCTAAAGAAAGACACAGAGTGCATGGCACAGCTATTAACAAGAACATGTATAGTTTCTGCTACACTTGTCAAAGTAGAAAATATCATATTTAATACTACAATCTCAAATCAAATAAGTAATGTGTTACTACCAGATCAAAATCTTCTCATGTGGTGTTCTTTAGAAAGTAGAAAATCAATGACTTCTCATTTTTAAACGGTTAAAGTTTAGACCTTGCACAACCAAACCTTGTTTTTTACCATTATGAAAACGAATCTGAAAGTAGATATATAGCTGAATCATATATAGTAATTGTTTAATGCGTTAACTAGAAATTAAAAGTAATTAGTAGTTTTTTGCATTTCATTGTTTTGTTTAACATAATGAACCTTGGATAAAAAAAGGTATATTACCACTGGTGTGATATCAGCCTTTATTCTTGTCATTAAAACTAACGCTTTTATTAACATCTGTATGATCATTGATATTTGGCTTTTTACTCAATAGTTTCTGACGCTTAAGAAATGAATAGATTTTCTTTGCGTTCTTTATATTTTTTTTTTGTTTTTTTTTATTTTTTTTTAGCATTCAAATCTGCCTTCAACGATTTGGTTTCTGCTTTGACAATTGTGGGAATACATGTAATTATCCTTTCAGTTAAAAGACTTAAAACCTCGTACTTCAAAAGCTTAATGCATTGTTGATCTAAAAACCCGTTAAAATGAGCTGTTTCAGCACTAAAATCATAAACATTATGTCGAATGCTATTCCTAATTGCATTTCTAGTATCAAAAAAATCAGAATCAATGATGTCTAAAGAATTGTCTACTAATGTATCATTATTAAAAGAATGACATGAATCCTCTAAAGACTCATTATTACTACTTGGTGTTTCAATTTTCTTTGTTGAATAGACACTTGTTTGTGTTATCGACTCTCATAAATTAAATAATATATCATTGCTTAATCTATATTGATTATATAAGCAGCAAAAACACCTGATAAAGGTGTTAAATATGGCAAATAATAACACCATGAAACAATCTCCTATATGTGTTAAAAGATATATATATAATAAATCTGAAAGATAAGGAAACCGTACACAGAAAAAAACATTTATTACCATTTTAGGAAGAGTTTTTTTTTTTTTTTTGGACCTATTGATTAAGCGCCATACGTGACAAAAAGGTGCTGTAAGTTAGGGGGTTTTGTTTTTTTTTTTTTTTTACCTGTTTCGTTTTGAGTAAAGTTCTGATTTTGCTGTAAAAAATATTCTATGGGAAAGAAGAAATGTCCAAATTCAGTTTTTGAAATTAAACTTTTGAAACATCTAATAAAAGTTTGGATGTTTGATTTTTTTTTATTTTTAAATTTCACAAAAACAAAATTTACTCCCATCAAAACTTATATAATTTTTTTGGGGGAGATGTTACCATGTTTTTAACCATTTTTTTCCCGGAATCTCTCTAATAAAAGGCTTTTAATCAAATAGAACAAGATATTTTAACTTACATTAACTTATAAATTAGCCTAGAATTGTTATGATTTTGCATAACAAGTTGCATCAATAAAGTATGTAGACCAAACCAATTTAATTTTGGAATCGTAACTTAAGTTTTCAACTTTTTCAAACATATCATTGAAGCATTTATCAATAATTGCAATTGCATATTTTTCACCTTTTTCCCTTTTGCATTTGTTAAAGGCAGACCATGTTGTAACGTAATCTCTGAAATGTTTCATGGAAGTTGACTTAGCTAACAAAAATGAGTGAGAGTCATCATCAGTAAATGGTTTTCTTTCCTTAGTAGTATAAAATCTTTCGATTTTAACACTATCAAATGATGACTTTTCCCAAGCATTTGTAAAATAATCATCACTTAATAATCCATTTAAATAATTTCTTCCAGGCTGTTGCCAGTACTTACCAAAGCCATATTCAAAGTCATAATCTAACTTAATAAACAAATCATCTAATTCAGGATATTCCCAAATAACAGGTCTGATGTAGCCAAAGATGAAGAGTTTCCCACCAGTGTTGCCCTCTTTCAAAATGTTATAGCTGTTGTTCAAAAAAGCAGGAAAATCAAACCAATGGCAGCACTGAGCACAACTTATAAAGTTGACGTTAGCATTGTTGAATGTAGAAGATTCATCATACTTGGACTTGAAAAAATTGTTGAAGTTGCATTCATCAGCAATACCAAATTGTAAGTTATCTTCCATTCCAGATAACTTTTCATTAGCTGCTTCTATCATTTTTGTTGAAGGATCTAAACCAAATGTTAAAAAAGAGGGGGATATACTTTTGTGGATTTCATAAGTGGCTGTTCCAGGTCCACACCCTAAATCTATAAAAATAGGCATATTTGGTTGTTTATTCCCTTTTTGATCTTGATCATTAATGAAATCATCATATGACTTCTTAATCTTTAAGTATAATTCTTGTGGATACTTTGGTCTAGCACTCTCATAGTTCTGGCCAGAAAACGTGTTATGAGCAAACTCAGTTCCTTTGTTGGTATTCATCGTAAAGAGATAGCTTATAATCAAAAGAAAGTTTTAGGATGGTAGGGTTTTCAATCTTAATTTTAATTATCTATGGAATAAACAAATAAGACAAAATAAAACTAAAAGCTTAATAATATTTTATAAGTTATTCAGCTTATTTATAGTATGCTTAAATAGAAGTATATTAATTGATTAAAAATCTTACAAAAAAATAAAACTAACATATTTTTTTTGCGGGGAAAAAAATAATATCGGAGCGGTTTTTCAAAGGAAGAAAAGAAAAAAAAAAGATAATGGTTGATACAGGTAAATAACAAAGGTCCATCGGAGATTCGAACTCCGGTCTTTCGGATATTCTATCGCTCACGTGATCAGAACCGAAGGTGATAACCACTACACTAATAGACCAGTCAAACATAAAAACCAATGTAAAAAATGACGAAATTTCTTTTAAGGAATCAAAATAATTGTAACCAATAATAAAATAATAATAAACAATAATGATATGAAAATTGCCTCCAGTTTTTTTTGTTCCTTTCAATGTATTATGTTAATCTATTCTATAAACAAAGGATACACAAGCAAGTATATTTATAATATAGTTCAAAGAATATTAGTATTGATTCAAAAGAGATATATTGTAATGATAATTCCAATAACAAATTATATATACTATATAATTTTTATTCGGATATAAGATGCGATATTTTTTTTTTCTCTTTTATGGAATCTAGAAATATATATTTAACGGCTAAAGAAAAAAGAAAAGAAAAAAAAAATCTAGTAATATGGAGTACCACTAGTTAACAATTTTATTATTAGATAGACAGAATGGGAGTTTCTATTTTCCTATTTATTTCAAATATAGATTATTAAGAGATTTAATTTAAACGTAATAAAACTAAACATTTTTATACATAGTTGAAGGTTGAATGTATTTTTTAATAATATATTTGTAAAGGTAATGTATAATAGAATATTATGTGTTTAAGCAATATAGTTTACTTTACAAGTATTAACCATAAATAGATATAGGTTTTCTTCCCCCCCCTTTGGTATATTAACACTTTATTTTTTTTTTTTCCCTTTAAATTTGTTGTTATTTTTTTTTTTTGGAGTCAGAAAGATAAATTTTTTTTTTTTTTTTCTTTGGTAATTATTGTAGTGTGTGTGTGTTTTCATCTTTTTATTTATTTTTTAACACTTTAAATAAACTTAGAAGTTATAATTAATAATAAATTATATATATTCTAAATTTTATCTTTAGATTAATATATATTATAAATTCTATATAATTATTATTAATTTGATTTATAAATTCTTTATTAAAGACCAATAAATTAACAATCCAATCTCATTCTACTATTTTTTGTGTGTGTTTGTTTTTTATCAACTACAAGTTATAACATATAATATCTTTATTTTTTAAATCTTCATAAAAAAAAAAAAAAAGAAGAAAAGAAACATATAAATCACAATAATCTCCCCAAGCAAATAATGTCTGAATTTAATAGAGAAAATTACGTCTTTTTAGCTAAATTAGCTGAACAAGCTGAAAGATACGAAGAAATGGTTGAAAATATGAAAAAAGTTGCTTCCTCTTCTTCAGAAGGTAAAGAATTAAGTGTTGAAGAAAGAAACTTATTATCTGTTGCCTACAAAAATGTTATTGGTGCTAGAAGAGCCTCTTGGAGAATTGTTTCTTCTATTGAGCAAAAGGAAGAACAAAAATTAGAGCAATTCTTGCAACAACAAAAGGACTTGGATGGCTCAAACTCCGCATCCACTGAAGAAGATAAACAACAAATTGCCTTGATTTCCAAGTACAGAAACGGTATTGAAGTTGAACTTGCTAAGATCTGTGATGATATTCTAAATGTTTTGGATAGCCATTTGATTCCTTCTGCCTCATCAGGTGAATCAAAGGTTTTCTACTACAAGATGAAGGGTGATTACCATAGATATTTAGCTGAATTCTCCAGTGGTGATGTCAAAAATAAAACCACTGAAGATTCTTTGAAGGCTTATGAAAGAGCTAGTGAAATTGCCACTGCCCAATTACCACCAACACACCCTATTAGATTAGGTTTAGCTCTAAACTTCTCTGTCTTCTATTACGAAATCCAAAATAGTCCTGATAAAGCTTGTCACCTTGCCAAACAAGCCTTTGATGATGCTATAGCTGAGTTGGATACCTTATCTGAAGAAAGTTACAAGGACTCTACTTTAATAATGCAATTATTAAAAGACAACTTAACCTTGTGGACAAGTGACTTAGCTGATGATGCTGATGATGAATAAATAAGTATACCATATATAAGTTTTTTAAAAAGAAAAAAAAAGAAAAAAACAAGTAATAAATTAAACAAGGAGGGGGTTTTTTTTTTTAATTTAGAATAAACAAACATTAAATATATATAAACAATGAATTTCCTTTATTTAGAATGCAAGGATATACTTTTCAATGAATATGTTAGGTATTTGTCTTTGAATGATATTTTGTTTTTATCCAATTATTTTTGATTTGTTTATTTTTTTCCCCCCATCTATGAAATCGGATCAAAATTTATTGATATTTGTTATTTTTTTTTTTTCTTACCTGGAAATATATACGATGTTCCGTACTACACGAATGGGTGAATGTTTTTTTTTTTTGTGTGTTTAGAGAGAAGTTTAATCAATTTATATTTTTTTTTTTCAAAAATTTTTATATTTTAACCAATCAAAAAAAAAATAAATAAAAACATAAGGTTATTGTTTAATTTATTGAATAAAAATAAAATAATACTAGTGAAGAATGAATTATATCAATAAGAATGAACTTCAAGTTTTTATAAATTCATTAGTTGATTTTTATTTAGATGAAGTAAGATCAATGAAAATCAATAAAAAAGTACATACTTCAAAGACAAGAAAACTTATATGCAAAAATGACTCTTTAAAATATAGATTGAAGTTTCTTTCTCCAGAACCAAAAATTGAAGATGCAAATTTAGAAGAACAAGCAAAAGTTAATTCTAAGAGTGTTTCACTTAGTTATAACCAAAGCTTTGATTCTACCATATTATCCAATTTGAATGTAAACAACAGTTCAAATCAAATTAAGCCACAATGTGAACAATTTAGTATTGATTGCATATATATTGACGACAACTGTTCATATCACAAATGCACTTTGCTCTCAAATTTTTCTGAGGTGAAAGCCATTTTGAGCAATGGGAAATTTGAACAAAAATATTTATTCAATTCAAATTCACTATTACTTCAGTTTTATATTCAATGTTTCAGAAATATTTATTTTGACGATCAATCACACGATAATAAAGTTATCTTTCAACATAAAACAAAGTCTATTACCATAAGTCATAAATTTCTACTTAAAAAGAAGGATGCCTTAATAAAATTAGCAAATGATATATCAGTTAACCTGGTTCAAACTGATATTGCTACAATACCCATTCATCAGCTTACACACAATTGGAAAGTTATTCCATTGTTTAAGAGACAATCTATTTCGAGGCATCTAAATTTAGTAAAAATTTGTTCATACCATATACCAAATAATCACATATTTCTACAAATTGATGTCTATAAAAAATGCATAATATTTGATAAAAATCACGGTATTGTATTTATTCCCTTTCTCAATACACAAATTCTCACGTCAGATTTCCATAATGTTGAATATAACTCAATTTTAAATGTTTTAGTCTTTAACTTAAAGTTCATGAGAAGAATTCTCATACCAGTCTATGAACCTGATATTACCAAAATTGAAACATTTGTTAATTGTTGTAACATTTGGAAAGAAATCAATGATCAAAATTGTTCATTAAAATTTAAAGTTTTTGAAAACATAGAAAACTCATATAAAGATATTCTTTACATAAGTAAAATGATTATAAACAAAGAGAAGGAGTGTTTGGTTGTGATTTTCCATGATAGAATAGAAATCAGTAAAGCTGTGAAAATACACACATTTAGAAAGTATCTTAATAATGAATACTCACTCAAGTACAAATTTATATTATCAGCAAAGATTGAAGATATTTGTTTGGAAACAAGCCAATATCATTGTAAAGATTCCTTGGATATCATTTTAGGCTTGATTTCATACATTCAAGGAAATTATATAAGTGTCTATAAGAATCCAAAAGTCATAACTCTTACATGTAATTCATTAGCCGAAAAGAGAAATTGGATTAGATATATAGATTATTTAAAGATAGTTATATAAAGCCTCAGCATCAAAAGAGGAGCTATTTTCATCATTTCCGAAAGACTGTATTTTAAAGGTATTTGAATTTATCTCATTATCAAAGTTTAAAGGTGTTAAAGGTGTTATGTCCGTGTAGACACTGCTTATGGTACTGTTACATTCTGAGTTAATCTGTGAAATGTTTATATCATCATAATCCAAATCATCCTGCCCAAACTCTATGTTTAAGCTAAAACATATAGTTTCCATCATATCATACCAAGAATTGATTTCCACAAGATCCTTAATGTCCTCACTGTAATCAACATTCAGAAAGCCTACATGTATTTTTAAGATGTTGTCATTACTAGATGTATAGAAATCATTGAACAGACAATTCTGATCGATGTTCATCTCTGTACTACTCATGACAACAACGTTCAAGTTAGACTCATCAACATCCATGAAATACCTTTGAAGCACACCAGTGGACCATGAAGTTTGTGTTAGTTTCTTTCCTCTAATCTGTTCAAATTTTAAGCTCCCGTCAAGTTGGCTTAGAACATCCTCTGAGGAACCTATACACAATATTTTTGACTTTTCATCTAAGATGACAAATTTAAGAATTTTTTTCTTTTTATTGAAATATTTGTTTAAAGACTTTATGGAATTAATTAAGTTTAAGTTCTCTCTTTTCTTGATTTTTTTTATTGAATCCAATTGAATAATCACTATCAAATCATCGACATTGTCATAGCTTTTTATAGGCACATTTGTAGAAACTTCAGTGTTACTCTTCTTAATAATAATATCTTGAAGCCCCATGATCACTGTATCTTCGTTGTTTTCATCAATAGTGTTTATATTTGAGGAGTTATTCTTAACAATGTCATTAGTTGTGAATGGCTGATCATAAAACTCTAAGTTAAAGTCCAACAATGCAGATATCCATTTGTCTAATATTCTTGAGTTGTTTTTGTCCACTGACTTGAATTGAAATATGTTTATATCATGAATATTCAAGCAAGATAATCTAAAAATTTGGTCATTCACAACATCCACATTGACACTTTCTGCAGTAAGCTTAATCATTTGAAAGTCACTTTCTGTTCTCTTGTCAAAAAAATCCAATATCAGCATCTTCTCAAACAAGTAACATTTACAAAGATAAAAGGTGTCTTTGTTATCCAAAACTTTACAAACCTCAAAGATATTGCTTATTCTCAAGAGACCTAATTCAATATCAATATTTTTTTTGTTCAATTTATCAGAGTGGGCCTCAATCAATTGGTGTACAAGATTCAATCTTTCCTTTACCACTCCTATAAGAATCTCTGAGGTTTGTGTCGATATTGAATCTCTGTATTTTCCACTTCTATGTTTATCTTGCATATCCAGATTGTTTTTATTATTATATTTTCTTGATTGGTGTCTTTTGGATTCAGTGTTTGGATCTCCCTCAATTTGAACAATCATCAACTCATCATCAGATTCACTATCCACATCCAAGCTATGAATGTTTGTTGTCTTCGCTTTTGAATCAACCGATGTGTTGATTGATGAATATATTGCATTTGTAGGCAAGGAGGCGTTGAGCTTCTTCACTATGGGCTTTGGTGAGCTTATGGATGAGTTTTTCTTTGATAAGGTGGAATTTCTTGATATACTGGATTGATGAAGTATAGATGTTCTGGCTCTAACATACCGATTCATATTAGGACTACCATTGGTCATCTTATACCCACTTAGATTTTGCTTCAAAACTGACTTTCTTTTGACTACTTCCTGTACTTCCTTATTGTTCTTGCTTGCCATAGGCTTCAAGTTTGAGGGATTACCAGTAAACATTGAAATGATTTGGTTTGGGGGTGTCATATTAGCATTTTCACTATTGTAAGTGGAGTTCACCTCACTTGGTTCTTGAACACTAAAATCAGGCACAGGTAATCCTTCAAGATAGTTTGTATCCTCATTCAGAAGTTGCATTGTCTTTTCCTTGTCTGGATCAATGATTGTTGACTTAACGTTTTCTTCACTGTCATCATCAGCCATTAAAACTTTGAAATACAACTCATCCTTTGCTTCTTCACTCATTGGCTTACATCTTGTTATCCCATCATCACATAGCTCACACAAAGGAAACAAGTCTGTATGTTTTGTATATGTTGTTTGTTTTTCCTTTTCCATCATCATATGAAGAAGCAAGCATGTGTCATGGCATATGTGTCCACATTCCAAAGTCAATATTTTTTCTTCTGTTGTCTTCTCTCTTACTTTCTCCTCACAAATACAACATTTCATCAAATTTAATCTCTTAGTTTGTCTGGAATTGCCGTGATTCTTGTATTTGGGTGGTGTGAATGATGGTGGATCATTAATATTAAATTCGTTGTACGTGGTCATTGATGGTGTGTTGTTGAAATCAAAAGAAGATGAAACTGCAGATGTGTTTCTCATGCTGCTTTGTCTTTGTTGTTCCATCTTCATTGACTCTCTCCGGTTAATCTCCATGTTTCTATTTTCCTTAACTTTAGGTGTATTCGATGAAGTTTTATTGTTGAGCGGGGTATACCCACTATCAGCGCTAAAAGCTGATAAGGATGTTGTTCTTTTTGGTATATCAACACTTTGCTTTTCAGCCGATCTTAAACCGAACAACATCTTATCATCCAAGTTCACTAATTTATCTGTGCTTGGTGTTCTTATGTTTAACGGACTTCTTCTTGTTGATGAAGCAGATGTTCCTGCTGAACTCCTATTCCTGAGATTTTTAAGTTTTTTCATGGGAGAACTGAAATTAAGACTATTGGAATGTTTCCCAACTGATGAGCTAAGATCTTCTTGACCAGTCAAAAAACTGTTGATATTGTTCTCTAGTTGATGAGAACTAACCATATGCTTTTTGAAGTTGTCCTTTTGTGATGTGCTTATTCGTTTGTATTCGCTATTCATATGATATATTTTTATTTATGCACAAATTACATATAATGTTTAACTGTTTTCTCTCTTATGTGTTATTTTTTTTTTTAAAAAAAAGTTAATCTAAGGTTGGTTTATAATCATATATTGAAGATTTTACTTATTTCATATTCTAAAAAACAGCCTTAAGAAGTGCATTCAAGTTTAATTAAATTTGACTATTAATTGTTCTTTTTAACAAAAAAAAAAATCTGATATTATTATTTATAGTGTTGATGAGATAATACTATTTCTGTTGTAGTCAGAGTAGTCCCTTGATATTTCACCTCATTGACATTGTATAAAATAAATATATATATTTTTTAATTAAACTCTTTTTGAGGGAATATGATCATTTCCCTTTTAGGAAATAAAGAAAAAAAAAATAAACATTTGTGAGAGAGTAATATTTTTATAATTTATATATAATAATTCAATTTAAACTTAATTGAAAGCTTAATAAGGTCTTCTTTAGTAATAAAACTATTAAAGAATGAGACAATTATAAATTATATCAAATTTTTTTTTTATAATAAATCCTTTAAAAGATTCATTATTGAGAGGAAATAGATTTTTGTAGAATATTGTGTTTTAGAAAAGAATCAATAAATTCCATAATTTAATTTGAAAAACTTGCTTTGAAAAGTGAGAGTGAGAGATATCAAAAACAAGCTTTAAAAAATGTAATTTTAGAAAAATACTAAACTTTATCATATTGTAATTTTTTTTTTTTTGAAGATTAACTTTTTAATTTCTGCAAACTAAATCTTGAAGAATTAGATTTTTGTCTTAAATTATAAAAAAAAAATGACATAAAAGTCAATAAAGTAATATTGTCTAATACGTTCACTTATTTCTAAGTAATTTAAGCTCTGTTAGCGAAACCACCCTTTTTGAAATCCCAAGTGTCTTCTGGAATTCTACCTCTTAAGGTTGGAGTTTCAGTACCTGGAATGTAAACATCTTCGAATAAGATGGATAATTTAGCTTCTGGAGCTGGAGCAGCATCAGCTAATTCAACTTGTTCATCAACGTATTTTCTGGCGGCCTTGTCGTAAGACTTGATTTCTTCTTCAGTGGCAACACCTAATTCCAATAATTTCATCTTTAAACCAGCAATTGGATCGTTCTTGGATCTCATGTGTTGAACTTCATCTCTGGTTCTGTAGGTGGTACCTGGATCAGACATGGAGTGACCACCGTATCTGTAGGTTTCAAATTCAACAACTAATGGACCGTTACCGGAAACAGCCCAGTCTCTGGCAAACTTGGTGGCTTGGTAAGTGGCTAAGATGTCCATACCGTTAACCTTCAAACCTGGAATGTATTGACCTCTCTTGAAGTATTCAGTCATGGCAGAAGATCTGGAAGCAGCAGTACCCATACCATACTTGTTGTTTTCACAAATGAAGACAGATGGTAAGTTCCATAACTTAGCCATGTTGAAGGATTCAAAGACTTGACCTTGGTTAGAAGCACCGTCACCGTATAAGGAGAAGGAACAAGCTTCTTCAGACTTATACTTGTGAGCAAAGGCTAAACCAGCACCCAATGGAACTTGGGCACCAACAATACCGTTACCACCAAAGAAGTTTGGAGCATACAAGTGCATGGAACCACCCTTACCGAAAGAGACACCGGTTCTTCTACCCATCAATTCAGCTAAAACAGCTTGGACAGAGGCACCTCTCATGTAAGTGAAACCGTGACATCTGTAAGAAGTGATGATAGTATCCTTCTTGGAAATGGCGTATTCCATACCAACGGCAATAGCTTCTTGACCAACGGACAAGTGACAGAAACCTCTGATTTTCTTGGCCTTGTATAAAGCATCACAGGCCATTTCCATTCTTCTAACAATGATCATGTCCTTGTACATTTGTAACAAGTTACCCTTGGTAGTTTGGAAGTTTAGTTCTGGGGTGTTTTCCAATAAGTAACCTTCAAAAGAGGTTTCTGGTAAAGCAATGTCAATTAATTCTTCAGCATCAGTGGAGTTGAATCTTAAAGCAGCAGTAGCTGGCTTTAATAAAGTTTGTTGTTTGAAAACAGTTAAATTTTTCTTAGCAATGTTAGATAACATTTTTTTTTAACACAATATATCTAAGATACGAAAATCTACTCTCTGGATTCTTTTATAATATTTCTCTTTCTATTATAAGAGTAAAGAAAACACCTCAATATAATAATATCTCTATTTATATATTTCAAGAATGGAAAAGAAAGGAAAAGGGAAATGTAGAATAAGAGAAAAAAGAAAAAAAAAATTTTTTTTATTTTTTTTAAGGCAAAATTAAAATATATTTTGATAATTGGTTGAAGCGATTAACTTAATAATGAATATTCATTTTGGTGTAAGCCGTCGCTTTAATAAATAGAATTTAGTTTCCTTTTTAGTAGTAGCAATAGTATTCGGGCAAACAATGTAAAGAAAAAAACTGAATTTCTTTTTAATCTACAATTTTTAGAATTTCCGTTTCTGGATGACATTTTGCAAAACTTTCCTAATCTGGAAATTATTAGAGTATTGAGGAAAACTATGAAGAAAAAATAAATAAAATGAAAAAAAAAAAATTAAAGAAAAAGAAATTATCAATTTTAGCTGATATATTCTTTGATACAAACATTATGTGATTATCATATCTGAAAGTAAAACAAAAATATTATTATTATAAAACCAAGTAAAATATTAAAACGGAACATTCAATATCTTAAGAAGTTTACACTAAAATTGATTATCATTAGCTAAGCATTACCAACCATAATCTTTGTTTTAGTTTTTTTTTTTTTGATTTTTTACTTTTTTATTCTCTGTTAACCTTCTACAAAAATAATAACAAAGTCTCACTCTTAATTACAATAATAGAAAACAATATAAAAATGTCTATTGCCATTTCTGAAAACGATACTAACATTCTTTTAAAGACAAAAAATGTCTTAGATGAACCAGTTTTGGATAAATATCAATTAGCTGGTAAAATCACCCAAACAACTTTACAATACATCACTAGTTTAATAAACAGTTGTTACCATGACAGTAATAAAGATGAAAACCAATTGTTTTCCATTTCTCAATTGTGTTTTTTAGCTGATTTATTCATGAACCAATTATTGGCTAAGGATTTCAAAGGTAAAACTTTGGAAAAGGGTATTGCTTTCCCATGTAGCATAGATATTGATGAAATTGCCAATGGTTGGTCTCCAGAATTAGATGATCCATTATTCATAAAGGAAAAAAACAATGATCCAGATAGTGAAAACATCCCAAGTGGTGCTAGATCTTCTATAAAGAACTTTTTATCCATTGGTGATTTGATCAAAATCACATTGGGTTGTCAAATTGATGGGTACACCTCTCAAATCACCCACACCTTATGTGTCTATCCAACTGAAATTAACCCAGAGTCTGGCTTATCACAAGCCACTGGCCCATTATTAGGGGCCAAAGCTGATGCTGCTGCTGTTGCTCAAATTGCTAAAGACGTTGTTGTCAACTTATTAGCTTCAGCCGCCTCTCCAGAAAAATTACCAGAAAATTTGAAGTCTGTTAATCCTAATGGTGAAACCAAAGTTACTGGTCACCTATTAAGAAAAGTTGTTGATCATTTGATCGAAAGTTATAACTGTGCTTTAGTTCCAGGTTCTAAGATTAGAAGAATTAGAAGATTCTTAGCTGGTCAAAACGAAGGTATTGTAGCTGAAAGAGAATTCAAAGGTTGTGTTTGGTATGAATCCAACCAAGAAAATCTATTATTGGCCAAATCTCAACAATATCAAAACGATTTAAACAACAATGAAGGCTCAAATGCATTAGCTTTATTACAAGATAGTGAAAATGCTCATGAAGATAAGCAAAAATCTGCCTTTATTTACGATTCCGCTATTGCCACTGATGACTTTGTTGTTTATCCTGGAGAAGTTTATTTGATTGATCTAAAGGTTGTTTCATTGTCTGATGTTCAAGAATTAGGTTTAGTAACTGTCGAAACATTAACTGAATACTCAGGTTCTACCTCCACTGGAAGAAACATGACAGTCAGAAACTCTCAATTCATTAGAGATTACACCCAAATGAAGGATTTGAAGCTAAGAACCTCTAGAGAATGTCTAAGTAAGATGGACAAACAATCAGTCTATCCAGTTAAATTAACTTACCTATCTGATGAGTTTCAAAAGCTGATTCAATCTCCAATTGAACTAAACTTCCAAAACATCAACTATATTGAAAGTCAAAATGTCATTGTCAAAGATAACTTGAAATCTAGAATGGGTATGAATGAAATCATTGATAACTTCCTAGCAACTAGCAAGCCGGTTCAAATTGTTAAATATATTCCATGGGATGTCATTGTTAATGTTGCAAACCCTGATGGTGTTAAGTCTATAGACGCTGTTAACCCAACATTGCCAGGATTTGAAATTCCTTTGCCTAAGCTAAACATATCTGCTTTGAAATTGAAGTCATTGTTGAAAAACTCCAGAACTATACCTTTACCTGTTGCTAGAGAAGCTTGTACCGTTGCTATAACTGACTCTTTAACATACAAGTTGACTCACGCTGAACCAATATACTTACAATCCAAGTACGAACTAAATCCTAACAGTCCGTTAACTCAAGGCATATACCAATTAGTTGAATTATCCAAAGATTCTAGATTTGGTATCAAGATTAGAAACGTCAAGCCATTGTCTGAAAAGGCTGTTAAGAGCAAGGTTCCGGATTTATCTGAATAAATATATTAGAATTTTTAATTTGAATGTTTAAAATTATTTTTGATTGTTTTTTAATTTTTTTTTTATTTTTTCATAGATATCATTCAAACAAATTTGTGATTTCCTATAATTTACCGCGTTTTTCCAAATAGGAAAAAAATACAGTGTTTTAATTATCTAACATATATCCATAATGGGAAAAATCTTTTTTTTTTTTGTTATAAAATATTTCTTATCTATGAATCTTAAAATTAACACTTTATTAAAGCAAAATATTTGTTTTTTTATGTTATTTAAGAAGACTACATGCTAGAAGATAAAGTAATCATACAATCATTTTTATTGTTGTTTTCGTTTTATCTTGTTTCTTTTCTTCCTGTAGTGTATTTAAGAAGAAAAAAAAAACTTTTGATTAACCATTATTAAAGCATAGTATACAAATTTTGAGAATATGAGTGCAACTGCTGTTGAAACTGAGCAAAATGATAGATCAATTATATCTATCGATGAATTGCAAAACCATGGTATTAATGTTTCAGACATTACCAAATTAAAATCTGCTGGTATTTTTTCTATTCAATCAGTTTTGTCAACTACAAAGAAAAACCTTGTCAAAATTAAAGGTTTGTCTGAAGTTAAAGTTGAAAAAATTAAAGAGAGTGCTGGGAAAATAACTTCAATTGGTTTTATTCCGGCATCAATTCAGTTGCAAGTTAGAGCAAATGTGTTTGCAATTACCACAGGTTCAAAAAATTTGGACACAATGTTGGGTGGTGGTATAATGACAATGTCTTTAACAGAGGTATTTGGTGAATTTAGATGCGGTAAAACCCAATTATCACATACCTTATGTGTTACTACACAATTATCTGTAGAACAAGGAGGCTGTGCAAAAAAAGTTGCATACATTGATACAGAAGGAACCTTCAGACCAGAAAGAATCAAAGAGATTGCAGAAAGATTTGACTTAGATCCAGAAGCTGCTTTAGAAAATGTTATGTACGCTAGAGCCTTGAATAGTGAGCATCAAATGGAATTAGCAGAGCAGTTAAGCCAAGAGCTTGCTAGTGGTTCTTATGGATTGGTCGTTGTTGATTCAATCATGGCTAATTTTCGTGTTGACTATTCAGGTAGAGGTGAGTTAAGTGAAAGACAACAAAAATTAAACATTTTTTTAAACAAGTTGTGTAGAATTTCTGAAGAGTATAACTGTGCAGTATTCTTAACGAATCAGGTTCAATCAGATCCAGGTGCCAATTCTTTATTTGGGCCAACTTCTAAACCAGTTGGAGGTCACGTTTTGGCACATGCATCAGCAACAAGAATTATGTTAAGAAAAGGTAGAGGTGATGAAAGAGTTGCAAAACTACAAGATTCTCCTGACATGCCAGAAGGTGAATGTGTTTATGTCATCAAAGCCAGAGGTATTTGTGATCCAGAAGACTAATAAAATCATGTATTTATCAGTAACCAATTAGAAATAATTGATAATGAAATATCTAAAGCATATCAAAAAAAAAAATAAAAAAACCCCCAACTACATTTGCAGTATTCACGTTGTGTATATATAGCATAAAAATATATCACTATCTAAAAATTGTAATCAAATTTCTCTTCCATAATACAAGGAGCTAGCAAAGACCAACCATATAAAATGTAGCAAAGCCATGAGCTTACAATTTTAACCCATGAATAAAAGTATGTTCTTCCTACAGGAATAAAATCTCCGTTATCCAACTGTTTGACATTAATTGTTAAGAGCATGGAAATCCATTGCGTTGCTAGGAAGAATATCACATGGAAAAGTAAATAATTGTAATTAGGCTTCATGGCATTATTCTCAAGATTGGCAGCTTTGTTTTGTTCTTCTTCAAGAATATACTCATCCATTGCGCTTTGAGGAAGTGACCCTTCATCAATGGCAGATTGGATAGCCTTTTTTCTTAATTCTGTTCTGTCATCATTTGATAAATCGGTATATGTGTTTTCATCCAGAAAAATATCTTGGGTACTTTCATCGGAAGTAATATGGAATATAGAGTTACCTGCTGCTCTTAAAGTTGTGTATACAATAGCTGCAATAGTAAATATTGACCCTAGAATAATAGATGCTCTTCTGGTACCAGTAGATCTAACTAAAGGATTACAGCTTCTATCATCTGGTTCTCCAGCCATAGCTGAAAAAACTAAATAAGTTGAGTAAATACCAACTACAGATGCTTGGGATAGTCCGGATTTGGGATTGTAGTCTTGAATAACAGGATGTATCGACATAACTGATGTGGCAATTAAAAATAGTATGTTCAAAATCCAAGCAAATATGTTCATACCACAATGGTTTTTACAAAAAAGCATAAACTCAATTGCAATCATCAATAAAGAAGATGTATACATTATGATAGTTCCACCAATCAACAAACGTCTCCAAAACTTCAGAGCAATTGTTTCTTCTTCAATCCCACCATTTTCAATCATATTTTCAGTTTCTTCTTTGATGTGACCCAAGCATGTCTCAGTATACTCATGAGCAAAATCAATCAACAAAACAAGTCCAATGAACACAAATATACTTCCGCAAGGTAATGAAATAAACTTTGAAAACCATGTAAAGAAATCATTACTAAAGAACCTAAAGCTCACAAAGAGCAAAACAAAGTAGAGAAAAATCTTTGAGCCCCAATATGAGTTCTGAATTTTGGTTAAAGCTTTATAATTTCCTTCAGGCACCCCGAGAAGTATTATCATCAAAAGAATATGATAAAGCCCCAAGGTAAAGTTCAATCTATAAACTGTAGAAACTCCACATTCAATTCCAGATGTACAGTTCTTAATTGGGTTCCACAGTGTATGATTTGTTGATAAGGAAATCCAAGATACAATGGAATTGATCAATAAGCCAACAGCATATAATATTCTCGCTCCTAAAGAAGATGTTTCAATGTTCGAAAGTGCTGATTTCACCATGGACGATGCAGTAGCACCCAAAAAAGATGATGAAAAAGATATTGCAGCATTGATTGGTATAGATAGTACAGCTCCCATGGCAATCTATATGATTTTTATGTTGATGTGCTTGTTAGTTTGTATTATTTTATTGATCGTTTGTAAATTCAATAAAGATAATTTTAAAATTAGTCTTTTCGTGAGGTCAAGTAAAGAGTTATCTAAAATAGGTGATAAAATAACTTTTGAAATTATATGTTATACTTGTTGCTTTGGTCAGATTAGAAAAATTAGTATATTAAGTAAATACAAATCCTGATTAATGTTCTTAATTTTAATTTTGATATTTTTTGATTTTTGTTTTACTTTGCTAAAAGTTTTTTTTATTATTATTTTTGTAATTTTTCTGTCCGAGTCGCCGATAACACCAATTCAAGATGTAAGAACACGTGTTGGACGTTGACTGTTGGTCATGGAAAAGTTACTTTTCTTCACAAACTTTTTTTTTTTGAAAATAGATGGTTGAATTTCTTTTTTACAACGCATTTTTTGCTTTGTAGACCATTTTTTGACAAATATTTAAAGATAACATATTTGAAGTCCATAAAGTCATACAATTATCAGAAGGTATTAATAGTACAATTTGAAACAGCTAAAATGATGATAATTACTAAAGCTAATTTAATTACAAATTAAAAACCAATCCCTTTGTTTACAAGTAGTACAGCAAGCTGTTTATTTGCTAAAGTAAACATTTTTTTTTTCATACAAAAAAAAAAAATTTATAGCTTTTTTAAAAAAATAATTTTTATAAAATGTAAACAAAACTAGGTATTTATTTTTGTAGATATTTTTTATATAATCTTACTTATGTATATAATCTATATGTAACCACCTTTCTTACATAATTCGTAAAACAACCCTTCGTTCTTATCTATTAATGCTTTTGGTGAGTCAAATTCTTGCAGTTCACCCTTATCCAGAACAATAACTTTATCAGAATCACTTAATATAGTGTTCAAACGATGAGCAATAGTTATGACTGTTTTGTCTTTGAACTCAGTTCTAATAGTCTCTTGAATTAAAGAGTCAGTAACTTCATCCAAAGCTGCACTAGCTTCGTCAAGTATCAAAATATGGTTATCACTTAACAAAGCTCTTGCTAAACATAACAATTGCTTAGTACCTACACTCAAGTTAGCACCGTTATCGGCAATCTTGACATTCAGCAAGTCTGTTGTTGTGACAGGACCCTTTAATGACAATGATTCCTCTTCTGGATTTTGATTAGCATAAAATCTTTCCTCTCTGCATAGCTTTTCCATATGTGGTTGCAAATGGGATAGCTTTAACGCGTTAATTAACTTATCATCTGAATATCTATTGAATGGATCTAAATTATATCTCAAAGAACCTTCAAATACTTGCCCGTCTCCTGTTTGCGGAATGATGCTGATACCAGATCTTAAAGCAGACAGTCCAACTTTGGATACATCAACACCGTCAATCTTTATAGTCCCTGTCAAAGGTTCCAAGATTCTAAAAAGAGCTAGAGTCAATGTACTTTTACCAGAGCCTGATCTACCACATATGGCAACCTTTTCACCAGATTTAATTTTCAAGTTCAAATATTTCAAGCTAGGATCAAGATTATCTCTATAAGTGGTAGAATAGTTGTCAAATTCAATTTCACCACACTCTGGCCAATTTTTTGGTAAAGTTTTATCAATAGGCAATTCAAATGGCTTTTCTGATGGTAACTCACAGAACTCAATTATTCTTTCAATACTAACCGAGTTAGTTTCAATGGCCACTGAAGCTCTAATAATCCACATCAATGCGTTAGAAATTTGTACAGCATAATTCATCAAGAATGCAATGAGACTTGCTTTGACATCTTTTTTTATGATAGCAAAAACTGTAATGAATAAGACAACTAATGCAGATCCACTTTGTAGCCTAATTGCAACCCATCTGTTTGTAGATCTGAAACTCCATAATATATCCACATTAAACTGCATATTTTCACTATTAAAATAATTAAATCTCTCAACTTGCTGGTATTTCTTAATCACATCCATACCATTAATTAACTCTTCAAGAGATGCAATAACTGGAGAAAAAGATATGGCCCAGAATCTTCTTAAATCTCTAGACAAAACAACATATCTCATTTGATAATATGTGTACAGAACAACTAATAATGTATTGACCAGCAACCAGATAGGAATGCTTATGGAAATAATTATAACACAGCAAACATAGAGCATGGTGTTTCTCAATGTCGAAGATACACACCATTCCAATCCTTCATCAAGTGTACTGATATCTGCAGTGAATCTATTCAAAATAACAGAGGCTTTAGTTGTCTCAAAGAAACTCATTGGGCTATCAATAACGCTTTTCAACATCTTTCTATGCAAATTACCTCCGGCTGTCAAAAAACACCAAACATTAAGACTAACAGCTCTAATAGATTCCAAGAAAGCACCACACAAACCTAGCACAAAGTATACCAAGACATAATGATTTAATCTTGTAACAGAATCTTCACCAACATCTGACCAGTACTTTAGCCACAACTTTTGCAAAACATCGGACATTTGTAATAGCACTGAGAAAAATACAAAAAGAAAAACATTCTTCCACTCACAGTTTTTCAAGTAAGTCAAGTATACTTCATATTTGATTTTTCCCTTACCTATCTTTTCAATTTTTTGCTTAGTTTTTATATTCTCATCAATAGTCTGTATTAAAGGTCTCTTTGGGTGCAAGCTGGCATTGGAGAGTCTTCTTCTAATACTGTTCATTCTAACAACATCAGCCTCTAAGCCATCATCATCTGTCTCCAGCATGCTTTCATCTGGATTGTTTGATGTTATATGCTCTTTATTGTAATCCTTGATTTCTTCACTTTCTGCATCGCTTGACTGATTATTTGGCTTTTCAGTTGAAGTTTTATCATGCTCCAGTATTAAGCTCTGGATTTCTAACAATTTTTCGTCAGTGGTTTCATCAGCCATAATTTCATTATAATTGGTAACTCTTGAGATTGCGCAATCTTCTAAATAATATATCACATCAGAATATTTCAAAACTTTCATAGAATTGGTAGCAAATATAACACACTTATCTTTTAAAAAGTCATTTAATACATGATCTATTATAGCTTGCCCCACTGAAGCATCTAAAGCACTTAAAATATCATCAAACACATAGATTTCAGCTTGGGAGTATAATGCTCTACAAATATTGATTCTTACTAGCTGTCCAAAAGAACAAGAAACACCTTGGCCACCAACAATTGTTTGATCACCATCAGCAAAGATCTGCAAATCAGGTAATAATTGTCCAATGGAAATAACCTTTTCATATAACGCATGATCATACTTCTTCCCAAAGATAATATTGTCCTTAATTGAGGCGTTCATTAACCAGGGGTGCTGTGAAACATAAGCAATAGACTCATATTCATTTCCAGCTGTTCTGTATATGATTTTAGCTTCTTTTGTGGGATCACTAGATTTAACAGGTAAAATTCCTAACAATGATTTCAGTAGAGTTGATTTACCACTAAAACCAGATCTTCCAATAATGTTGATGAGTTTACCAGGGTAAGCTTTAAAATGTATTCCTCTAAGGGCAACCTTGGCCACTTGGCTTTTAGCTAACCCATTTTCAACATCTTCTTCTGACAGTGGTAGATCCTTAGATTCAGATTCCCATAAAAAGTCACAATTTTGAACTTCAATCAATGGCTTTAAACTATCTCTCATTTCATAATAAATAAAACCTTCTTCAGCTTCCTCCAAAAACAAAAAGTCCTGGACTCTTTTCAAACTAACCTTGGACTCGATTACTAAAGTTATTAATGATGGTAGTTGCTGTCCACATTCTTGTAGTAAATTGAATAGAGATACAGAAGTAAAAATAATATTAGCTGTTAATGGTTTGTGTGTAATTAATGAGTAAGACAAAAATGATGAACAAGAAACCAATAAAGGGACCATTGACCAAGAAAATGTTATCAAAGAATTAAAGTAGTTTAAATGAGCATAATTACCAAGCTCATCATTTTCTCTCACGCCCGTAAGTCTATCAATAAGAGGCTTTTGCCAATTGTAAATCTTCACTATCTTAATGTTTTTCAGCAGTTCAGTGATCAATTTTGTTCTCATATCTTTAAATATCATATTTCTCTTGAAGAGGCCAGATAATCTTGCGGAAAACTTAGAGTTTATAGGGATTAAAATGACCATGATTAACAAACCAGGCAAAGCAGCAAGTCCCAAAATCTGATACAGTGATAACAAAGTGGATATTATAATAACAGGTAACCCAATTAAAGGCTGAGACTGCTCAAAGCATCTTTGAATTTTTAATGCATCAACACTTATCAGATTCAAGATATCACCTGTTTTCTTTTCAGCTCTAGATTTGAAGGATAATCTCAAGTTCTTTTTATAAACAGACAAAACAACGGTTGACTTGACTTTCAAACCAACTTCAAATATTTTGATAAAAAATTGATTGTTCAATATAGAATTCAAAATGTTCAAAAAGCAAACATACAATCCAAGACTTAATAAATGAATTCTAGGCTTATCAGTCAGGTTGTTTTCAGACAATTCTAAAAACATCAGTATTTTTCTAATGACCATTGGTTGTAAGACTCTTGTATAATCAGCAATTGTGTTGTATGCGACTGCTATGATGATCAATTTATAATGAATTTTAAACAATGTCAATAACAAGTATTGGCTAGGTAATTGATTTTTATTTTTACCTTCTTGCCCTTTCTCCCATTCTATGGCAAAGATTCCATACGCCTTATCAACATTCAGGTCAGATGGAGGTAAATCTATAGTATATGGGTTATCGATACCGCCATTTTTATAAACATTGTTTATGATAGGATTCATCCAAGTAAAAGTGATGTCTTCCAAAAAGTTAACAGGAGGGTATATGTTCAAGTCTTTTTTCAAAAATTGAAAGTATTCAGCTATTTTTCTTTCTGGTGTATAGTAGGAAATGTTATAAATGAACAGATAAGTATGCAAAAACAACGGGGCAATCATTAAAGCCGGATATTTTGAATTTCCAATATAGCTGTACTTGCCATCAAAAATCACATATTGAACACATCTTATTAAGTTTATACCAACATTCAATAGATGAAATATCAATGTACTGGTTGCGGCTGCCGGAGTTTTAAAAAACTGAGAATATTGTATAAAGAAATCAGGTACAGCAATATAGAGAGCAGATATTAAAAATGAAAATTCATTAGTTAATGAATACAATCTCCAATAATTGTAAGCTAATGAAAAAGTGATTATAGAAAAAACCCAGTTTTTCAAATAGCTGTAAAAAAGTACTACCTTATTGTTATTTTTGTATATGCTTGTATCAATTTCAAACTGCTTTATTACTCTACAAAAAACATTGTAAATATCTTTAACAAACAAAGTAAAAAAAATTAACAATGCTGTAAAACACTGAAGAAATGTTAGAAGCTTAGGATTGATAGCATTTACATCTTTATCTATGTAAGGATGTGGAATAAAATGCTCCCAATTTGTTTGATTCATTATAATTAATTGATAAATGTTCAAATAAACTGTATTGAAAAATGATTATTTGTTTCTGTCCTAAAAAAATGTTGAGAGGTTATACTGATATCAATATATATATATATATTGGTTTCTGGTTTATCAAAAAATCACTGTAAAGATAATTCTTTTGAAGTTTATTACGAACCAATCATATATAAAGTAGCCTAAGGAGTTAACGATACAAAATAATAACTCCCAGTATAATGTGTCATCAATTACGCCATTTTTTTTTTAATGCAATTGTGTCCGTAATCTCCGTGAAACGATAATCACCACAGTAATGATATTTCAATTATTAAATTTACAACATATATGTGTATAATAGCTTTTTTTTTTCTTTCTATACCTAATAGGATGACGTTATTGTCTAAAGTGAAATCTTAATTTTCAATTTTATTTTGATATCCTTTTTTAATGTTGATATTGGTCTTTACCTGTATTTATATCATTACCTTGTAATTATATTTTGTTTTTTTAAGCTACACAGAATAAAGTGTTTATCTCTTAAAGGTCATGTGACCATTGGTGTATAAAAATTCAAATATATTTAAAGAAATGACTAAGCAATCATGTCCCAATTGGGAAACAACTTATTTTCCTTTTTATTTTTTTAAATTTCTTTTTTTTTTTTCCCTTTTTGAAGAAAAAATTTTCATGAGCAGATATATATATTTTTTGCTGGAAGACCATGAAAAAAAATAAAAACAAACTTTAGAGCGGTTTCTGCATGTTTCTGACAAAATTTGCCTTATTGGGACTGAAAATTATTTTTTCCTTAACATTCCATTACATCTGTTAATCCATTTAATGATGGCATTTAAAGTTTATATTTCAGTATATGATACATTAATTACTGATTTCATAAAAGCGAAATGATAAAGAAATATAGACTTCTATAATATTTAGTAAATAAAATCACCAAAGACTATTGTTTAACTTTTATATCTTGTTACTACTAACAATACAGGAAAATTTACTTAGAAGTTTATAAGAAATTATTACTTATCAAATATATACACCAAGCATTATTTGAAACAAGTAACAGAAACATAAAAAAAACACATAATCTATTAATCTGTTTAATTCATAATGTCTGATAAAAGTACTAGAATTGCCATTGTCAATGATGACAAATGTAAACCAAAGAAATGTAGACAAGAATGTAGAAAGGCTTGTCCGGTTGTTAAAACTGGTAAGCTGTGTATTGAAGTAGGACCAAATTCCAAAATAGCTTTTATCTCTGAAACATTGTGTATTGGTTGTGGTATTTGTGTTAAGAAGTGTCCATTTGATGCCATCAACATTATCAAACTTCCTACCAACTTAGAAGCCGAAACCACCCACAGATACTCAGCAAACTCTTTCAAATTGCATAGACTTCCAACTCCTAGACCAGGCCAAGTTTTAGGTTTAGTTGGTACGAATGGTATTGGTAAATCCACTGCTTTGAAGATTTTAGCCGGTAAGCAAATGCCTAACTTAGGTAAATACGACAACCCACCTTCATGGGAAGATATTATCAAACACTTCAGAGGTTCAGAATTACAAAATTACTTCACAAAAATGCTGGATTCAGACATTAAGGCTGTTATTAAGCCTCAATACGTTGATAATTTACCAAGAGCCATTAGAGGTCCAATACAAAAAGTTGGTGATTTGTTGAAGTTGAAAATTGATGATAAAGGTGAAGAATACAATAAAATGTTGATCAAGGACTTGCAATTATACGATGTCATAGATAGAGAAATTGAAAAGTTATCTGGTGGTGAATTGCAAAGATTTGCCATTGCAATGGCTTGTGTTCAAACTGCTGATGTTTACATGTTTGATGAACCTTCCTCTTACTTAGATGTTAAGCAAAGATTGAAAGCTGCTACCATGATCAGATCCTTATTGGAACCAACAACATATGTTATTGCCGTTGAGCATGACTTGTCTGTTTTAGATTATCTGTCTGACTTTGTTTGTATTATTTACGGTATCCCATCTGTTTATGGTGTTGTTACCATGCCTTCTTCTGTTAGAGAAGGTATTAACATTTTCTTAGATGGTCACATTCCATCTGAAAATGTTAGATTCAGAGAAGATTCTTTACAATTCAGATTAGCTGATTCCTTGATTGATAACTTGAAAGCTGAAGGTACTGCTCAATTCCAATACCCAGAAATGACCAAGACTCAAGGTGATTTCAAATTAACTGTTGAAGCTGGTGAGTTCAATGATTCTGAAATTTTAGTTTTGATGGGTGAAAACGGTACTGGTAAGACAACTTTAATTAAGCTAATGGCTGGTGTTTCTAAATCTGATAAGAACGAAACAGAACAATTATCCCTAAATGTCTCCATGAAGCCTCAAAAGATTGCTCCTAAATTCCCAGGTACTGTTAGACAATTATTCTTCAAAAAGATCAGAGGTGCTTTCTTATCTCCACAATTCCAAACCGATGTTGTAAAGCCATTGAAGATTGATAATATCATTGATAATGAAGTTCAAACTCTATCTGGTGGTGAATTACAAAGAGTTGCTATTATTTTATCATTGGGTATTAATGCTCAAATCTATTTAATTGATGAACCTTCTGCTTACTTAGATTCTGAACAAAGAGTTATTTGTGCCAAGGTCATCAGAAGATTTGTCTTGCACAACAAGAAGACTGCCTTTGTTGTTGAGCACGATTTCATCATGGCCACTTATTTGGCTGATAGAGTCATTGTATTTGAAGGTACACCAGCCAAGGCTGCTACTGCTAAGACCCCTGAAAGTTTAGTTACTGGTTGTAACAGATTCTTAAAGTCTTTGAACGTTACCTTCAGAAGAGATCCTAACTCTTTCAGACCAAGAATCAATAAATTAGATTCTCAAATGGACCAAGAACAAAAATCTTCTGGTAACTACTTCTTCTTGGAAGGAACTGTTTAATCAAACTAAAAAAAAAAAAATTGAAAATAGCATAGGATAATAATAAAAAATTATTAAAGAATAATTTTTTTTTAAAACTTTTTTTTTTCTTTGAAAGTTGTATTTTTTTTCAATAATTCATAAAAGTTCATTATAGAAGCTTATTCAAAACACAACATGAGGCCTTTTTCTAAAATGTCTTTTTAGTAGTTATGTAAAGATATATAGGAGAAAAGATTATATAAATAACTAGTAAAAAACTTATTTATTTTTTGTAAAACAAATACAAAAGAAAGGCACAACAGATAAACACATCATTATTATGAGTTTTAAAACAGCAAAAGTACACAAATTACTATAGAAAAAAAAAATACAAAACATCGTATTTTTGAAACTTTATTCCAAGTTAATTCATCATTAAAACAAAAAAAGTATATTGTCCTCTTATTGGGGGTTTTCAGATAGCAGCCGTGCACTTCTACATGGGGGTTCGTTAAAAAAAGAGAAATAATCCTGAAAATAGCGAAATAAATGCTAATGCATATCAAGAAAAAAAAAAATCCATAATTTTCCTACACTTTTATAAATAATCCAAATGACTCATTTTTTAAAAATTTCAAAATTAAAGGAGACTTTATACTTACAAATTCTTCATCTTACTTAGAAGAGCAGTTCAAAAACCAAAAACATCATATACAAACTACCTTTTTTTATTAATTTATGGCCATTAATTCAGCTGCTTCAACAGTATGTGGTCTTGTAGGGACAATTTGTTGGTGTGTTCAACTAATACCTCAGATCATATACATATACAGAAAAAAAGACACAACAGGGTTCAATCCAATTTTTATGGCTTTATGGTTATCAGCCACTCCATTCTTAGCAGCTTATGCATTCATTTCAAATCAAAACATTGCCATTAGAATACAACCAAATCTGTTCATGGTTTTTTGCTTAGGTGCTTATTACATGAGTTGTTTGTATCCACCTCACAAAAAAAGTAATAGATTTATATATTGCTCAGTTTGTATATTTCTGTTATATTGTGCCATTATCGAAGTCGGCTTCATCCCATGGTTGAAGCCATTGTATGCAAAGGGAACGACTTGGCCTGCCCTAGTATTCGGTATAATTAGTGGTGTTCTCCTGGCTGCCGGTATTTTACCATTATATTACGAGCTTTTTCAAAGACAAGGAGAAGTAGTGGGTGTGAGTTTTATTTTCTTATTTGTTGATTCTATGGGGGCCTATCTATCGATTTTGAGTGTTGTTTTGGGAACTATGGACATAATGGGCATTGTAATGTACTCCGCCATAGCGGTGCTAGAGCTTGGTGTTTTCATAAGTCATTTTGTATGGTACATGAGGTTCAAGGTGCTAAAAACTTCAAAGTCTCCCTACACGGCAAATACTACATCGGAAACATATGATGAGGATACAGATTTGACTTGCCAGAAGCAAGATGTAAATAGCCTTATTGAAGTAAAAGTTTGATCATGAAACAATTAACTTTATTATATAATTTTTTTTGTATATATTCATGGTTGAACGGTTTAGGACTAATTTAAAATCTTAAATTTCAGCCTTCAATATATTATTTGCAAAAATAATTTTTTTTAAATTTTTTTGTTCTTTTTTAAATGATTTCAATTTTATGTGGCTAATCAAGGGGAAGAAATTTAATGTAACAAGTCAAAGATTTTTTTTGTTAACATTTTTTAAATTCTTAAATAAGCATATATTAACGGCGAAATAACTATCTTTTTAATTTTTATTAACCAAATAAAACTTATAAACCAATATCTAATATGAATGGAAACAAACTAAGTAAAGATTATTTTGATCTTGTTAGGACAGCTTTAAAAGATGAAACCCAAAAAGATACATCAACGTCATCTAGACCGTTGAAGAAAAGAAAAACTAGACAAACACTAACAAGTTCACCAATTAACGCCGGAAATATATCAAAAGGAACGATAAACTACGATAAACTTGTTGATATTACTCAAAATATCACTGGTGAAGTGGATTTGGGAGAGGCACAGAGGTTAAACAAATTAAAGACAAAACGAGAGACACAGAAACATTTTACAAGCCCTAGAAAGGATGAAGTTATAGAGTTATCATCGAGTGAAGGGGAGCAAAACAAATATAACTCAGATGATGAATACATACCAGATGATAACTTTGATGACGATGACTTTGAAGATGTGGATGTAGACAATTTTCAAGACCTTGAAGGAGAAGAAGGATTTACATTTAGAATAGACAAAGAAAGCAATAATGCTAAAAACAAAAAAAAAGCCATGATATCTCCAGAATTGAAAGAGTATAGATATACATATTATAGAACGTACATAATAGTAAATCTTCTATTGACTGGAATAAAAAATAAATGGTGTAATAATAATGAGTTACTAGAAAAGTTAGATCCTTTGCTCCCTTCCGGTATTTTCAATTCATTACACCCACCTAAAGATTTAAAGTTACCTGTTAAAAGTACCAATAAACTCATATTCGGGTTAAAGGAAGCAATAGTATTTTGGAACAAATACTTTATTGTTGATGAAGATAGAGATATTGGGTTTTACATGCGTGATTGGAATGAACTTGAAGCCAAAGTTATTTATCCAATCAAGAACAAAGGCATTTTAACCGAACAGAAGTTTGTAGATTGTGTATTGAAGAAAAGGTACGGAAGCAGAGAAGTCTCTATTTTAGGCTTTGTTAGCTTGTTAAGAAGCGTCGGCTTAAATTGCAGGTTGGTGTACAACATGCAGCCACCAGACATAACTGATATAGGAAGATTGCCAAAGCCAAAGGTTGATCAAATTGAATACACTGATTTTAATGATTGTAGCTCTATCAACTTTCCTATATTTTGGTGTGAAGTGTGGGACAAATACACGAAGAAGTGGTTGACCTGTGACCCTGTATATTTCAAAACAGTTGAGCGTCATGTATCAAATGCTAATACATTATCAAAGCTATGCCCTAGAAATGCAAAAGAGGAACAAAGATTAATTACCAGATATGTGGTTGCTTACAATAAAAACTTGAAAATAAGAGATGTTACCCCAAGATATACTAATAGATACTTTAGCAAAGTGTATACCAAAAAGTTCAAAAATGACAAGAGTCTTGAACAATGGTACAATGACTTATTAATCACTATGAGTGTAAAGTTTAATAAAGAAAATGGCAAAAAGAATTTGAAAATAGATGACTATGAAGACAAATTTATGGAAGAGAAGTTAAGTATAGAAACCTTCCCAGACAGTATCAAGGACTTTCATAACCATCCCAAGTTCATTTTATCCTCTAAGATACCTACCACCAAGGTTCATTTAAATCCAGATGCCAAGCCTGTGGGGTTCTTCAAAAACGACAAAGTATATTTACGCGAAGATTTACAGTTACTTAAGTCCAAAAATAAATGGCTAAGAGAAGGTAGGAGTGTACTAGAAGGATCAAAACCCAAAAAAATTGTTAAGAATTACATGGTATCCAAAAGGGGACAATCTGATGCAAGGGAAAATGCTGAAACTGAGCTATTCACATATGATCAAACTGAAACTTTTAAGCCATCCACACCATTATCCAATGGAGCTATAATCACGAACAAGTTTGGAAACATAGAAGTATACCATCCAAACATGATTCCTGTTGATTGTGTTTTGATTGAACATCCCTTGGTCACCAAGGCTGCTGATTACTTGAAGATCAAATATGCCAAGGCTGTGGTTGGATGGGATTTTTCAGGAGAAAACAGAGTTAAAGGGAAAAACAATACCTCAAAGGCAACTGCAAATTTTGGGGGTATTGTATGCTTAGAGAAATATCAGGAAGCTGTGTGGTGCATTATTGAAGAACTTGAGAACATAGCTAGGGAAAAAAAGATGATAGATAGACAAAAACATAACATGAGAAAATGGGTGGAATTGTTTAAGAGACTGAAAATCAAGGAAAGATTGGATGGTGAAATTAATGCCAGTGGATGGCTATCTCAAAATACAAATCAAACTGATACAATGAATGAAGATGTTATATCAGAAAAGGAAATTGCGGAGTCTGATAATAGTGAACAATTTGAGGGAGGATTTGAAGTATCTGAAGAAGAAAATGACGACAAAGATCCATCCAATGCTTCTGATATGAACTTTGATGACTTCATGAATGAGATTGGAATTTGATGATAATACTGATCTATTTTTTTGGTGCAAGACTTGATTACTTAATATTTTTTAAATCATATTCGGATATATGATTTTTCCACATGTAAATAATAAGGATTTTTTTTTTTAGACATTTTTCTCTTTTTTTTATGAACCTATGTAATCATATTTATTGACATAACGCTATCATTAAATAAGCCAAAGTAAAAATAAAAACCATAGAAAATTTTTAAAAAAATATTATAAAAAAACTGAAGAAACCAAAAATGGGGTATTTGGATACTTTGAAAAAATTGAATAAACCTTCACAGAAGAAGATTGTATCAGCAAAACCTAGTTCCACTATTGACGAAGAAGACGATCGTATTAGATTGCTTAAGATTGCAAAGAGACAAATAGATCCATTAGATATTAAAACTGATCTTCTACCAGAAGACTATAAACCAGTTATACCTAGACACATTATAGAAAAGAACTTGGAGAAAAAAACTAAGGAATTGAAGAAGATGAATTCAAAATTTAAAAACAGCGGAAATAGTTCAATGCATCAAGATGAGTCCAACATAATCAAACAAAGACTAATAAACAAATATAAGAGTAAAAACCCCAAAAACCCAAAGCCAGTTGTAGAAACAAAGGAACACACGCCAGAAAAGAAAATGTCTTTCAAGGAAATGATGAAACTTGCTGAGGGCAATAAAAAACATGAGATAAAGCCTGTAGAAAAGAAAGTCATTAAAGAATCAGAAAATAAAATAAACAAAAAGAGTAGATTTTTGAATAGAGAAAAAATAAATGAACAAAAAAGACTTGAAGCTTTCAAGAACCAAGAAAAACTTCTATCTAAAGCAAAGCCGCATGAAATTAAAAAGGATGATAAATCAAATGAGAGTGAAGAAAAGGAGAATGAATTTGAATATACACCAACCGGATTTGATCTGTTGATGGAAGAAGAACTGGAGGCTGAGGAAATAGCTAGAAGAGAAGATGTAAAGGAAGCCAAACTGCTAAAGAAAAGGGCACTGGAAAAGCAAAAATTGAAGAATCGTCATTGATCATAATATCCACACAAGAGTGCCAAACAATAGCACGAACACCAAGGACACATCCACAAGTGAAAGGATAATTTCCAACATGGTATATGTAAGAAGTAGTAGATTGCAGAAGGTGAAAAGTATAGATAAAAACAAAGATCCTGCTATGATGTATCTCCAACTATTGGAGATGATAATTTTGGTGTCTTGCGATGCATGTTTTTTGAATTGCATCAACACTATGATTATTAAAATTTTTGACAAAGGACTTAAGATCAGTAGAAAGTTTTTTTTGAAGGATTTATTACTTTGAAATTCCTCTTCCTCTTCGGTTAGACGACTTGTTGACCCACTGAGGTTAAGTCCATGTCTCGGTATACTACTGTAATTACTGCGGAAGTCATTCTCAAATGTGGAAGCTCTTGATATGGGTCTTTTGTTTGTGAAGGTTACTGATCTTCCACTACTATTCACTATAGATCCTATTGAAGATGATGGTGATTTTGATATTAGTGCGGGTGATATATTCATAGGTGATTTTGTTATACTCAAAGTGTTTAGCCTTGGTTGCTTTTGTACGCTTTGGCTAGGAAGCTTATGTATTTCTTTATAAGTTTGATTAAATCCTCCTGTTTGTAGAATTCTTTCTATAAAAAACTCATCTTCTTTGTCATCTGAATCGGGAAAGAATTCAATATTCTCCTTAATGTATTTATACAGAGTTAAATCATTCATATTTTGTATTTGGAAATTTTCATAGAAGAAAAAGTTTAAAATTTTATTAGTTAGAAACATCTCATGTGACATGCCATTTTTTGCTACCTTTCTAGGTTTCTCATTCTCCTTAATAATAAGACTTAATGGTAGAATTGAAATTATCGCATTATTATTCATCATGTCGTCTATATTTATCATCCAGTATACCTCATTCAAATGATCCACATATAAAAATCTTTTCCTCTTTATATTTTTTTGACTTACTCCTTTCAATATATCATTTGATTTGAAAGATAAGTCATTTGTTATGTAGCATTGAGAATTTCTTATACCCCCTATATGATGTTGGATGATGTATAGTCCTTTTTCTTCGTTGTGACACTTTGACAGAAGATTTGGTGTATAAATGTTCATTGGTTCACCAGCTTGCTTATAGAAAGACAAATCTATCTCATCTGTTTTCAATTGCTCAAAACTGCAATAGTTGACTAGATAAAACTCCAAGGCTTCTTCAACAGTGTAGTACTGTTTGATGATAAAACGGTCTATGTTTGGATTACTAAGAAGATTGCTATATTGATAGTAAATTCTATCAAATAAAAGATGTATAGGAATAGATGGGATGTTTGCTTTGTTGATAAACTCCGGATTTGTTGCATATATTAGATTTAAAATGTTATAGATTATGTTGATGTAAGCAATTTCATCTGTGAAAAACTCGTTAGAGGCTTTATAGTCATCATCTTTCAAAAGAATCTCATCAAAATTCATAGCTTTTATGTTTTGAACTGGGTATTTGGTATTGTATGATTTGATTAAAGAAAAAAAAAAAATTAATCTTATTGTATAGATTCCTTATAATTATTAAAAAAAAATTCTTTATTTTTTTCATCACCCTTTTTTTTTGTTTTCCGAAATGATATCAAGAAAAAAAAAAAAATTTAATAAAAAAACTTAATTAACATCATTAATTTTAACAGTAATCACTTGATGGTAATAAAACTGAAAGGTAATGAAACTTTACCTGACAACTTACATTAACCAAAAGAAAAAAAAAAACTTTTTACAGAATTATAAAAAATGAATAAATATAAAAGAAATAGACTTGAGAAATACTTAGAGTCTACTGATAATACTAACATCAACAAGGTAGCGAGACCATCTGATTACGAGAATAAACAAGCATCTGTTAGAAACAATCTGGATAGTATCGATATTGATAGATTAAATAACATTAATGCAGGAAAAACACAGAATCAGGAAAGATTATCCAGGTATGAGATATTAGAAAGGGTATTGCTGCAGATCCCATTAGCAAAGAAGCTTCAGTATTCAGACATTAACACAATAAGATCAATCAAGGATAAACCTGTGTACACCACCTCTAGTTTTATGAAGAAGTATTCAGAAAAAATGAAAACCATGGACATGGAAAGCATAGAGAAAAACTTTGTATATGATCCAAAGTCAAAGTTGGTGAAAGATGAAACCAAAGGATACTACAATGAAAAAAACGGAAAGTTTTATAGATACCTAGATTCAGAAGGGAAGGAACTGAAGGAGTTGGAAGACAGAGTAAGAAGGGAAAACATCAAGAAAGAAATAGATATGAGAAACAAGATAAAAATGGATAAAAAGAACGGAAAGAAGTTGAATAGACAGGAGTACGAAGCATTGATGGATAAGCGGAACCAAGTATTGTTTGCGAACCCTACCTTAATGTCCAAGAAAAACAAGACTCAGCAGGAGTCATTAGATGAGAATAAAAGAGACTTGAGTAAAATGACAGCTAAGAGTAAAGTTGGGAAGAAGTTGAATATGAATATATTGAGCAAGTATAAATAATATGTAATGAGGTTGTTTGGTGATATGATCACGTGTATCCCCAATGTTTAAGGAACAAAATCGAATTAGGCAGACACAGGTAAGTGTTTCTTATTTTTTTTTCTTTTTCTTTTTTTTTCTCCTCCTTGCTGAAATTAGTATCTAGGTGTATGGTGAAGTTTCCCTTTAGGGAATATTCTATAGATGTATTTTCCTATTTTTTTTTTATTTACTTTTTTTCTGTTTCCTAATTACATATTCTAAAGAAGACATTCAAAACAAAAATTCAAATAAGAACTTATTTGATTAAATAAAAATAATATCGTTATATTGATAACAACCATAGAAGATATATATATATATATAAGAATTTAGCGGAAATGGATGTACAAAACAAAAAGTTTATAAATAACTTAGCCTCTAATGATTTAAAAACTAGAAGAAAATCTATAAACAGCATACAAGAAAGATTAAAAATAACCAAAAAAAAAGCTGATTACGACAGAATATGGAAAGGTTTATACTATGCTATGTGGTTTTCAGATAGACCATTAACTCAACAAAAGTTGGCTGATGAATTGGCTGATATATTTTTGATTGAAGAGATTTTTGGCAATGATGATAAGAACTTTGAAAAGTTCATCAAGTTCAGTAAATCTTTTTGGAAGATCATTGCGTTAGAATGGTTAAACATTGATTATCACAGAATAAATAAGTTTTTGTTATTACTAAGAAGAGTGTTTAACAGACAATTGGAAGTAGTTGTTAAGTATAACGACATAAACAAGACCCAAGAATATTGCGACAGGGTATTGAACAAGTTTGTATTTTCAGGTGATAAAAGAATATATAATGGTATTCCATTCCATATTATTGATATAGCTAAGGATGAATTAGTTAAGGTGATTACCAAGTTGAATAAGAAAGATGAAGAGGAATTGGTCAGTGAAGAACTTACAAAGCTGATTAAAGAGGCCAAAGTTGATCCTATATTTAAGTTAATCCTGGATCTTGTCAACAATTACCACATCAACAAGGACTACAGAACTTATATTAAAGATAACTTGGTTAATGATCAAGACTTAATTGATTATGGAATTATTGAAAGATGTTACAAGCCACAATATGTTTCTAAAAAAGATGTTGAAGAGGATGAAGGAATAGATGAAGCTGAATGGAAAGGATTTTAAATGTATGTATAGATGAATAATTTATTTTTTTGCAAAAGCACGTGACTGAAAAGTTTCTTTTTTTTATATTTTATTTTTTTTTATTTGTATAATATTTTTTTTTTCTCATATCACAAATTATCAGTAATGAAATTTCAAAAATGCTATTCAAATAGAGTATATATATGGAATTCATAATTTAAGATAAAAAGATTTTATAAAAACTAAAAAGAGACATAGCAAAAAAAACCACACACTTTTAATAAATATATCAAAAAAAAAAAAAATGTTTAAAGTTGATGGATGGAATATAAATAGTAAATCTATTGCTAAGGATGCTTCCAGTAATAAACAAAAGAAATCAAAGAATAATAAAAAAGTTCATGAACAGAAACAAAAGGATAAATTCAAACATAAAAACGTAGAATCTACAGATAATGACAAAGAAGTTTCAAGAATTTTAAGCAACACTTCGAAAGAAAAGAAGAAAGTTGCTAAAGACAATGATTCAACTTTTAAGCAAGAAAAGATCATGACTAGTCAAGGTAATGATCATACAGGAGACCTTCAAATGAATCCAAAGAAGTTGACTCCATTACAACAAAAACTATTCAATAAGTTGAAGGGGTCAAGATTTAGATGGATCAATGAACAACTTTACACTAACACTTCATCATCAGCATTGGATTTGATCACCAAACAACCTGAACTGTTTGATGAATACCATAAGGGATTCAGGGAACAAGTGACCACTTGGCCTATCAACCCATTGGACATAATGATCAAGAACATCAAGACTAGATTTAGTGGTCGTAACTTGAATGCACCTGGTGGGCTGCCTGCCATTGATAGAACTTGTGTCATTGCTGATATGGGGTGTGGAGAAGCAGCTTTAAGTTTGGAGATCAACAAGTTTTTTGAACAAAACAAAAAGAAATTCATGAAGCAACATAAAAATATCAAGGTTCATTCATTTGATTTGGCCAAGCACAACGAAAGAATCACTGTTGCTGATATCAAGAATGTTCCATTAGGAAACGAGGAATGTTGTGTTTGTATTTTTTCCTTGTCTTTGATGGGTGTAAACTTCTTAGATTTCATTAAGGAAGCATTCAGAATATTGAAGCCTAATGGGGAGTTGTGGATTGCTGAAATCAAATCAAGATTTAAGGATCAAAGTCTTAAAGAGTTCATAAAAATAGTTGAACAATTGGGCTTTAGACACAAGTTAACCAAGACTTTGGAAGAGGAAGGTGATGATAAGGAAATGTTCATAAGATTTGAATTCTTTAAGCCTGATGAAAGAACTGTTATGGAAATGAAGGAAAGACAAGCTAAAAGAACCAAGTTTTTGGACTCAGATAGAAACGAAGATGAAGATATTGAAGCAAAAAGAGAAAAGCAACCGGAATCTGAATGGTTATTAAAGCCATGCATCTACAAAAGAAGATAATGATTATATATAAATAAAACTAAAAGTTGAATTATAATTCGTTTTATTTTAAATTACTACTCTTGTTATGAAGAGGTTTGAAAAAATGAAGCAACATTACTGTACTTGTTCAAAACATCCATTATATTAACACCTTGTTTGACTTCTTCATTGCCTTTGTAGTTGTAGCATCCTCTAAAGCCGTAGTATTGGTACACTTCAAGAAACAAACAATAAAGAACAATGAAAAAGTAAATAAACTTGAACCCAAAGAGTGTGGATATGCTAAACACAAGCCACATGGCTATTGTTAAATACATGCCATACCAAAATATTAGTCTATCTAAGGGATTACCAAATTCTTCCAACCCATATTGTTTATAACTTTCATACTTGAAATCCTTATCATAACTCCATCTCAACCCCACAAGTTTTCTTCCAAATATGTTTTGAATGGAGTAAAACTCAACACTTTTGATAATTATTAAAAGAATGGTTATGTTTGTAAATGATCCAAAGCTGTAAGCTAATAGGTATGTGAGTATGGAGATAGTTTTTATGAGGATGTATGATGAAGAAACTATTGGCGAAGTGGAGTTAATAACTGTGCTTTTCAAGGATTCAAAGAAAGACATTATTGTAAAAGGAATATGTATAGTTTGGAGATTTATGTTTTTTTTTTTTATTATTTTTCACTATTTTTTGTATTCGTTGGTTTTATGTTATATCTTATTTTTTTTTTTAAGGTGCTTTATACAAAAAAAAAAATCCAAAAAAAAAAATATATATACTTATTTTTTATCAGCGAAATTATATAAAGAAATGAGTATTCAATATGGAATCCTTGTGAATTAACATTTCTTGAGACTTGTAAGTATTAACTTCATTTTTGATTTCTTGGAAAACTTGCATTTCCTTCATGGTTTTCAATCTCATGAGATCTTCTTCAGACAAATCGCTAATACTTTCGTCATCAAAGCTATCTGATGAACTATCACTATCATCTGATAGTGGGGGTAGAGGGAAAACCTCCACACTCTGGCTGAATACAATTTTGTTCATTTTAGGAATACGTTTTGGTGCTGGTTTATTTGTATCTTTATAAATAACCCATTTCTGTCGATTTTTATCAAAAACCTTAATTTCATGGAACCCACTATCAAAGAGTCTGGTTAAAACTGGATCTTCAAGTTGTTCATCCTTCTCATTATTTTTCACCAAGGTCATCAATTTCTCCAAGTTTGTGAATGATAGGTTTCTATATGAGTTCTTACTCATAACACTACTTTCACTATTTGTACTACACACAGATATTCTTCTGTTTTGATTAAACCCTTTTTTGATTTCTAATGGACTATAGAGTTCCAAGAAATCAAAATCATCTATGGATTCTGACTTTATCATTTGTTGATTCAAAATATTCCCCCATGAATCTGATTTGGTTGGAGAGCCATGGTTGGAGTGTGAAGGATTTGGAGATAAGTTTGTTTTCACAACATTGTTCCCATCATTCAGTTCGTAAGTCTTCAAGGCAACATCAAGAAGCATGTCAACATCCTTCAAGTTGTTTCTATTTTCGACTTGGGGTTGATGTTGAAAGTTGTTCAAGTTTGTATTGATAGGATGTAATAAAGCACTCTTTGAGGTTGATTGGTTAACTGGGGGCTGGTTGTTGGCTTTCATGTGTTTACCATTTCTCTTAGAATCAACAAGAGGCTTTGACTTGAATATTCCAAACATTTTCTTTTTCAATGTTGACTTTTTTTCTTGATTAGATGTAATCTCCAAGGACTGTGTGGGTTGAGCTTTATATATTTCAGGTTTATCAAGTCGAATGTTTCCAGAGACTTTAACCTTTATGAATCCATCTGTTTGATTATCCTTCTTCTGAGCATCATTCTGTTTTAAATTTTTATTAAATCCTAAAGGATCTCCCTTATTTAAATTATCAACTAGTTCATCATATTTCAAGCGTCTTAGTTTGAAATAGTTCTTCAAGACAGGATTTTGCCCAACATATATTAAATCTTTATTTCTCATGGGACCATAAAATATGAATGACTTGTAACTGTTACCGACCATGGTGGATAAACTTTGATTATATTGTTGTTGTTGATCATATGTGCTAGTGAAGGAATGGTTTTGCATACTTTTGATCTCAAAGTCTTTAGTATTTAAAGTGACTTCATACTTTTTCATATTGTTTGGGTTCTGAAATGTTGTTTTTGTTCTTATTAGATTGTTATTTGACTGGAGACTTGGTGCAGTATTATTTCTCTTAATATATGGTTGTTGTTGAACTTTGTTATTATACTTGTTTGATGGTGTTTGAATATTGCGAGGTACTTTATTTGTCTGAATGTTGTTATTCCCATTAAGATTGAAAGTGTTTGATCTTCTAATATGATCAATATTTCTATTGTAATCAATATTATTAGTATGTTGCATATTCATTATTGTATCTTTAGAGAGAATAGGGAGATAATATTGTTATTAAGTTGTTTTATTAGTTCGTTTTTGTAATTTACTCTATTTTAGATAGATTGTAATTTTGTTGATAAAATTAAATAATGTACTAAAGATCCCTTATTTATTATATCACTTTTATTTTATTTTTCTAATAAAAAAAAAAAATAATAATAATAAATTGAAAATGAGGTGCCAGATCTTTAAAGGAATTAAATTTTAAAAAAATTAAAAAAGGAAGAAAAAATGATGAAAATTATCTTCAGCTCGTTAATAATGTTCTAATTTTAAAAATATAGTATTATTTTTACCCCCCCCCCACATATTGTAAACATATGATGAACAGCCATACGCTTTATTGTAAATATTTTCGGTAATAAAAAATAAAAAAATAAAAAACATTCTAGGTTTTATTTAATGGAAATGAGAAAAAAATTTATATATACATAAAAGAAAAAGATATATCATTCACAAAATGATAATCATCTTTAAACAAAATGTAACATTAATAACTACAAATATATCTATACATATATTTATGAAATTATGATTAAACTATTAATCATTATACTAAAGAAATAAGAATACGAAATACTTATATAAACATTGAATATAAAATATTAAAAATAAATACACACAGGCACATGTTAATATATAATATTGGTAGCGTTTATCATTTTTATTCATCTATCAAGAAATCAAATTCATCATCTTTTTTAATACTCTTTTCTAATATATTCAAATCCAACTTATTACCTTGATTATCCTCAAGTAAAGTTTCACAACTCTCTACTACAAGTTTAGCCATGAACAACATCATAGCATGTGACACCACAGCTGGTGTTATAGATGTTTGTTTACCTATTTCCTCATCTGATTGTTGAATAATTTTTTTTATTTTGTTACTAGGAAAAATTATACTCTTATTGATCAATAAGTCATTTATTTTGTTTATATCAGGTTTCTCACTCATGTTAATATTGGTAATAGTATATTGAATAAATATGTATATATTAGGTTCGTTATAATATAAAGTATAGGTTTTATTTTCTTTTTCTATGTGTCTTTTTTTTTTTTGGTATATAAAGTTGATTTATATTCCCACTTATCAAATTATATATCTACTGTTTATCTTGGATAAACAACAGTCTTTTTATGATTGATATATCCATTTTAATGATATATATTATTTTGTAGGAACAAAACAAAACAAAAAAAATTTTTTTTTTCCTTTTTTTTCTTTTTTTTTTGGAATTTGAGGAACAAACACACACGTGCACTTATTAAAGTAGTAAATGAAGGAAGAGTCATGTGACTCTCTTGTAGAACATACACCAAAAAAAAAAAAAAAAAAAAGAAAACTATAAAAGTTTTAAATGATAAGGATTAAAAAAAAAAAAAACAGAACAGAACAAAAATATATTCATTTTCATTTTATAAACAATATATATATTAATACAATAATGATACCCCTCTCCTTTAAGTGTTCTTAATTCAATATTTCAGAGGGGTTTTTAAACAAGAGAAAAAACTTTACATATACAATTTATACTATTAAGTATCTAATTGGAATATGAATTAACTTAACAACATATCCTAATAAACCAATAACTAAGAAACCCATACCTACTGCTCTAATGATTTGAAATAATTCAGCATTACTTGGTTTCTTACATTTGTTTATGAAACTTAAAGAGTTGTTGATAAGTTGTTGTGTTTCTTGAGTATTGCTCTTCTTTTCAGCCATTGTATATGTGTAATTGAATGATGTGGTTTATTATTTTTATGTATATTTATAGTTTATAAAAGATTGTTTTATTTTATACAAAATAATGAAATAAAAAACAACAACAACAAATTCATGTTTTCTTTATTTTCAAAGTAAAAAAAAAAAAATTTTTTTTTTTTTTTACTTCATGGGTTTTCACACTTTTGAAAAAAAAAAAAAAAAAAAAACATTAAAAACATACATATTGGCAGGCGGATATAAGATCCTTATCATTTTTTACAAAAAAATCTTATCCTTTTTTTTATAAAATTTAACAAATCAAGGCAAAAAAAAAAAAAACAATTAAACTTAATCTATATCTAATTAACCAAAAATTGATATATATATATGTCTGAAAGTTCTAGTATTATATCTAATTCAAATGATTCAATTAATGATGATGTTCCCTTATTCAAAATCACAAAATTAAAGAATTCATTCATCAACAAAATTCAATCTTCAAATGAAACTATTACAAACACCTTTCATTACAACAACTTATTTATCATATCCACTGATGTTGGTTCTATTTATATAACAGATCTTTCCAGAAATATTATTTTAAAGGAATTCAAAAAACTGCATAAAGATTACATCACATCAATCCATGTAAAGAACAATCACATGATAAGTTCATGTATTGAGGGGATAGTCAACATTATATCCTTAAATGACTATCAAATCAAAAAGAGATTCAATTTCAATCGTTCTTTGAACTATGTTAAGCTTCATGATCAGTTTGATAACATAAGCAACAAATGCTTCTTTTTAAGTAGCTTCAATGGACTGTTAGTATCATGTAACCTTGACTCAATAGAGTTGAAGGAAACTCAAAGCAATTGGCTTTCATACATTAACTTTTCCACCAATGGCAACACAAATGATTTGAAAGTTGTTGAATTGCTATCCATAGATTCAATATTATTCTTTGAAGTTATCGATATAGATAAATTCTTGATCATCAACTTTAATCAAATAATGATTGTATCCTTCAATAAAGACGGAAATATCACTACTCTCTTTGATCAGGGTTATAACATAAAAAATGAAAACATCAACATTGTTCATAAATCTAAAGATTTACTCATGGTGTCTATCAACAACTATCAAAGAATCTTAGCTATCAACTTAACAAAATTTGAGCTGATAAGAGAAATAGCTTTGGATTTGAATGAAGTATTGTACATACACAGCTTTGAAACTTGTACTTATTCCTGGGATAAGGATTTGTTTATCCCACCTTTTTTGGGTTTTTTCAAGAACATGACCATAAGCATAATGGATATAAACAAGGACATGCATATTATTGAGGATGATATTGAATTACCTGTATCCAGCAAAAAGTTTATAGATGCATTACAAATGAATGACACATACCTCTCCTTAATAATGAAGGATGAGATATTCAATATTTATCCATATTCCAGAAAAATGGTGTTTGATTGTTATGTAGAGAATCAAGATTCATGGCACTCATGGTTAATAAGTGGAGAAATTGATGATATTAATGATAATGAAAGATATCAAATAGGTCTCAATGTCATAAAACAAGATCAAGACAATGTTATAAGAATATTGGATCAAAACAATTATAAAGAACTCAAGGAAAATGGAGATTCATTTATATCATTAATTACAAGTGTCAATGATAAGGAATTTGAAAATATTTTAACAAAACTGATTGATGTAGATATAAATAAATGTAACATAACTTATTTATTGAACTCAAAGGTTTTTATTGCATTGTTGTCTAGATTAATCAAATTGAACCATACCGTGTTTGGTCATTTTTTGAAAAAATTTGAATCCGAAATGTCCATTGAAACTCTTGAGGTAATTAAAAATTTGGTTACCCAACAGGAAAGGGATTTCCCACTTTTGAACAGTCAGTTGGTTTTATCAAATAAAGTTACCTTTGAAAGTGAAGAGCTATTGAATGTTTACTATGATATCTTGAGTTATAACATTGATACTGTTTATTACAAGGATCAATTGCTAAGGTACTTGAAGATGAACACCAGTATCATCAAGGACATTTATAACTCACATGAACTAATCAACAAATTGGAATATGGGTGCCTTTCAGATATTGATAGAATGAAGTATCTGTCAAGGCTCATAAACATCATAATAACCAATGTTGATGAGAATGATCTGATCAGTTATTTAATTAATAACTCCAACATCGAACAGTTTGATATTTTATTACTATCACAATTGTTACCATTGTTGGAATGTAACAAGTTGAACTTGGACTTATTTAAAGTTTGTATAGATTATTTCATGTTTGAAAAGGCAAACTTAAACACGGATAACCCAACTTCATTGATAAGATTTTTGAACAAGTATTTCAATGAAAGGTACATAACCAACGAGAATGAAAAAAAATCCATTTCACAGTACTTCTTAATTAAATGGAATTCATTGGATAACAAGGATCTTTTCCTTGAAGAAGTCATTTATCTATACATACAACTGAATGAATACAATGAGCTTCTGGCATTGATATTGGATAAAAAGGACATAAAGGATTGTATAAATTTGATAATGGTTAATCATGCAAACATTAACAATGTTCTTTTATGGGAAAAAATATTCAACTTTGTTCACTCAAAGGAGAGTGACATTGTGATTTCAGATTATCAGTTTATTATGGATTTTGTTAACAAAAACAATTCAAAGTTCCAAATAAATGTTTTGATTTTTTTATACGAACAACTGTTAACAAAATTGAATAACTTTGATACAAAGGTTGATCAGCATATCAAATTTAAAAAATTGGAAGTCTTGAAAATTAAAAGTCTATTACAAAATGAATTGAGTAATGTTTATGCTAAGAAGATGATGTATTTACAAATGGCAGAGTTTCATGATTAAGTAATTAACTATATATTTATATAAGAAGTGGATTGATTATTTTAATAGGTTTATTAGATCATTAGCAATCATTTCCAATTCGTTCAAATTGTTTAAAGAACCGATTTTATAGATCTGTGCAAATTCTGGGATCTTGCAGTAGTTGATGAACTCATTGATTTTCAATACAAAAGTCTTTATGTCATGCTTGTCTAAAGAAATAATATTCACTCTGGGCTTTGTCAGCTCGAATGCATCATTGAAATAGTTCTCCTTCAAGTCCATTGTGGTTTTATCGTTCAAGTGATGGATTATCTTGTTGTAGAACATGGACAACTCAAGTTGTAACCCTGTGGAGATATTTATTTCCACATTTTTCAACACAATTGGTTGATTTTGATGGTTGATAATATCCGATATTATCAGCAATAGTCTCTTGGCCTGAATTTTCTCTTCAGAAACTTTCTCCTCAACATGTGCTCCATATCCACCTATCCCACCTAACTGTTGTCTAAACAGGTCCATGTCATTGTATTCAAGCATTTGAGAGAACAAATCATCCTTTGGCATCAATTCAGGTGTGTTGATCATGTTGTTCAAAATAGGAATTCCTGATCTGATCTTCATGTTTTCTTGCATTTCAAAATCATTGAGCTCATCAAACACATCATCCTCGTAATAGTTCGAGCTGTTTGTGGTTTGTACATTTTCCTTATCATAGTTGATGGTCAGATCTCCCTTCTGCAAATTGGTGGTGATCCCATTGTGTAAATCATTGAAGTTGATGAATCCCTTGTTTGAGTTCAAGTTCAAAATCTCCAAGACTTCTTGATCCAAGGCTTCATCAGCAAAATCCACCTGCTTGATCTCATCAAACTTGTTGACTGTGTTGTAATCATCATCCTCATATATCGGCTCCCACAGCAGTGTTGTGTTGAAGTCTATCAACTCCTGCAAGGACACAAAGTTCAATATTCTATGTTCAAGAGATAAATCCAACAACATCTCTGCATCCCATTTAGAAAATGTCTTCAACTCAGATTGCAAGCTGTTCAACAAGTTTATAAAGATATCTGATTTCTTAAGCCCCATGGATATGGGCTTGTTAAGATTGATGTATGCCTTTGGTAAGGTCCCACTTGCCTTCCATGAAGCCAATATGGACATTTCAGTGATTGAATCCCATGACTTTTTGATCAACTTGAATGCATTTATCATGTTGATTTTGGATTGCTGGAATGTCAAAATCACCTTCTTAGGTGACTTCTCCAACTTTGTTATGGTATTTTGTAAGTCTATCAAGGCTTGGTAAGTTTGCTGTCTATATTTGGTCTTGAATTCATCTATAATACCCCAATTGAAAGGCAAGAACTTGTTTTGTGATCTTGTATAAATCAAAGTTATGTTTGTTAATCTTATGTTGGATATTCTATGAGAACAACAATCATCCAAGATTATGTAGATTTGTCTATTAACCAACTTCAACTTATCATCCCAATTGATCAACCACTGGTGGAAAATAGTACTTGTCAAGAAACTTTCCTTGTTGGAATAGTATTCAATCCCATATTTGCTCAAAATATCATCATGATAGGTATCCTTTTCTGCACCAAACTCAGATTTAAAGCATTGATAGTTCTCGTATTTCCCAATGATCAAAGGATTCAACTTTTCACTGGCATCAACATTGCAGCAGAACATTATGCTCATTATTTCAATTTGTCTCTTCAACTTTGATATACCATAGTATGATTTATCCAGAGGCAAGTTGTATGCCAATAATGTTTCATCCAATGTAAACAAGTCTCTTTTTGGAATTTTCGATAGATAATTCTTTAGAGTGTCTCTTTCTTCATAAGACCAGATTTTCTTTGGTTTGTTGATTTCCAAAAAATTCTTATTTTGGGATGGTGGTTCTATTTGACATTTCTCCAAGAATTTTAACATCCACTTATATGAAAAAAAACCCTTTCCTGTTCTTTTATCCAAGGGCAACTTTTGCCATATAGAAGCAGCAGTATCTTTCAAAATAGGAAAAGTTATGGGAATGGAATTCCAAGATGTTTGATATATCCACTCATGAAGAATCTTCCTTAGCATCTGATTTTGTAGGGATCTACTTGAATGGTGCTTTGGTAAAGTATCTTCAAAGTCATCCTCTTCTTCCTCAATGTTAGTGATGATGTTTTGTGGGATTACTTCTTTTTGTTGTTGTTTTTTAGGTTTAGCAACTTTATTTGGTTTTGGAGGGTTGGTCTTAGCTAGCTTAACACCATTTTGCTTTGCATTAAGTTGCATGATGAGATTGTTCCCATTTTTCAAAATTCTGGATATAGTTGTTTGTGAAGGTTTTTTTAAAGAGTGATAAGTTCTTTGAAACCAAGAAGCCAAATCATCTTGGGTCCAGTTAGGATGTTCCAATGAGATTTTATACAATTCAACTTTCTGTTCCAAGGTAAACCACATAGGCAAACAAAAAAAAAAGAAGTGATAAGATGATTAAAAAAAAAAAAAAAAACACTCCTATTTGATATTATTTTTTTGGGTTCTTTGTTTATTTAACTATATAAAAGAACTTAATATATATAATGACTAATTTTTTTAAATGTTAATATGATTTCACTCTTGAAATTTCAATTTTTTTGTTTTTTTTCGTGGAAAGTAGAAAAAAAAAAAAAAACAAAGAAGTCAAATGGTGAACAAAAAAAAAAAATAACAAAGGCAGAAGTGTTGGGGTCTTAAAAAAGTAATGGACTCAGTAGGAAAATAAATGCTACCATTGAGAACTTCTTCGAAAAAAAAAACATTATACCCGATTCAAGAGTGGGTTTACAGTCTACATATGATACATAGATAATTATTTAACTACCTCTATAAGTAGTGTATCCAAAGTTATTTAATAACAATGGTATATGGTAATGATGAACTGTACTATTTTTAATAATAAATGGTATATCAATGTATGGGTATAGAGTGTCTTCATTGATCAAATCATAGTAGCTTGATTTTATTTGGAATCTTATCATGTAAGTGTTTGTATGTGTTATTTTGTGATCCTCAACAAATTCCCAACTCTCTTTAGGTACTCTCCCATCTTTGTTGGTTTTTTGCTGAGCTATTTTGATGTTGTTTTTTTCAGTGATTAGATATAGTTCGCATGAAATATCACTTAAAGGTAATCCCTTGTTGGAATTTAAGATATGGCAAGATACAGTGTAATCAGTCATTAATATATATATACTATTGGTACAATATGGGGGGTTTTTTTTTTTATTTATTATTCTTTCTATAATAATAAAGATGAAATTGTTGTTTATATACCTATATAATAAAAAAATAAATGTTTATCAATTCTTAGATAAGAGTTATCGCTATTTACCGACAAAATTTATGAATGCTTTTTGCCTACTTTATTTTTTTTTTTTTTTAAACCCTTTATACAAGGTAAAAAATATGCTGTTATTTAAATATTTTACGGTATTGTATACTTTAATTAATGGAATGGTAGGTGATACAGTTACAATTCTTAAAGAAAACACAAATTTTTTCATAAGCACATACAATGTTTACGATGTATTCATATTATTGATTGTCTTGTGCATATATACCTTAAACAAGTGATCTCTAGTAAATTTTACTCTCATGTTTTTACTTTTTTTTTTTGTAATTTCCCATTCTTGTATATAAAATTTATAATATTTTTTTTTTTTGTCACTATGTTGATTATTATCATATGTAAAAAATATCACATATCTCAAAGTTGTTAGATCTACATACCAAAAAGAAAACCCAATCAAAAAATAAAAATGAACACTTATTACCCGTCTATATGAATGTTGAACACATCGATATAGATCTTAGAAAGTTTAAAGTTGTAAACAAATTACTACCCTCAAAGCATCACGATGAATTATTAAGTATAATAAATCCTTTCTATTATAACCAATTCAATGTCACCTATTTTGATATGTTGCAATCTCAGCAAGAGTTGCTTGATTTCTTGGAATACATACCTCTGAATCTACAGAGTATCCACAAATATATTAAATATTCTATAGCCCTTATTACAGTTCTGCAAAGAAAAATAAACAAACATAAATTCATGACAAGTGTTGAATTCATGAATCAATACAAAGAATTTAGTTATTTATTTATAAACACAATCCCCTTGAGAAAAATTATGTTGTTTGGAATAGTAACAGCTCACAGCAGTATGCAGGATGTGGAAAATAACTCCAAATTCAAAATCGTCTTAAATGATAACATCACATGCTTAATCAATGGAGTTAAAGTCAAAGAGTTCAAAAAGTTGTATAGTCAAAAGTTGTGTATTAAAGGTGAGATAAGAATTAATTATACTGATTGTAGCTTCTATTTTCTAATAGATGACATGGATCTGATCAATGAAGTGCAGTTATTGGTTTTTAATGAAAAAGTTGCTCTTTTTATAGAACGTATATTTTTGAAACATCAATGGAATCTGCAACATACAAACATTGATGAAGAATTGATTCAGATGCTTGATCAATGGTATTCATTTTCACAATTGAAATATTTGAAGGATATTGATCAACAATGTCTCTTATACATAAAAGAATGCACAACGCCCCCAATTTTTCATTACAAAAGCTCTCTCAAACTATACAATGATTTAACAGTTGCAATATTTTTTCATCTTTTACACATGTTTTATGGCAAAATAGGGTTTATTAGTCTTCATGATGAATTGCGAAAGAATTTGAAAGTGTGTAAAATGTTGATTAATTTTTTGAAAAGGCAACATGAAACAATGAGTGATCCACAGTTTAGACTTCTGTTCAAGAATCTTCAACACAATGTCATTAAAGACTTTGATGTGATTTTTGAGTTGTTTTTCATAAAAGGGATTATATCTAGCATTGATATTATTGAAATGTGTGAGCTTATCTATTCAAAGGCAAGACAGTACTTGAAGTATACAAGCAATTTAACTATATGTGTACGATTGAAACGCTATTTAAGGAATGAAGAGATAATGAGGTTTTTAGTTAAACATGTATGTTACAATTACCTTGATTTAAGGGCATCCAAGGATTCCTCAGATGCAAAGAAAATACTTAAAAATATAGAATTAAATGAAGAAAATGAAGAACTTGTTATACATATTCATATAAAATGATAATAGTTTGTAATATTAAACATATATATCTTCACTAATGCCTTGTGATGTTTTAAATTATACTTGATTGAAGTCACGTGTGTGTGCACCATAAGAACACATCCCTCCACTAAAAAAAACAGAAAGAAAAATATCTGGTGTATCTTACCTATGAGGAAAAAAATTTAATGAACCTCGTTAACTATATAAAAAATATTAAAACAACTCCCTGATAGTATTGTATGATATGGCTAGAGCAACTAAAGGAACATTGATTAAATGTGATCCATCTATTAAGCAACTGATCATTAAGTTGAACAATGAAAACAACAACAACATCATTTTACAAACTATAGATAACAGTTACAACAATAACGAACAGGAATCAATACTGCTCATAGATGGTGTGTATTTAGACTTCTTGAAAATGGAACTGGATCGTATGTTAAGTAAAAATATCTTTGAAGAGGAGGATGAAGCTCACTCATAGAAAAAAAAAACTAGAATAAAATTGAAAATGATTATCAAGTTTATTATCATTATTTGTTATAAATTAATAACAAGGACATTTATATACAGTATGAATTTTTGTTTTTCTTCTTTTTTTTCATTTATTTATTAAGAAAAAATAATAATATGAACTTTATTTACCTAAAATTCTTTTCTTTTCAGCTTCAAAATCCTCAACTCCAAACTCATTGACCAATCTTTCTTGTAACTTCAATCTTCTCTCTAATCTCTCCTTTCTTAATTTACTTAATTCATATTCAATTTCAAGTGTATTCTTAGGTAACTCGGTGATCGTGTGTTCCTTTTCCGGAAACATTTTCCACTTTGAAAATCTGTCCTTTGTATCCACACCAACATAGAGCATGGCAAGAATAGGTACCAAGACACAAAGACCAAATCTAAACACCTCAATGAATGATCTTTGTTTGAATTGTTTGGTGATTCTTATAGGTGGTGGTTGTGCATGGAAACTCTTTTGAGTCTTTTCCATAATCTCAAGTCTTTTAGCTAGATATTCTTTAGAGAATGGACTGTTCATAGTAAATAAAAGAGTATACTGGTGATGAGTGTGTAACGTAAACTATGGGTATATGGTTTGTTTAAAAAATCAAATAAGTAATTATATGTCATTCTAATCATTTAGATAATATTAATGAGAATCAATCTTTAAAATTAAGAGCAAAAAAAAAAAAAAAACAGTCGAGGACAAAAAAAAAAGAAAAAGTATATAGATAGCGGGAGAATACCCTCTAAACTTCTGATAAAAATGGAGAGAAGCATAAATGGATAAGGGATTATCAATATATTCAACTAGTCCTTTTTCCTTTCATAAGATAAAACTTTTCAACTACATGAAAAAAAAAAAAAAGAAGAAAATTAAACTTCAATTATTAACAAGATATATAACTATTTAAATCATCTATAGTATTTTTGCATAAATTCTTTCTGTTTTTTCTGAGCATCAGTGAATTTTCGAACCATACCACTGAAGCCTTCAGCTTGACCAGTTTTGGCTGCAGGTTTCATCTTTTCCAATTCTTCCTTGGTTGGGAATGGCTTGAATCCAAATAACTTTCTTGTGGCTGTATGCTTCAGTAGTTTTGAACTTGCAACAGAAGTTAATGCAGACACAGAAATAAATAAAACCACACCTGATGGTAAGTTCATGGTCAATGGGATGGTAAGGAAAGGTAATACCCGCAAGAATTTTAGCATCAATGGAGAGGAAAGCATACCTGTTTGACCAGGATTAGTAGCTTGCATGTCTTGCATCATTCCGTACTTGGTGTACAAGTAAATACTTATGGATGACAAAAATTGCAATCCCAAATATGGATCAACAGCAGACAGGTCAGTAAACCATAACCACCCACCAACATCCATTCCCATTGCTGGATAGTTACACATTTGTCTTATACCTGAAAACATGGAAATGGCAAATGCAGAATTGGCCACTGTAGGCAAGATCAAGTATTTCATTTGATTATCAACACCATGTTGCAATTTCAATTGGTTGAGTTTAACAGATACGTTTTGGAAGTTTTGTAGATCACCATCATAAAGTTTCTGGTTGTATGGTTCAGCTTCTTTTTGGAATTGAGCTTGTTTTAAAGCAACATCTTTTTGTTTCATCATCATAGGTAACAAAAGCATCTTTCCTAAGAGTGTGGTGACAACAATTGCAGTTCCCCATTGCATACCCAAGAAAACGTGCTCAAGCTCTAAAATCTGTTGGATAGTGTCAGGTAACCAATAGAATGGATGTTCAACCATACCCAAACTTTTCAAGTATCCAAAGGATTGATCAGTTAATGATGCAATGTTTTCAGCTTGAGAGTTAAAGTCAGGCAGAGTACTGGTGAACTCGACAGATTTGTCGACAGTTTCTTTAATTACTTTGTCAGCATCAGTACTGTTGTTTCTTTTAAATACTTGATTGTATTGGTTCAACCTGAATGAAGTATTACTTTGATTGATATAAGAAAAAGATCTATATGTGTTTATGTTCTTGAAATTATTGTTAAGTAACTTTAAGTTATTAAAAGGTTTAGGTGTCTTTAACATCTTTTTAAAAATATGAATTATATATATGAAGTGTGACAATGGCCTTTAGGTGTTTTTACTTATATTTATATATATTTTTTACGTTTTCTTTTGATATTGTGATTAGATTTTATATGAGATTTAGAAAAATGTAGATTGCAGTTCTCCAAAATTAGAAAAAAACTAAACAAAAAAAAAATTTTTTTTGTTGAAAGTAGTTCGCCTAGTCATGTGACTTGATTCTTGTTGAAACAAGAAAAGAAAAAAAAAATCAATTTTAATTTTCATAATTTACTTCAGACTCTATAATAAAATACTTTCTATCTTGTAGAAAAATATATAACACAGTAAGTAAAATAAATTCCTGAACAACTGATGCTTAGATCTACTATCAATAACTTTAAAAACAGAATTTATAACAACAAAATCAGACTCATAAAGGCAACTTACTCAACTAATGCCACATATCCTAAGCCTATAACATTAAAACATGAGATTCAAATCCTAAGTCTAATTTCTCAAAATTCCACAAATCCATTGGATAGCATACAAAAGATCATAGATCAAGTTAAGCCACCAGAAATTATACTCAACAACAATGTTTGCGAATCTACTACGTTATATATACTAAAGAACATTCATACGTGTACAGATAATAACATGAAACGAAAACTTATAGAAAAATTAAATGATTTATTAGTAATATACTTAAAAAAGTATTTCAAAAACTCTAAGCATATCGATGGGCTTGTTACTAGCAAAACCTTTTTTATTAACCATAACATATTTAGTCAGGATTTCATTATTGATATTATTAGGACTCTACATTCATTTTCTTTACAAAATAACTCACCAGCTTCTATGGAAATATTGTACTTTACCATACCAATGTTGTATAAGTATTACTATCACACATACACATGGACTTTTAATTATAAAGGATATGACGGAAGAAGATCAAAGGGGCTATACTTGAAGTTGCCATTAACAAATACTGTGGACGAGTTGAACCAACTCATAGCAGTGAATCGTCGAGAGGCTGACTTTGACTTGATCACTTACAATTATAAGTATAATAATTTTGATCGTGAAGGAAGTGGAGAAAAAATTATTCCCAACATACAATATGGAATTGTCAAGCAACTTCCAAAGGTTGAGATGGCCAGAAAAAAATTTGTACCTATGAAACTCAATGAAAATACGGATGACACATATATTGAATTTGTAAATTATTCATCGAAAATTAAACTTAATGCCAAATTTAAAACATTTGTAACATTACAAATAATGCAATGTGAAACTTCATCAAAGAGATTCTTAACTTATTTGTTGAATGAAAGAAAAAATAAGGAAATAACCAAAAACGACATATACTTAGTATTAGCTCAATTATCGCATCACTTGGATAAAATTGTTAATTTGGATGGTCACCAGTACAGACATAAGGAAAACAGTAGAATCAACTACTTGCTCAATGACATAAAGATCAATGATTTTCCAAATTTATCATTTATCCTGAAAAATTCTAAAGATTTAGTGAAGGATTACATCTTAAAGCAGTTGCACTACAAAGTGTTGAAAAGGAAAATGCTTAATGACTTGAAAATTAATAAATATTTGCCATACATGTATGATGAATGTAATCTTTTGGAAGATGGTTACATAATTAAATCAAAAAGTGAGTTTGATATTTTAAAGTTACCATATAGACATTTGAAGAAATCACAAAGAACAACCACCAATCATTTCAAAACTGAGCAGGGAGTTTATTTGGACTATTTCCCAAAAATATTTATTTCAGTTGTTAAAGAAGATGGGGTATTTGTATACAAGTATAATACAAATTTCAAATCAGGGTACAAGCGTGTTTATAGCAAGAGAAAACTGATGAAAAAGAGTAAATTGAACTATTTGGATCCTGTACAGCAAAAAAAATTGAATTTCAATAAGATATTCAATCCAAATACTAAAAGCATTACTCTTTTCCAGGAAGATGTTATTGTTTCACGAAATATTTTCATGACCAAAATATTATTGAAGTTCCTCTGCATAGACACAGATGGCAAGCTGCTAATCAATCTTGATAGTCCGGAAGATGTCAACTTCTTAAATGAGGTCATTTCACTGATGGAAATGTTTTTAGGAGATCCGATCTTTGATGAAGTGAATCTACAAGGTAAGTTGGATAATGATGTTGATAAAAGCTCAATGCAACTACAAAAATTGCAGAATTTACTGTTACAATTCTTGGGCTAGATTATACAGAACTAGTTAATTATTTACATTTTAATTGAGTTTTTCGTTTTTTTTTTTTTCCATAATGATATTATTAATTTAAGACCTATTAACGAAGATAAACATACATACTAATGAACTTTTCTTTCTTTCTTTTTTTTTTTAGCAACATGAATCATCATAGATTATATAACATTTTTTTAAGTGAAAAAAAAAATATATATGTATATATGCTAAAAATGTAAATAACGGAATTAACGTTTTATTACGATCATATAAACCACACAACTATTTAATTGACTTCAGTATCATTATTTTAGAAATATAGAGGCATCCCTGTTAAGGCATAATGTTTTTGAGTAGATATATTGTCAATTATGGTAGGATATACTCAAAACTAATAAAAGATGATTACAAAGGTATCAATGAAGAAATAACTACATTTTTGCTACTGATAGGTAACAGTGAACATTTTATTGATCTTTATATAATGGCAATATCATTACTTGATTCTAAAAACATGTTTATTTATAACTACAAGAATTGCAGTCAAAAGATTATTTACAAAGATGTTTTAGAAGAGGAAACACAAAGGAAGAGTATTGATGACTTTGATCGAGATAAGAGTATTATAACCACTGACATAAACTACAACTCATGTTCATGTAAGGAATATCTTCAAAGCTTTGATAGGTTTGTGTTGAACAATAACTATGATAACCCTGTTGAATTGAAAGAAAGAGTGTCTTTGAAAAAACTCCTCCAAAACCCAGAACACCTGATGGTGGATTTGTTTGGCTTGTTATCGTTTGAAGTGGTCACTGTTGATACCAATGTTGAGTATCTATACGATGATTATTCAAAATTGATAAAGTTCATCAAGCAATATGTAAATAATGAGATAACCGATATAAATTTGATATACACGACAGGGGAAGTTATTTGTCCACATCTTCTATCTTCTTTTTTGATACTTAAAAACGGATATGTTGATATTAAAGCTTTAGATGATGATACAATTCTATTGGACGAAGTTGAGCAAGAAAATAAAGTCCTGAGATATTATAAAGAGTACACTAAAACTGTTTACGTGTTTGATATTAATCATCTTAACGATTGGTTGTATCTCCACTATAACATTATATAAATATACTAATAATGGTTAATACAATTTTAAATTTTCATTCCATTACTTTCTAGAAATACCCTTTTTTAATTAAATAAAAAAAAAGATGGAACAGCTATTTATATTTAGAATTTTATTGACGAGAATTACGAATTGTTCTAAAAGTTTAAATTCAATATAACGGATTTAACAATATTTTATCGTCATTTTTGCTTTCTTGAGAAAGAAAAAAAAATTTTTTTTTTTTTTTTGCTTCTATTCACTAACCCTTACCTTGTTTTAGGAAAAGAGACGAGGAGAAAAAAAAAAATGAAATTATTCACACTTCATATCTACTAAGTGTTTACAATATATTTATATTATTGACAATATAAGGGAATTAATCGTCTACAATAAAAAGAAATACCAACAACCAATAGATTTCTTATTATAGAAGAAAAGGATATAAAACTATATTCAATTAGTATTGCTTTTTTTTTTAGCCCCTTTTTTTTTTTCTTGAGTTATTCTAACAATCAGAAAACAAAAAAAAAAAAAATCATGAGTAATTTTAATAAAAATCCACAGAGTGCTTTGCCATCTCATGAAGTGCCTGAATTTCAAGGAGATTCTGTTTACAATAAGAAACCCTCTTACAACAAAACTAAAGGTCTTGCTGCAAAGAAGGTTTTAAATGTAGTCAATAATAGTAGTGCAAATGGGAAGAAAGAAGGGCACATCAATACTTTTTCACCAAGTCATCAAAGTCAACAAATGAATATGCAACCAACTTTTATACCAGACAACTATCACCACACACCAAACCTTGCTATGCAAAACATGGCATACCATTCTCAACCTGTTGTCATGGGGTATCCTAACAACTATCAATACAATTACAATGCTCACATGCCAGCTGTGTTACCTCACCAAATGGCTCAAATGCAAAGTCAACAAGATAGATCTCCTCCAAAGCCTGTAAAGGTTGAAAAGCAAGAGATTCCTAAGAAGCTAAACTTCAACGAACATATCTCTCAAGAAGTTGCTCGTAACATAAGTGTCAATCTTGAGTTCACTGAGGTTTTTGACAGCATCAAGAAAAACTCAGAAAAGACTATAGTTTCATTGGGAGAATTGATAAAGGCTGCTGAAGATCAAATAGTTCAAGAAAATAAAAACATTGAAAAGCAAATCAAATCCGATGAGATGGGCGCAAAGGTAGCTCATTTGAATAAGCAAAAAGTCGATTGTGATAGTAAAATCAAGGGATTGGATGAAGAATTGGAATTGTTGAGTAAAGAAGAAGAGGAATTGGACAGATTATTAAAAGAACAGGAGGAATTATTTAAGGCCAAGGAAGATGAATTAGAAACCAAGTTACAAAAGAGCAATTCATCCCCTTCATCAGCAGGTGATTGGAGTTCCTTATCAAGTGTTTCCCTAAACAAAAACAAGGGTAAGCCAGTTACCATAGTGTTGGATTCCTCTAAGACCAGTGTATCAGTTGAAGAATCAAAGGATGAAGTCAAGAAGCCCTTGAGCAAGACCAGTAAGACAAAGACTAATGTGAAAAGTTCCAAACAAAGTAGTGCCAGTAGTGAAAAGGAAGTTACATTGACACCTGCCACCAATGAAGGGGACTTTTCAGCTTACAATGAAAATGAGAACTTTGGTAAGAAAGCTGGTATGTTCATATTGGAGTACATGATCAATCCTTCCAAGAATTACACTTTCATAGAAGAAAAGTTGAAATCATTTACTCCTCCAAAGTTCATGAACACATCAAACATATGTTTCATGAACTCCATACTCCAATCTCTCTTGTCCATACCTGAATTTTTAAATCTTCTTTATGGTATATCCAGATCATCTGATTATGACATTGATAACATTCCTATATGTTTCTACACCTGGAACTTTTTGTATGAGTGTATCAAGGTATCCAATAATTACAAAGCATTGAGTTCCTTAGGTAATGTTGATGAAACTGCTAATGTATCATTAGACACATCTGTTTTATTTGATCATTTGGTGAACTTGGACAAGTTCAAAACTTTGAAAAAGGGCAGACAAGAAGATGCAGAAGAATATTTGACTTTGGTATTGGATTCCCTGAACGATGAATTCATAAGCTTGGTTGAAAACTTGAGCTTTAAGGATGTTGAGGAATTCATTAACAACAACATTGAAAAGGAAAGTGACATTTTATCTTACCTATCTAAGTTCTTGAACAACAAAAAATGTGCATGGCTGAATGAACCATCCTTGGGGGATTCTTTAAGAAACAAAATTGAAATATTCTTGAAAAATCAATCTGAATGGGAAGTTGCATCAACTGAAAAGCTAGAAATTAGATACACTGAATACTATCCAACTCCAATCACTACCATCTTTGGATGTTTGATGATGTCTGAATTGAAAAAGAATAAGGCCAAGTGCAAAAAGGGTGAATATCCTATTTCAATAACATATGACCCACATTTGGTATTGCCATTGAACTTGCAAAAAGATGTGAATGAAAATGAATACAGCATAAAGGGTATGTTGGAGAAATGGGCCAGTGAGGAGCACTTAGAAATTGACAACAATGAAGTGATGAAAATCAACAAGTTCCATGATTTACCAAAGGTGTTGATAATTCAAATCAAGAGATTCAACTACCATTTGCAAACTGATAACCTGAGTGTTGTTGATGCTTACAAGCATGAAAACAAGGTCAATGGTAAAGCTGAAAAGTTGAATGACTACATAGACTTTGACTTTGACTTTGATATCCCTTCATCATGCTTGCAAGACCCAACTGTGGCATCCCATTCATACACTTTGAAGTCTATAGTCTACCATTCTGGTTCAGATACTCATTCTGGACACTATACCACTGATTCCATGAACACTAAAAACGGTTGGTTTAGATGTAATGATATGGACATTCATAAAGTTACTAAAAAGGATGTTTTAGAATTAGGTAAAAAAAAGGTCAATACTCCTTATATATTGTTTTATGTCAGGAATTAATTTTGAATAATTGTGTAGTCGCTAATATTTGTTTTTATTATCTTTTGTGATGGATTTTCCGTTTTCTATTTTTTTTTCCTTTCTGAATTTTGGTTTTAAACATTGATCATTAAATACAATATCTCTTTTTAGTCAATCTGCTTAAATAATAGTTCAATACTGGGAATCATCAATCATATCATCGCTGCTTTCTGAATCAGCTATTGTCATTTCTTTAAAATGTTGAAAATCCTTGGACATGACAGATGTGCTTTTCCTATCAAGTTTAACTGAATCATCAGTATTATCATGTTCAGATTCTCTTTTCATCAATGGGGATTCTTTGTCCTCTGGAAATTGATATAAAGTATGAACTCTTTGAACCCCCAGATTAGATCCACTTTCAACAACTAGTTTCATTGAGTACAACCCACCAATGTTGTTATATATACCTATTCTCAAAATTAGCATTCTCTTCCATACTTGGTCCAAAACACCCTTCCCAGCAATACCATTTTCAAGCTCACTCTTCAAAACATAACTGTCATGATCACTATTCTTAGCATTCATGAAGTTATTGATAACTATGGCTTTATCAAAAAATTTCGATAAAGTCTGGAAAGTTGATATGAGCAATTTACACTTATAGTCATTGATGGATATTTTGGTGTTATGTTGATTGTTATGTTTGATTAAGTCAAGCAAGTGACTGTTAATAATGTATGACAGGTGAGTTATAAAAACTGTCTTTTTGTTGACATCTTTGTTTCTCAACTTATGAAGTAAGTATAACAATTCATAAACAGAGTGAACTATGTAATATTCAATTTCAGGATTTAACCTTACAGGTTGCTTATGACAACTTATCCATATTGTTTGTCCAGCATTTAAGTTTTGTAAAAAAATATCTATGGGTGAAATGTTTGGTATGTATGCTATTTCATAAATTCCCGGGTTTATGTTGTTTAAAACATTGTCTATGAGAAATCCTTGAAGTGTGTTCCGTTTATATTTGCGTTGTTCAAGAGACGCGTCTTGGTGTGTGTCTTTATGTTGGTTAAGAACTTGATGATTAGTCCCTAAAAAACTGAAATCAAGTGCTATCGTTGAGTCATTCATTTATATTACAGATTATTCCTATTTGCTTTGTAATGATATAATCTTGTCTATTTTTTTCCTTTAGTCATAGAATTATATTCATGTTGTTTTATATGACGCCTTTTTGTAGCCTTTTTCAAATGTTATCACACAACTAGTGTGATATTAACACAGGAAAATATTAAATACAAATTTTTTTTTTAAAAAAAAAAGAACACATAATTGGTGTATATATCCGAAATTAATTTAAGAAGAAAAAAGAAAAACAACTCCAGAAATAAGTGTTTAAATATGTTATAAATTGTTGCTCTTTCTTCTTTAAAAGTAAAATGTTTTGATCATTATATCATTTTTCTTGATGTAGTTATAAAAAGTATTCATTAGAATTTGACATTTTCTTCACAGGCAAAGCTTGGTTGTCACTCCCATTGATGTCAACACCTTCAAATAAGGAGAATTCGTAGTTTCCTGTAGCATCAATGTTCAAAGTTGAACCTAAATTACCGCACCTGTAACAATAGTTTGCAGCAGACCAAACCGTGCACAGTTCATCATCAAACATCATCTTGAACCCTTCCATCACAAGCTGATGTGCTCTCAACACCATGGATAATCCATTAGTGTAGTTGAATTCCTTTAATGGTCTTTTACTAAAGAGATAGCCAGCACCTCTAGGAGAAACTTTATAGTCTGAATTTATGTTGTCCTCAGGATCAGACCATAACAAGTCACACATGGGACCCTTATGTGGAGGTTCTTGATTTCTATCAATGGCATCAAAGTCATTCAGGGTTAACAAATCTGGTGAAATCCCACCATGCATGGCAAAATATGGATCCTTATTTGAAGTGTTTATGGTTGCAGATATAGGCAAATGGTTGAATAGGTTGGTTATGTTCAAGTAGGGAGTGGATGTACCAAACTTGTTGATGATTTCATCATAGAACCCATATATTTTTGTAATGTTGCTGGATTCATGGTTTCCTCTTATCAAATATATTCTATCTGGGTATTTCAACTTCAATAAGATCAAAAGCAAAATGGTTTCAAATGAGTAGAACCCTCTATCCACAAAATCCCCAAGAAACAAGTATTTCGTGTTGTTGACTTGTTCAAAGAGAGTTTGTATGCTGTAGTCCTGATATGTGATGTTCAAAATATTCAATAAATCATGCAGTTGACCGTGTATATCCCCGCATACAGTAACAGGAGCTTCAATGTCCACTATGTTGCTTTCATTGATTAGAATATCAATGCAATCCTCACATATCTGGTATATTATGTCTGGTGTGAAATATTTCAGAATATCATGTTTTTGTAATGTGCTATTATCATTTGTATTTAGAAACGTGTTGTTGAGTATAAGCTGTAATGAATAATCAATATCAAATATCATCATGAACTTAATTAACTTCCCTGTGCAGTATATGTTTAATCTTATATTAGTATCTTTTCTCCTGGAAAAATTATATGTTTGGTTAGGATTCTATCTACTATATATTTGTATTTTGTTTTGGTTTAAAAAAATTAATGTAAATAATTAATCAAGTTTATTTTCTTTTTTTTTTTCCTTTTTTTTCTGACTTGTTTTTGTATTTTTCTTTGTACTGTGTAAGGGTTAAGTTTAATAATAGTTCCTAAAAAGGAAAAGCTCCAAGGATTGATCCTTCTTCAAAAAAAAAAAAAAAAAAAAAAAGAAACGAATATACCCTTTATGTCCGAAATATGTACTTGAGTTTTATGATGTATTTTGATTTATACATAGTCAGCAATATTTAAATATATGCTTGATCACTTTAATAAATTTAAATGTTTGGTTTTTTTTTTCTTAAATTAATTTAATTTATGTATTTATTGAATAGTGAAGTATGTTTACAGTTTAATAATATAATCTATTGCAATTAAATTTGTATAATAAAGAGTTATTTGTCTCTTTACATTCTATTTGAATAAATATATGATATTAACTATTAAAACACCCCAAGGTTGTATGTCTCACGTGCTTTGTTTAATTTTTTTTTTTTTATTCTTTAATACAATTTTCTTCCCCTTTTGGGTAATTTTCTTTGTGATGTTTGACGTAAAGTCACAAGACATTGCTATGTTCTCATCGTTATGGGTTTTTTCTAAAAAAAAAAAAAAAAATTTTTTTTTGAAATTTTTCACCCTTTAAGCAATAACCTTCTTTTAAAACCTTTGTTATTTTGAATAATTTAATTTTCTCCTTGTACATGTTTAGTAAACAGAATAAGAAGTTATTTTTTGATGAAGAAAAAAAAAAATCAAAATAAATTTTCCTTCATACAATATACTTCCATATTACTTTTAATAAAAATAAAAATCAATTAAAAATTATTTATTATTATTTTTACTTATCATTACCGAAAAACATAGATAACCCTTTTTCATTAACATTTAGGAAATATATAAAGTTTTAAAAGGGGGGAAAAAACCAAAAGAAAAATAACATTTATAACAAACTCAACATAAAATGAACAATATGAATATTACTACATCATCAGATCTGATAAAACAGTTACAGCCTATACTATTACATCCGGAATTCAACAATCATGACTCTTCTGCTCTTGATGAAGAGATCACCAACACAAAACTACTTAAATGCAAAAACAATGAAACTATACCTTTGAAAACATCCTTAATTATAGAGTACATATTAACTTACATGCAAAGTCAAGGGTCTATGGACAATGAAAATATAGAAACGGCATCATTCACCACCAACACAATGGATCTTGATTATGATGATGAAAGTTCCCTTAATAATGAAAATGAAGATACATTTAACATAGTCTCTGAGCTGGACAATGATTTAAACAACCCCACCAAATTGAGAAAGATGTTGGTGTTCTTGGCAAAGAGTATAAGACAAATATCAGAAAATTTAGAGAACAGAGACAACTTAATGTTGCTAAAGACACCTAATTCATCAAGACACAGCAAGTTGGCTCTGCTGGATACTGTCAATGATAAGGAAATGATAACCGATGACTTTCCGGGGTATGAGAAGTTGATATCCTTCTTGATATCTGAATGTGTTGTTAACAATATTAAATTACACAGCACTCAGGATAACAATGAAGATGCATGTACAATGCTTGAAAATAGCATCAAGGAGTTAATCCAAATGGTTTCCAACAAGCAAGAAGATCATGATGTAGTTGATAAAGGCATGGTTAACTCAACTGTTAATGATGATGATTTGAAATTGAAACTTGAAGACCTGCAACTAGCACATGATTTTTTAAGTGAGAAATTTTCCAAAGAGAGATTACATTATAACAACAACATAACCATAAAGGAAAAGCAAATATCAAATTTGACTAAACAACTAAAGGAAAAGAACTTGGAAATCAAAAAGTTGAATGATATAGTTGATGACTTGAAAAGCAAGAACAATAATAAACCTATAACACCATATTCAGAGGACCATGAAAATTTCAATCATATCATAAACTCACCTAGTTCAATTTCATCCAATAACAGCGAGAGTATAAATGTTCTTAAAACCGAGTTCAAATCACAACTAAATAAAATGAGAGACTATTATGAGTCAGAACTAGATAAGTTAAGAAGCTGATGTTTATTTATTTATGATTAATTTGTTGATGTTCGTACACGTGGGAGAAATTAAAAAATATGTGTATAATAGCCTCTATATTGTTTTTTGTTTTGTTTTTTTTTTTTGATTCATATGCCGTGGCAGTTAACAATAAATAAGATAATTCTATAAACAAGAAAATATTATCAGCGTTTTATTTTTTTTGCTCATATATTTTTGAAAACTCCACCAAGAATATTACTATGATGTTTATTAAATTCATTGGTGTTCAAATATATCAATCTAAGAATATGGGTGAATGAGAGATCCATGTGGTATTAATTACAATTTTATATATTTCTATTTTATTTTCTTTTTTCTTTTTTTTTAATTAATTAAAGGAATAGGTATATAAACAAACGAGATGATATTCTATTTAGTGAAAGAAATATATTATTAATAATTAAATAAAAAAAAATCTATTAACCAATACTAAATATTATTCTCAAATATAATATGGAAATTAAAGTTATTGCAATTATTGCTTATATCTTCATCAGTTGTGTTTCTGCCAAGAGTATCAAGGCATTACAAGAATCACAAGAAGATATTCTACACTATTTAGGTGGGGTATCTCCTTACATCCCAATGAAAAACAAAAGATTCATAGACATGGAGTTACCTGAAACATGTAAGCTAAACAGTGTTCAGTTGTTGCAAAGACATGGGTCTAGATACCCAACCACCGGTGCAAACAAGGGTTTCAAGTCCTTGTATGATGCCATCAATGTTTTCAAGGGTTCATTGAATGGTTCTTTATCATTCTTCAATGACAAGGGCTACAAGTACTTTGTTACTGATCCAGACTCACAACTTGAGCAACTAACCAAGTTTGACAATTCAAAGCCAAATAAGTACACTGGTGAAATCATGGCTAGAGAGTTTGGATATGGGTTTTATTCCAAGTATGGTCATCTACTCAATGAAAATGATACTTTGACCTTGTTTGCCTCAAACTCCACAAGGGTCAAGGACACTGCTAAGTTCTTTGGTGAAGGGTTTGTTCAAAACACTAATTTGAACTTTGAAGTTTTGGTTATTAGTGAGGATGCCACTCAAGGTGCCAACACTTTGACTCCCTACAAGAGTTGTAACACTTTTGATAACGATTATAATGATGAATTGATAGCAACATTCTTCAAGAATAGAACTGATATGTTGACCAGTATCAAGCAAAGAATCTTTAAGGAAAACCCAGCCTTGAACTTGTCCATTTCAAACATTGAAAACATTTACAACTATTGCACTTATGAATTGAATGTTAATGGGTACTCTGATATGTGTAAATTACTAACAAGAAATGAATTCACCATGTTTGATTATGAAGCCTCCTTGGACCATTATTATTCATACATGAATGGTAATGTTAACTCATCCATTGTAGCATCTGTTCTGTTGAACACTTCCATTGAACTTTTAACCAAGAGCAATGGAAACAAGTTGAACTTGGCATGGACCCATGACACAGACTTGAACAACTTCTTTTCATTGGTCTTTTTCAACAACACCAAGTTGATGCCTATTGAAAACATTGATTTTGATTATCCATTCAGCAGAAATGATTTCACTCCAATGGGTGCTAACGTCATACTGGAAGATTATCAATGCAACAATGAAACTTATGTCAGATACATCATCAATGACTCCGTTTATCCATTGGACGACTGTAATGATGGTCCGGGGTATGGTTGTTCATTGGATAGGTTCATTACCAGAGCTGAAAAGTTGATGGATGGCTTGAACTTCGCTAAACAATGTGATTTGAATTCTACTTACCCACAAGAATTAACATTCTGGTGGGATTACAAAAACTCAACTAAATACCCAACTTATTGATTTTAATGGTTATATATCTGCTTTCATTTGATTGGTATAAACATGTTTTCTTTTTCTTTTTTGTTGTTATTCATTATCATATATATACAATGAATATCTTTATAGATATATATATTTCTTGTTAGTAAGTGTTTCGGATTTAAGTTTGGTGCTGTTTTTACCACATGCTAATCAAGGGGGGAAAAAGGAGAAAATTTTTAATCTAATTAACCAATTTTGTTTTATTTCTTTTATATAGAATTTTTTTTTTTTTTTGTTTAATTTATTATCTTTTTGGTCAAAAAAAATACCAAATAAGAAGCCAGCTTCTAGCATTATATAGATATTTAAACACTCTTTGTATCCTTTCCCAAGATGATCCAACCTAAAGAACTACTGCCTAAGTGTATAAACCAACAAGTCAAAGTCATCACTCAATACGCAACATATTATACAGGTACTCTTATAGCTTATGATGAATTCATGAATCTGATTTTAGCAGGAGATGTTAAGGAAAGAAATTTGAGTTCAAAGGGAGAAGTGATATCATGCATAGGTGGTGAAGATAAAAGAGTTATGATCTGTGGATTTTCCGTATCACTAATAGTACCTGGAGTTTAATTTTATGAGTAATGAAGTAATATTATATGAAAATTTAAAAAAAAAAAAATTGAGCTAATATATACAATTATATTTTAAACACTTTATGGAATTTGTATTTTTTAAAGACTCTTTCACCTATTGACATTTCTTCTCGATCACCTGTAGGTTCCAATTGTTTTAATTTGTATCTAGCCAAAACCCCGTATTCATTGAACCACCAAACTTTCGAAGATAAGTCTAATTTTTTAATGGCTTCCTTATCATTATTTTCATGGATTTCCAAATATGTATTATAATTTTTTTCCATTATGAATTTTCTAACTATGTGGAAACTTATGATGGCATAGATCCCACCAGCAAACAAGTCAATTCTGTAGTGATGATCCAAGTACATTGTTGAGAACCATTGAAGGAGCATGAACAGGGAAACCAAGACTCTTCCTGTGTGCCACCACCATCTAGGTTTTTCATTCAATGGCAGCACATTTGATACGTTGTCGTTCGAACTGGAATCTTCTGATAGATCCAAGTCATCTAAGACAAAGTCATCCACAGAGTTTGTCTTGTTATTGATTAATTTGTCATTGCATCCACCTCTTGATTTGGTATATTGGTATTTTAAGTTGTCTCCGTATTTATAAAATATCCAAAGTCCACATTGTAAGGCCATGGCCCCATGTAGGGAAGGAAGTGCCCCAAACACTATAGGTGATTTCTTGAAGCCTGCAGCAGCTATGTTTGTACCCAACTTGAAGGGCATTCTGCTCAATCCAGCAGCATACCCCAAGGTTTCATAATTCAATTCCCTTGTTAACTCCTCAGTGAGATGCATACCATACATGTGTGTGAACCAAGGAGGTGCAGAAGGTAATAATACATGTGTGAAGAATCCAGCTGTGTTTTGGATCCCCAATGCTAGGGCAAATGCACCCATGGTTCCAGGAGGCTTGTAAATGTATAGGAAGACAGCTGTTATTATTGGAGCTATTAAGTGAAGTAACACATATGAAAACCATGTGATGAAATCCTTGTATGGTTTGAAGTTATATTCTTGTTGGATGGTGAACAAGTGTAAGAAGTTCAAGCTTAAGTAAAACAAGGCCAATAGATGGAAAGGCTTCAAAAATGAATATGTCTTGAAGCTTGAATATTTGTTGTTGATCCATTTATTCTTGAACATGAAGTAAGGGACAATAATCAACATACATAAAAAGACACTAACCCATGAAGATACAAAGGATATGAAGGTGATTACTTCATCTTCTTGCTCATTCCAAAAATCACCACCTAAAAAGAGGATATCAGAATAGAATAGCCATTGTCCATTGATCTTAGGTCTGATTTCTGAAGGTATATGTTTGGATTGCTTAAACAAGAACAACCATAAAAACACTGGAGAAAAATTGATACAAAAGTTTACTATAAGAGTGAACAAGTTGTATCTATTATGTAAAGATTCTTTATAAGTGGTTTTAACAAACCAAATGAGAAACCTTAAAGGATTTATCATAGTTTTATTTTATTGATGAATAAATGAATAAATATGATCAAAATTTAGATATTTTTGTAATTCATATACAAATAAGTGATGGTATTCTTTATGTATTTTTGGTTTGTTGTTGTTTTTTTTTTTTTTTAATTATTGGAAAGATATGATTTACTTTATTATTGTAAATATAATTTATAACATCATAATTTAATATGTTTACTTATTTACATGTAAAAATTGAAGACAAAATATATGAAGATTAACTAAAAGGAAGAGAAAAATACAAACTAAAAAAGAAAAGAAAAAACAGGAGAGAAAAGATTGTTACACAGCCAATCTCTCTATTGAAAAAATAAAAAAAAAACGATCGAGACATCATAAATGCTCGGGTGTCCTAATTCTTATAATTGAAAAAATGAAAAAAAGAAGAAAAATTAGCCCCAGTTTCAAAAAAAAAAAAAAATAAAAACTCATATTAAATCCAATGGCTGATGTATATATATAACTTTATGTTACTCTTTAATAATGTATATTAATCTATTCACATTGCTCTAATTATATACTAATTAAAAAGCTCTTTATATCGGTCTATTTAAATTTCATGTCATCATAATATATATATTGGTGTAGGTATTCATCTAAAAATTGAACATTAAAAAAATATATATAATTTCGGATGTAACTTAATTTGAACACTTTGTTGGATTGTTTCTCTTTGTTGATGTTATGTACACGTGACTTGCTCAACAATATGACAAAACGCTACACAATATATATTTTATAATGCATTTTTATTTTTTTTTTAAAATCAAAATTAAAAATAAAATAAAAAAAGTCATCTTATAAAATGAATGTTATTACAATTCTCTCAAAATTAAGTGAAAATTATACTTTCTTAATACACAACAACCCAAATAAACATACTAATAAATGAATAACATTCCTACAGTTCAACCTCTTAATCCGCAAGAAGCTTACGATTACAAAGTTTCTTTGCTTTTAAACATCAACAGTTTACTTCTCAATCTCATATCCATTAACAATTTAAATCCTACAATAAATAACATATTCCTCACAAGGCTACATGGTAATATCAAGTTTTTGGTGATGATGGGTAAGGCCAATGTGGATATAAAGACTTTAGATCTTTCTCATATACCACAAATTAATATGAATGATATCAAAACTAATCAAACTATATCAACATTGAATAAGTACTATCTTTTATTTACGAAGTTGATAGAATTATATCCATGACCTTTATAAGATACGTATTATATATTATAAATCCCTATTAATAAGTAACAAATACAAAATATTATTTAATGATTATATGATTGTTTTTTTCTTTGAAATAAAAATAATAATATTTTAAAGATATAATAAATATGTAATAATTTACTGGAATTCTTGTATTTTATTTATTTTTAAATTTATTGATAACTTATTTTTTTCTCGAAAGGAAAAACATAATAAATTTCACTTTACCCCTCCCCCTTAGAAATTTTTTTTTTTTTTTCTTTCACTAGTACTTTTTTTTTTTCAACGGGGTGAGAAAGGGGTGGTTTAATAAATCTTTCATCTACACTATAGTTTCATCCCCCCCCCCCCTTAAAATTAATAATAAAACGTATCAATATCATCATATATCTTATGAGTTATCATATATAATCTAAGGATTATAATGATTGTATATATATTTTCAAATAATAATAACAAATCTAAATATATATATGTAAATCAAGGGATTTTAAACAATCCAAACCAAACTAAACTAAAAAAAGCACACATATAGAACAGAACAAAAAAAAAAAAAAAATTGCACAATGTCTGATAATAAAAGTAGAATTATCAACTGTGTTACAAGACTACCTTATTCTATAACAAAAATAACACATCACAAATCAGATGACAAATCCAACCTTAATGTTGAATACAAAATAGATTCTATTACAGGTAATACATCTTTATACACCTCCTTACTTAATGATGATGCAGAAGAATCTTCCTTGTTTGATAAAACAAACATTTCTGAGGAGATCATCTTGGGTTGGACTGGTGACATACAATATTTTGATAGATATGAAATTAAAACTGAATTCTTTGAATCCGAAGGCACTACCCCCAAAAATGAATTAGTAGGTGTTGAAGAAAAGTCTTTTCCAAGCAAGTCAAAAATCATCAATGAAGATGATAACAACAAGCTTAACAACATCCACAGCTATTACACATTAACAGATCCAAATGAGCAAATCAAGAAGTCTCAAGAAGAAGTCAACGATGCATTTGACTTGTCTGATAAGGAAAAGACATACTTGAAGACCAGATTGAATGATGAAATTATTAAAATCAACTCCAACAATCAAACAAAGATGGAACCTATTTTCTTACCTGCAACAACCTCCAAGAAAAACCAATGGTTGAAATACGCGGATAAAATCTTGTATCCGGATTTCCACTACATCTTGTCTCCATTTTTGCAAGACTTGAAATTTGATACCACAGATGCAAAGAAGGAAAAGTGGATTGAATATGTCAAGTTCAATGAGGAGTATGCTGACAAGGTTGCTGATATTTACCAGCCGGGAGACATCATCATTATCCATGACTACCACTTGATGTTGCTCCCACAGATGATTAGAATGAAACTCAACAACCGCAACACAAACAAGCACTTAACCATTGGTTACTTCCACCACGTAACATTCCCCTCCTATGAGTACTTCAGATCGTTAACCTTTAGAAAGGAAATTGTTGATGGGATGTTGGGGTCAGATGTGATTTTTTTCCAGTCCCCATCCTTTTCAAGACACTTTGTCAGTTGTTGTAAAAGATTGCTTGATTGCACTTGGTCATTCAAGAGTCCACACAAGGACAAGGATTGTAACTCAGAAGATCCAGATGGTGTCTACCATGTTTCTGCATATGGTAATGATGTGCTCATCAAGTGCTCTCCCCAGGGGATAAACAAGAAATTGTTGATCAAGGATTCATTCACAGAATCTGTTGACAACAAGGTCCAAGCTCTATTGAAGGCATACGAGGGCAAGAAAATCATCTTTGGTAGAGACAGAATGGATGGTTGTAAGGGAATTCTTCAAAAGCTTCAAGGCTTTGATACCTTATTGGATATGTTCCCTGAATGGAAGGAAAAGATTGTTTACATCCAAGTGAGCACACCAAAGATCAAAACTGTCAAGAGACAAGTCCAAGGCATCAATGCTGCAGAAATGGATGATGATGCTGGAATTGATGATGATGACAATGAGGATTATGAACTTGAAAGACAAATTCTGGAACTGGTCACTGAAATCAACGCAAAGCATGGTTCATTTAACTATCAACCTGTTCAACATTACCACATGAAAATCCCCAAAGATGTTTACCTTGCTTTGTTGAGAGTTGCTGATGTCTTCTTTGTTGGATCCATAAGAGATGCCATCAACTTGAGTGGCTTGGAATACGTCACTGTACAAACTGCTAGCTTGATGAGGGAAGCCTCAAATTCCCAATTGAAATTGAAGCCATTGATCTTGTCTGAATTCTCCGGTACTCCTCTCACACATGAGGATTGTTACATTATTAATCCTTGGGATTCAGTAGCAGTTGCAAGAACACTTGACAAGGCCTTGAATGAAAAATTCACCCTAAAGAACAAGGCAGAGGTTCGTGCCTTGTTCAATAAGGTCCCAAGCTTACAAAGTTGGTCCAATGATATCATTTCGACTTTATCATCATTGTTAACAGTTAATAACACAATCACACCACTGTTGAGTGTTAACAACTTAAAGAGCACTTATCAAAGGGCCCAAAAGAGATTGTTTTGCTTTGATTACGATGGTACATTGACTCCTATAGTACAAGATCCAGCTGCAGCCATTCCAACAGCAAAGCTATACACCACATTATCAAAGTTGTTGAAGGATGAACGTAATGAAGTTTGGATCATTTCAGGGAGAGACCAGGCCTTCTTGAACAAGTGGTTTGGAGATGAGAGATTCACATCATCAAAGAACAAGATGGGGTTGTCTGCTGAACATGGATGTTTTTTGAAGTCACCCGATTCAAACGAGGGATGGGTCAATCTCACTGAAAAGTACAACCTGGAAAAATGGCAAAAGAAATGCTTTTCAATCATGGACTTCTACACACACAAAACACCCGGATCATTCATTGAATCCAAAAAAGTGGCCTTGACATGGCATTACAGAAGAGCTGTGCCTGAGTTGGGTGATTTCTGTGCCAAGGAACTCAAACAAGAATTGGAATCCGTCTTTTCAGCTGAAGAGTACAAGAACTTTGAGTTAGAAGTCATGGAAGGTAAGATGAATGTTGAAGTTAGACCTAAATTTGTCAACAAGGGTGAAATTGTTAGAAACCTTTACAACGAGTCAAACCCGGACTTTGTTCTATGCCTCGGTGATGACAAAACAGATGAGGATATGTTTAAAGTGCTTAACTCATATGGCAAGCAAGATGGTATCTATCCTGTTTCTGTGGGTTCAGCCTCTAAGAAGACAGTGGCCAAGGCCCACTTATCAGATCCTTCAAGAGTATTGAATACCTTGGGTATCTTAACTGAATAATTTTGATATATATATATACATGCGTATGTGGGCTGTTTGTGTTTTTTTTTTTTTATTATTATTATTTAAGCGTACATAACAGTTTTTTTAACTCTTCAATTTTGTTTATGGACTCAGTGTTTTTTGTTCCCATTTCTATAGTGTAGTCAATCATGTGCACCCAAAACTTCAGAGGAAATAAGCGTTTCATATCATTAATCAACAATCCTTTGATGATTTCATAGTACTTGTTGAACTTTTCATTCTGGTTATCTTCTATGTCTATTCTTAAGATTGAAAAAATTACCACCAGAAAGCAATTCTTATTGGAAACATTTTCCTTTTTGAACTTTGATGATATTTTCTTTAAGCAGTCTAGAAATTGCTCATGTTGTAATAGCACGTTTGTATTTTGTTCCCTGTTGCTTCCCCTTTCAAATCTCTTCTTGTTATATATCATCTTTATAGCTGTTTTAGTATCCTCGAAATCTTCATTTCCATTCAATTCGTCAATGTATTCTATATTCGGTTGTAAATTTAAACAATTAAAATTTTCTAATACACTCAGTTGAAGCTTCAAATTCATCTTCATGTCCTCATATTGTGGTAGATTTATAAAATACTCGTATTTTTGAAAGAAATTGTTAAAGTCTTCAACTTGTGGATTTTCCATTTGTACTAATTCCATGTATGCATAAGCAAATGCCATTTGGCCCTTTTCCTCGAAGTCACTGACTATTTCAAATCCAAATATCACTTCATCTTGCCATTTTCTATAATATTTAACCATGTCCAGCAGTACTGTATCCTTTGTCATTTTATTTTTCACTATTCTTTTGAAGAACATCTCACTCATGTCTCTTTGTAAATCCATGGACCCTCTATCCAGATAACTAATTCCTTGGAAGAACAATAGTAGATTCTTTAGAGATGAATACTCCAACAAGCTGCATTCACAATGAATGAACCCCTTGAAGGATTTGATCACAAATACCTTTGAATTACTGATGAAATCTCTCTTGTTAGTTGTCAAGATTTTATGTATCTTAGAAATTGTCTTTGAAGCTTCAATTCCATTGACTATGTCTCTATACAATAGAAATAAGTAGAAACTCATCAATAAATGCTCGTTGTGTATGACCTTTTCAATGTTCTCTTCCCCACCATTTGCTTTCAGCACATCATCCATCTTCACAAATTCATTTCTTGATAGGTAATAGCAAGCCTTGCTCAGTTGTGCATATGTGTACACATCAGGATTTTGCTCTTTAAATGGTTTTATGTTTGCATCCAGTAGTAAAAAAACATCTGATAAATCCATGTTGGCATGATCTTCCAACTTGAAATAAAAACTTACTTGACATATCAAAAAGATAACCTTCCAATCAGGAGCCAATTCTGAATGTTGTAAGAACTGGTCCAATTGTGAATAGGATTGTTTCATTTCAGTGGTGTTTGCAGCTGCTATTTTAGTGGGTATCACGTAATAAAAGAACATGTGGAGTATGTACCAAACATCATCTTGTTCATTGGTGGATTCATGAAACTTCAATATAGCTCGTTGTGTGATTTTCTTGGCAAGCTTCATATTTGTTGTGTATTTGATTAATAGGTTAATGAGCTTTAGATATGCATCCATGAGTTTATCAAAGGATAAGTAAAAATTTGTTTCAGCAGGGTCATCATGCTTATCCACCATGTATGTGTAAACAACTATACTTTGATTAATCAAGGTGGCAGATGCATGTAGTTGTTTGTTAAGAGCTAAATCTCTTCCTTTAGTTTCATATTCTTCAGCTACTCTAAACAAAGTCTCTGACCTAATTGGATTAAAGCTCATTGTAATATATAACTTGGTATATATATATTGTTTTTTTTATCTAAATATACTAATTAATAAAATTTGACTAACAGAAAATGAATATTTGAATAGAGCTTTGATTTTTTGGGGTTTTTTTTTTTTAAAATTTTCGTGTTTAATCAACTTATCGTGTAGCGTTCTTTTCCTTGAAAGAGAAATTATATATTCAAAGGGAACAAAAAAAAAAGAAAGAAAATGGAAAAAAAAAAACAAATGAATTACATCTGTCACCATATTTGTCTTATAAGACTTTGATCACAATAAAAGACAAATAAATAGATACCGTATAATTATTCATCACATTTGACCCGATATAATCCATTATTACGATGTCTGAAGAGAAGTTAACAGAGTTTCAACAAAAAAATAAAGATGTGTTCACTTCTGAAACACAAGAAATTTGGAAAAAAGAAACAACCAACACAGAAAGCGTACCCCCAGCCACAACAGAAGAACAAGAAGAGGATGAGGAGCCAGCAGGTATAGTACCAACCTTACAAAACATAGTGGCAACAGTGAATTTGGATTGTAAATTGGACTTGAAAACCATAGCTTTACATGCAAGAAATGCTGAATATAATCCAAAAAGATTTGCAGCCGTTATCATGAGAATTAGAGAACCAAAAACCACAGCTTTGATATTTGCATCAGGAAAAATGGTTGTCACAGGTGCAAAGTCTGAACAGGACTCCAAGTTGGCCAGTAGAAAGTATGCTAGAATCATTCAAAAAATCGGGTTTGATTCCAAATTCAAGGATTTCAAAATACAAAATATAGTGGCCTCTTGTGATGTGAAATTCCCCATCAGATTGGAAGGATTGGCCTTTGCACACGGAGCCTTCTCTTCATATGAACCTGAACTATTTCCGGGTTTGATTTATAGAATGGTTAAACCTAAAATTGTTTTGTTGATTTTTGTATCGGGAAAGGTAGTTTTGACAGGTGCTAAGAAAAGAGAAGAAATTTATCAATCATTTGAAAATATTTATCCTGTTTTGAGTGAATTTAGAAAGCTTTAAGATGATATGAATATATAAAGTTAATGATATTGAAAATGTATTGTATTTTTGTTATATATAAGCAGGTTAATTTGTAATGAATTAAAATTGTTTTTTGTTTTTTTGTTTTTCAATGAAACATGAACCCACTAACAGTCCTAAAATTGTGTATTTGATAGATTTATTCTTGAAACCAAGTTTTAGTCATGAGAATTTTGTTGATTATTTGTTTTTGTTTTTCCTGCTACGTGAATTATTACTGTTGAGAGAGCAAAAAATAATACCTCTTTAAGAAAATGGTTAGCGCCTAAACAAATATTTTAGTGTTCGTGTGTGTTAAATTTTTTTTTTTTTCTATCATTTAAGAGAAATACTATCTTCAAGTTTACAAAATCATTTATGAATTTTTTTAATCTCATAGTAGTACAGAAAGAAAATTACCACCTAGACTTGAAAGAACATTCATACCCCTACTTTACTAAAATGGAAGATATTACACAATTCAACATATCTAAATTACCTAAGAAAATCTCTATCAGACCATTCTTGAAAAAAGATATTGATGAATTATTACACTTAGAATCATTAGGCTTCCCTCCTGAAGAAAGATGCTCCAGAGAAACTGTTGAATATAGAATAGCTAACTGTCCAGATCTTTGTCAAGGTTTGTTTGTCAAAAACGAAGATGGAAATACTCAGTTAATTGGTGAAATCATGGCTACAAAGGTAGATTCTGAATTCATCACACTGAAATCCATGGAGATTGGTCAACATAAGGAATCCTCAGATGTCATTGCTATTCATTCGGTTGTTATCCATCCAGACTATCAAGGTCAGAACTTAGCCAGACTTCTAATGACAGATTACATTCAAAAGATGTCTCAACAATCTGTAGGTAGAAAGATCACTATTATTGTACATGAGCATTTATTCAAGTTCTACGAAAAATTAGGGTTTGTTAAGTTAAACGAAAATGATGACGTTAATGATCCAAACTCTGATTTCTCCAAAAACGGTGTCTGGTACAACATGGATAAAGAATTAGTTGAATTTTAAAAATTGAACTAAATATTTAATTATTAGTTTTATTCTTTAAGAAATATAGATTTATTTGAAATATATAGATTAATTATGATTTGTTATTCAACGTTACACACAATGTAATTCTTAATTAAATATCGGACTTTTGAAAACCCCCCCCCCTCCTATTGTTTTTTTTTTTATTTTGTTCTTTTTTTGTTTTTCTCACCAAAAATTTCATAGGTTAACACGTGCACTAAGTGGATATCCAATAATTATTCTACATGTAAAAAAATAACAATAAAACACACAGAGATAAACCAACAAAGTCCAAAGAAAACCAATTTTTGAAAGAAAGCAAAAAAAAAAAGTACCAATTGATATATATATATATATTAAATGCAAACTAACCAATTATCTTACAGCGATATGATGGTTCAATCTATTCATGAGCTGAATCATCAATCAGATCAAGATGTCAATACGATCTATGAAAAAATATCACAACAAGCTAATAAAGATCCTACAAAATTATTTTTACTCCTTACTGATCAAGTTGCTATTTGTATATCTAACATGAAACTCTTCTATAGAGAGGTTGAAGTGTATATAAAGAAAAACTACACACTGAAAGATCTTCTTGAAACTAAAGTAATTAAGAGTCATGATATTATCGTGTATTACAAAAATTGCAAAATGTCTGCAAAGATGATAGAGAACTTAGGTGAAATAGAAAAGAAATATAACTTTAAAGAGAGAAAATCAGAAATACAGAGTCTATTACAACTTGCATTGAATGATAGAGAAAAATGGTATAAGCCCATGTATTCTATGTGTTTGAAGTTCTTGAAGGATAAACAATTTGAATCACAAACTATAACTATTTCGAAACTTAAACAAATGAATACTTATGAGATCAATGAACGAGATCTTATAAATCTCTTAGATATGCCTATAGAAACTGTTCAACTTCAAATTTGGAATGTTATAAAGAGATCTGGATTGAGCCATAGTGGGGGAAGCCCTCAAGTGGTACCCAAACTAGTCAACTGGGATTTGGAAGAACCAGATTCATGGTCAAATGCTCAAATGGAATTGAAGACCGGGCTGAGAGAGTTTTTATATGAAAGATTGGAGAGAAAAAGAAACGGATTTTCTGACATTTACTTCTATATCATATTCTTGCAAAGTTATACTAATCAGAATTTAAACAATGCAAGGGAACAAATTTTGAAATGGACTAGTCAGATTGTTAGAGATCTGACTAACGCTAGTTTCATGAACGACGTTGAAAGAATTAATGAGATGAATATCAAGTTGGTTATTACAAACTTCACTGTTGATTCATTCACTTCAAAATACGGATCATTTGATCACCTCTTGAGTAACAAGAAGACAACATTGATAAAAAAGAACCTTGGAACTGCAAGCCATAAGTTATCAGTATTGAACTTGGAAGATTCAAAATCTGATTCTTCTTTAAGCAAACCTTTAATCCCACCACCTCCCCCACCCAATCACACACCCATGAATTTAAAACCTGTATTATTAAAGAGTGAAGTAAGCTCTGAGTTGAAGTATGTTATTCCACCTATCCCATCCGCACCTAAGCTATCAATATCAAATTCTAAAAATGATAGTATCTATTTGAAGAGAAGACCACCTCCACCTCCCATAAATCCCCAAAATGTCTTACACAACAAGTCTACATTGCAAGGTAGCTCAATTCAGACATGTGAAGATGAAAGTAGTGTGAGGTATGATAACTTGAATGATATTTTCAAGAACATTGAACCTGTTCCCACTGATAAGAGACTTTCACAAAGTTTGTCTAATCAAGAAATTCAAGAGAAAACCTTCAGCAAAAAAATACAATACCCAGAATTGGATAAAGTTGATAAAGCCAAATCCTTGGAACCTAATAGTAAACTTTCCAATTGGAAAATTTTCAATAGACCAGGTTCATCAAAAACTGACTTATTGGATGAAGGTTTTCATTTGGATCATCATGCTAAATTGGAAACAGGTTTAGTTAACTTGGGAAATTCATGCTACTTGAACACTATAGTTCAATGTTTAATAAGCTATGGAAACTTAACAGATGTCATAATATACAAAAACTCAATAATAAAGAAATTTGTTAATTACAACTCCAAATTTGGCTCAAAGGGTGATGTTGTCAACAAGTACATTGAATTATTGGAAATGATTTATAAGCAAACCAAATTGAACTCATTAAAGAAAAATGGAAAGCCAATATCACCTATGAATTTTAAGATTAGTTGCGGGTTAAAAAACGAATGTTTCAACAACTTCAAACAACAAGACGGTCAGGAGTTTTTACAATTCCTACTCGACATTTTGCATGAGGATTTGAACAACTATGATCCATCTTTGAAGCCTCTTCCTGAATTGACAGAGAAGCAAGAAGAGCAAAGAGAACGTCTACCCATGAGATTGGCTGCTGCTATTGAATGGGAAAATTTCTTTGCATATAACTTATCCATAATAGCAAAGAACTTCATGGGTCAATATGCATCAAGATTGCAGTGTTTAGTTTGTAATAGAACATCAACAACATATCAAACTTTTTCTTTGCTTTCATTGCCTATACCCGTATTGAACAAGGCGAGTAAGGACAATGTTTCTATATACGATTGTCTGCTGAATTTCCTAAAGCTGGAGAAATTGAAACCTTCGGATTATTGGAAATGTTCACATTGTAAGAAGCATCAACCATCAACAAAAAAAATCATCATCACAAGATTTCCAAGGAATTTGATAATTCATTTCAAAAGATTTGATAACAATTTAAGAAAAACCAATGTTTTGGTCACTTACCCAAGTAAATTGGATCTGAATTATTTCTACTATGACAACGATAAGAACAACTATCAAGTTGACGAATGGCCAGAGGATTTGCCAAATAGAGACAAGGAGCTGATGTTGCAAACAGACAAGGCATTCCAGTATGAATTGAAGGCAGTTGCTAAGCATCAAGGAACATTAACAGGAGGACATTACACTTCGATTGTTAAGAAAAATGATGGTAATTGGAAACTGTTTGATGATGAGAAAATCAAAAAAGTCAGTGGTGAAACTGGGTATATTAACAAAGATGCATATATTCTTTTCTATAGTTTGATGATTAATGAGTAGAAGATGCATGGACTATCTACATATATGTTTTATTTATATATCATGTTAACATTACAGCAAAGGAAAACACACCTTCAATATGTGATTTTTTTGATTAATTTGTTTCACACGTGGATTATATCCGTGTTCGGGTTGTTGGGCCTGCTGAGGTATTGTTAGACAGTTGTGTTAGGATAAAAAGGTTAGAATAAAGGTGAAAGAGCTCTCTGGTTTTACCCAGATCTTTCACAATGTATCTAATTCTATATAAATAGATAACTTTAAATTCTCCACCCTGAGAAAGTTGCATACTTTCGAAGGAGTAAAAATTTTTTTTATAAAACTTTCTTAAATTTCAGTAGAAATCGGAGATAAGCGTAAGAGAGCTTCGGTTAGCCGAAAAAATCCGAATTGTAGACCATCATCATTACGCTACAAGGCACTTTTTGATCGTTTCGAAATACTTTATCATCACTAGTGGTCCTTCTTCTTTTTTTTTAGCATACAATATTTTTATTTTTTTTTTTTTTGTCTTCAAGTAATCACTTGAACCAGAAGCATCATATAATTTATTATTCATTATTAGCTTCTTCTTCTTTAGTAATTTATTTTTTTTTAATTATATGTGTAATTCATTTCATTAATACCATCAAGCAAATTTGATAATAACAGTATTATGGATATTGATAGGTATAGGCCATCTGCACTTTATACAACACCTTTACAATTTCAAATAATAGAGCCTAGATTGTACAGGGGGATTTTCCCCACAAAGGAGAACTTGTCCTTCTTAAAAACCTTGCAGTTGAAAACCATAATCACTATTCTCCCAGATAATTATGATATTAAGGAAGAATCTCCTTACTACCAGAAATTCATTGATGACAACAAAATAGACCTGAGGCAGTTTGTCGGTGATATCAAATGGAAATCTAAAAACAAAGATAAAAAACTCAAGAAGGAAAAGACAAAAAAAGCATCTGAAGACGTTAAGAGAAGAGACAAAACAGTTGGGATAAGTGTGGATGAAATATATAAGATTATGGACATTGTCACAGATGCAGAGAAGTATCCCATATTTATACATGATCTTACAAATGAAACTGTTACGCCTCTTGTTGTTGCTGTGTTCAGAAAGTTTGCTTATTGGAATTTGGTTTCTATCTTGGATGAGTTCATCAAATACTCTGGAAGTGTTAACATCCATGAAAGAAAGTTTATAGAGGAATTCCCCATAAAGTCACTCACTATAAAAAACGAAGTAGTTGATAAAGAAGATAACACTGAGGATAATGTTCATTCAAACTTGAAAGTTACTGCATGGATAAGAAGAATAAGCAAATGAAATAATATAATAATTCTTCCCTATATATATGATGGCTTCAAGTTTAAAGCGTCAGTAAAAGCTCTGCAGCTTTATCTAAATCATTGTTTGTTAATTTTAAAGCTTCTATGACCTTTGATTTATCAAATCCTAATTCTATTAATTGGTTAATGTGTTGCTCATTGACAATGAATGCATCATTTGTCTTTTCTTCTTCCTTGGATACTTCAGTTGATTCATGAGTTTTAATTTTCTTCTGCTCTTTATCATCTGTATTTTCCTCCTTTTGAATTCTCTTTTTGCCATTGGAATCATCACTAGAGATGATATCATTGAATTGCTCTTCGGTTAATATTTTATTGGAATATCTTTCAACTTGTCCTTCATTCAAGAACTTTATCTCAACATCCAATCCTGTTATTTTGAAGCTATTTGTGTTGAAGTCAATTATACACTTATATTTTCTCATGAAATCTAAACCAATCAATACAGCTGATCCTAAAGAGTCCAAAACTGTTAATGAATGAGGCAAGAATTCATTATCAAATGTGAGCATTACATGATGTAATCTTCCTGTGATGTTACTTGTTCCTACCCCTCTAGCCTGGCCGACAAATCTCTTGTCTAACATCTTGTCAAGCTTCAAGCCCTCTAGAAAATCAGAAGATAAGATAGACTTTTCAGCTCCTGAGTCCACAAATGCTAATATAGGTACATTATTGATTTTGATTGGAATATACAACATACAGGATGTGGTAAATGACTCAGGATCATAAGTGTATGAGTGTTGGTATTGTTCATGGATCTTGTATTGGTAAGCTATATCAGCCATATCATCGTAGTTTTTTAACACATCAGCCAAGTTTCTGCTAAAGTATGGAGAGTTTTCTGTCTTTGTTTGAACTTTAGCAAATTCTATAAGAGTCTTGAATTGTGTCAATGAAAATAAAAAATCCTCTTTTAAAACTGAGTGAGTGTTAGGATCGTTAATTAGTTTTATTCTCAATTTTTCAATAGGATCACCAGCCATCTTTTTATTACTATTCTTTCGATGTTCCTTTTATATATATATATCTGTTTTTTTGGTTCAATGTGATTGATGGTATATAATTCAATTGGTAACTTTATGTTACGATTTAGAAGTATTCCATGTTTTAAGATTTTATTAACACTTGTTTTTCGTTAACTGTTTTTTTTTTTACACGCTTAGGTAATCATCTAAACGAAAATACTCAGTTATAACGTATTATATATTTACTTTCAAATTGTAAAAACAAAAAAATACTATTTCGATAAATATCAACATTTAAAGAGTAGATTAGAATATCCTAACATGGTTTGTCAAATTCTGATTAATCTTCACTCTTCTTTGTATATACAAGTAATAAATATTTTTTTCTTTTTTTCATTAAGCCCTGACTTGAGGCTTCTTTTCTGCTAACATTTTAACGGCTCTTAATATAGCGTATCTAGGCTTACCAAGTTTGAAGTTGAAGAGAGCACACCAGGTTAGTAGCAAAATAGCACCACCTTGATGTAAACTTGCTAATTCAATAGGAACAATGTAAATCAGCGTTGAAATACCCAAAGCAACTTGTGCAACAGCAAATCCAGCTACACCATGCATTGATTTGGACAATGATCTTGGTAAGATTCCTTGTTTTCTTAATTTAATAGCGTACCATTGGGAAGCCATGATCATTGTGAAGGTGGTTATAGCCATGTATCTGTGGATAAGTTGAACAGTGACTGGATTTTCCAACAAGTTTCTCCAAATCTTATCTGATCTTGGATCATCATTTTTATGCAAATAATGATTATTGAACAGTTCGCCAGATGAAGGGAACCAAGTTTCACCCATCTTTGGGAATGTATTATAGATCAGACCAGCATCTAAACCAGCAACCATACCACCGGACATGGCAGTAGCAAAGGCAAACACTAACAGTAATCTTGAAATGTTTCTAATTTTGTACAATCTAGGATCTTGTAAAATCTTGATGCCTTTGATAGCTTCTTGTGGGCTCTTCAAGTATTTGTTTTCACGTAAGATTCCCCAACCAGTGTACAACAATCCCAAGTAAAGAATAAAGGCAGTGGTCAGATGAGTGGTCAATCTATATTGAGAGACAGTAGGCTTTGACTTTCTATCCAACAACTCATCTTCATCCAACCCAGACTTGACCATCCACCAACCGATGAATCCTTGCAAGCCTATCAACCCAGCCATGGCAACCAATCTAAAGTTAACTCTTCTAGATGTGTACTTTCTGTTGTACAAGAAATAAAGCATAGGAATAACAAATGCAATACCAATAGCTCTACCTAGCAATCTATGACCCCATTCGTAATAGAAGATGTACTTGAAATCATCTAAGTTCATGTGTGAGTTCAGTTGCTTGAATTCGGGAGATTCTTTGTACTTGTTGAACTCCTCTTCCCAATCAGCTTGGGTCAAGGGAGGGATGGCACCAGTGATTGGTTTCCATTCAGTGATGGATAATCCAGATTCTGTCAATCTTGTTAACCCACCAATAATAATGATGGAGAAGACTAAGGAGGCAACAAAGAAAAGCCAATAAGCAACCTTGACATCACAATCTATAGGTCTTTGACTTTTTTTGATCTTTAAAGCACTTTCAGAATCAAACCCTTTGACCAATTGTGGTTGTATTTGACCACCAAATATCTCCTTATATTCTTTATCAGATAAGTCGACTCTAAAAGGAGCCTTTTCTGGAATAACTGATTTTTTTTGTAAGTTTCTGATTGCTGGAGTTAAGAAAATGGATCTCTTAGGAGTGTATGTAGATAATTTAGGTAATTGTTTAGAATATTGTCTAATGGCCATAGATGAACGTTGTTTGTTCACCATAGCCAAGACATTGGGCTTAAACATAAACATTCTTATATTTTTGGTGTTATGATTTTTTTAATATTTTCTGTAATGTTGTAAACACCTTCTAAAATTTATATTTCCTTACTATTAATAATCTTAAATAACTATCAATTTGAATAATCAACATGTTAAACAGTATCATAAACGAAGATTGACAATCCTTACAAATTAAAAGAGAGAGAGAAAATTAACAATATAAATATATAAATGTGACATAAGGTGATATTTTTATCGGAAATAAAGCATTTTCTCTTTCAATTCATCCTTTAAAGCCTTGTAAAAAAAAAAAAATTTTTTTTTTTTTTTTAGGTGGAAAAGTTAACAAGAAGTCATGTTATCACTGGAAAGTTTAATTAATATAAAAGGCTAGAAGATCTTCTTACCATTCATTTGATAACGTATTACTTTACTCATAGACTCAACACTAACATCTGTTTCTTTTGGTAAGCCCCTAATAAATCTTGTAATATTCTTATCTATTCCTTTAACGTTGGTACATTCATATACATTTAGTAGTCTCTCCAAGATGTATAAACAAGCTACTTTGGTAACTACAAAGAGTATCATAAAAAGACCCCAACTTTTAAAACTAATGTTTCTTCTATAAAGTAATACTATGCATCCAACAATGTGTCCATCAACCGGCATCCCAAAACGCTTAATTATTCCATTCTTTAAATAATCTTGCATCAACACCTCCTTGTAGGTATTGTAAACATCTATTTCTATGTTATTGTACCTGACAATAAATATTTGTTGGATCCAATCTGTTGTTGTTGTTACCAATATCAAAATTAAAATCTTGTTGAAGTGGAAATAATTTTTAATTAATACTATAAACAGTGCAACATTCAGTTGGAATCTGTCATTACCGTCTTGTAATATGACCTGGAATAAAGAAGATCCATTGAATCTCTTAAATGTGCTTGACTTCAGTTTATTGAAGCTTATTGTGATCAACAGAGTGTTTAATTTGCTGTTTCCTTTACTGTTAATAATTACATTGTATGTTAATGCCTGCATTATGATCACTAATGAATTTAAGAACAAAATTGATAATTGTATGAAAAAATCCAAGATGATATTATTCTTTCCTTTACTCTTTTCTGTATTCTTCTGTTCAGTTGTTATATCTACCAGTATTGTACTTGTTAGTTTTTCAATCATCTGTAAAAAATTGATCAATGCAAATATCTTCATGTATGATTGTAATTTTATCAAGTGATACAATCTTGATGTATCCACTTGATTAATAATAATATGTGATATGATAATAATCTTCATGAAGTTCAATATGTGTAACTTTAGATTTCTATAATTATTAAGTTTGTTGCGTTTCCTTTTGATAAGCAAAATGTTAACAATAGGCATCATCAAATTCAGCAATAAAGTATTCAGTTGGAGTAATATGCTAATTATCATTGTATACTCATATTGAACAAAAACCTTTACATTATATTTTTCCCAAAGAGTTAATTTCTTCTCTTCATCAGTGTATGCTATTTCTTCATCACTAGTGTTAATTTCTCTATGGAAACCATTTAATATGAGTGATGTTGTATTTTTGAAAGAGGATTGTTTTTCTTCGGTGATGATGTTAACATTTTTGACTTCTATATCCACAGGTTTCTTTTCTTTGTTTTCTTTTTTCCTTCTTTTGCTCATAACAGAGATTGGTGATGTGTTTTTTGGTATGTGTTCAATGCTTTGTTTGATACAACTTATTAATTTACCTTTGTTTTTTTTTCTCCTTATTTTTCAAATAGTTGATTTAATATCCTTTATCTCCTATATTAAGTTGTACTGCTGTTTTCCTTTTTTTTTTCAACGAAGGAAAAATGTGAACGTACACTTGATTCTTTAATTATTTTTTTTTCTGTCTAATGGAATTGATTCATCAAGGAGCAGCGTATATCATAGGTGCATATGCTATATTTATAATTAGATTATCATGTAATGAATAAAATCTTAAAAATCAAACTATAAAAATAAGTTCTAAACTTAAAGAAATAAATACAATTTGTATCCACACGATTGATCCTAATATAGAAATAATCACCATCATGAACAAATATATTAGTAAAGATGTTGATAATATCATTAAATCTAACAAATCATACAAAACCCTTCTTTTGGACCTTATCTTACACTTTTCAGATTTTGAAAGTAATACAAAAGATTTGAATTTCATTTCAAGAATTATTGATGAATCATTCATACAAGATGTTATTGTTGAAAGAAATTGTAACGAAAATAAATGTGGTTACCTACTATGTAAGGAAAAGATCAATACTAGAAAAAATTCCACCCTATTAAAGACAATTGATCCATTTGATAACGCTAAGCTGAACTGGACCAGTATTTTGAATGAAAATCAAAATGACTTCTTATACTACAACAAAAAATTCTGTTCTAAAACTTGTTATATAAAAAATAATTACATGGTTCTACAAATAAAAGATGTTGATGAGCTTTTGATCAATCGAGATTATTCATCAATGATCAAATCTTTACAGGATATTGCAGAAAAAAATGAAAATAAAATCGAGCTCTGGGATGATAAGCTCAATGAGTACGACATCATAAAAAGACTCAATGATATAGCAATAGAGGATAAAGATGAAGCCAATAACAGTATGTATACAACCCCGGATGTTTCAATGAATGATGATGACGATATAATAATTAAGGAAAACAAAGACGTTACCTTATTTGATCATGATAATACCTGATGTGTAGATACTTAACATGTTTGATAAATCTATAGAGTACAAATCCAATTGATGCATATGTATTTATATCCTTAATCAAATCATTTTGAATCAATTGATACAATAACTCCTTTTTCTTTACATATGGATCAACATCTTCCAAATCAAGCTTGTCATACTTTGACTTAAGTTTCAACAAATTCTGATAATCTTTCTGGAATGCATCTATGTACAACAAACTCATTTCATGCGATGATAAAACTCTAGAAATTTTTTTTCTTTCTTTAATCAACTGTTCTTTGATATCATTATATATTTCTAGAGATTCATTATCATTCAATGTTGTGTTTCTATAGTCAAATAATTGTTTAAAATCCCCATCAGTTTTGATGTTTTCATCAATTTCAGGAAAGAATGCGTTCTTGACTTCAGGAAGTAATGCATATGAAGTGTTTTGGTAAATTTTTTCCCAAATATGAGACTGATACCTTGCTCGTTCGTAGTACATTGTGAATATTTTATCATTTGGTTTGTTTTTATCCGTGGCAGGAATGCAATAATATATGTTTCTTATTGGTGATTGAAAACTTGTCGCTCTTACAGAAGGCCCATGGTTCAATCGATCAATGATATGCTGCAATCTTAAAATACCAATTTTGTGTGTTTCAAGGGGGTCTACTGGCATAGGTACACTTTTAAGTAGCCTTTTGGATTGTTTCCTTAGTCTGTGTGGAATGATTTTGGTGTTGGAATCTGGATATTGAACTTCCAATAGAGGATGAAACAATGATTCATATTGGTACTTCAAGAACTCCAAGTAATAATAAAAATAATTCTCCAAGTGCTTCGGTACATAATGACTGTTTTCCTCGGCTATATCCAAGTGAGCTTTGATCTTCTTCACTAAAGATTCATCTTGAAGAGCTTCAGAGAATATCAAGTGTCTTTTGTTTTTTTCAAGTATGATAGTGTTGATTGTATCATCCTCAAGCTTCCGTTCATAAGCATGTGCTAAAAGGTCGATATCCGATAGTAACTCATAAATTTCCGTTTTCAATACAAGCTCCTCTTCCACCTTAATGTCCTCACAGAAGACCTTCGATTTGTAATAAAAAGAGCTTTCCAAAACTTTCTTTTTAAAGGATTTGCTGGGTTTTTCCTGAAAGTGATCCATGTTGAATGTTTTTTTAGTATCTTTAAAGTCAAAAAACAGATTTCTATTGAGCATATCATCAAGTTCATATTTTATGGTTTTTTTCATTGACAATAAGGCATCTTTATGGAGTCTTGTTGTTCCGTGACGTATATATTGCTTATATAGGTTTTTATAACCCTTAAGTATGAGTTTGATACCTCCCAATGATGATACTACACTAACATTTGTAGCCATTGTTAAGGTCACTAGCTAATGTTTTATAAATCAAAGAGATCTATTTTTTCATATTTCAACATTCTGGTTTAATATTTTTCAAATTAATGAAAAAAAAAAATTGAACAAACGAAAATTGAAATCTTTCAGATGAAAAAAAAAGAAAAAAAGAAAAAGAAAATATATTAAACGCACCACACAGACACATATTTTTCCTACATTAAATTATTCGTTTGTTTTTTAGTATATTTCAATTTGAGAAAGAAACTAATATATTAAATATATATAATCACATTATAAAAACTTAGCTCAAAATGTTTGAAATGTTTATCATTAAGATAACAGATCTTTGTTTAGTTGTGTATATGAATAAGAATAATAATATTAAATCTTCATATAGCTTAGTTAACTAAAGTAGAAGCAGTAGCAGATTCGTATCTCCAGTTTGGTGGTAAAACGGCAACAGTTCTGTAGTATCTAGCTAATCTGTGGATTCTGGATTCGATCAAAACTAATCTGAACTTGGCATCCTTGTCCTTTCTGTTTCTGTCTAAGTGCTTTCTGACGGAAACGGCCTTCTTGATTAAGTAGTATAAATCTTCTGGGATTTCTGGAGCTAAACCGTTAGACTTCAAGATTCTTAAAATCTTGTTACCAGTGACAATCTTGGATTGAGTAACACCGTGAGCATCTCTTAACAAAACACCGATTTGAGATGGAGTTAAACCCTTTCTAGCGTACTTGGTGATTTGTTCAACAACGGCATCAGAGGTTAATTGGAACCAGTGAGGAACGTTTCTGGAATATGGTAATGAAGAAGAGGATTGACCCTTACCCTATTTACATAATAGAAATTATTTATGATCATGTTTTCTTTTGAAACAAAATAGAAAAATCAGCATAGTTGTTAGTAAAAAAACTCAATTGCTCTCAATTGATAATTACTCAAAGAAAGTACAGCAATATAAGTATTTTTTCTTTTTGCTAACAAATTTCCCTTTTTATTTATGAAGCTCTTTTTACGCAAGCTCATATTAACAAACGATGCTTGAAAAATAAAAACTGTAAGAATTAATTAAATTGATATACGATTAGTTGATAAAATTTTTATATGAAATACAATCCTTAACAACATAATAAAACTATGTGTCTTCAAGCAAAGCAAAAAAAAAATTAGCATATCTTTTTATGGATATAAAAAACACGCTAATATTAGTATTGATTGTTTGCTCATGAAAACATATGTTAACAAAGTGACAACAATAATAAGTTGATAAAAAAGTCAGAAGAAAAATATCAAAAAATATAGACAAATTAAAAGTCAACACAAAGATGAAATAAACTTACTATTCGTTATGGATATCACTCCTAGCAAACGGTTAGTTAATATAATCTTGTGAACCTTTAAAGTCAATTTGATCCAACTTATTAATAAACTTTCATATTACATTGTTGATGGATTCACTTGTAACTTCTCATAGAGATATAGATATTATTAAAGGCATCACCCGGCATTGTCCATCTTTTTTTAAAAAAAGACTAAACAAACCAGCTTTAGTATTACACATAAAAACAACTAATCAATCAATTCGTTAATAATACAGTAGATTATCTAACAAACTAAACACATTTGCAATATGAAGGCAAAGTAAAGAACATTTAATAAAAAGTGATATTCATATAATTAGCAAAAAAATAAAAACTTTATTTTGTTTTCATTCTTTGACTAAAAAAATATAGAATTCATCAAATTTATCATTCCTTCAAAGCTTCATTGTGTCAATGTTGGTTGACTATAATAAAGTTGATTTATGGTTGATAACATGATCCTTTTGTTATTTTAAAAATTAGGTATACATACGGAACTGTGCATACGACCCATTTTGACTAAATATATTAATTAATTGTATTTGGTTTGGTTGTTTTATTTGTATATTTCTTTTTAAAATTAAAGTATCATAATATATACAATAAAAATTTATATTTATTAAGTTATCGAAATTAATAAAAGATTAAAATAAAACATTGATATTTAAAAACTACGACTATGAGAGTATTGGAATATCATAATTGCTCAAAAAAAAAAAAAAAAAACTAAAGAAAAATTTTTTTTTTTTTTTGAAGAGAACTACATAAGATTGAAATCAATATTTCCCAATTAGGCAACAAAAAATATTTTCCCTTTTAGGTAAATGTTTGAAGAAGAAAAAAAAACATTTTTTTTGTTACAAAAAAAAATCACTTATAATTCGTTTTCTATGAACTCTTTTTTTAAATCATCCTTATCAACCAAATCAATGATTTTGTTAGGAGACACCAAATTATTCTTACTAATAAATTCCAATCCATTAACATATAACATCCTAGTTTCTTCGTCTCTACATGTATCTGGTTTGTAATAAATAAGAATCAATGGAATTTTGTTTTTGTATGGATATGCCAGAACGACAAATCTTGGTTGATTAGAAGGCAGTTGTTTTCTTATGTCCTTGATGTCCTCAATCTCATCCTCATCATCGGAATCAGACCATCCGTCATCACTATCTTCAACTGAATCGTTTCCGGTATCAACCAAAAGTTCCTGTTCTGAACTTATCTGCAATATGATGTGTTCGGGTTTGTTTATTCTGTTTGTAGTTAATCTAAATTTTCTTATAGCATTTCTTGTTTCATCGCTTATTGATAGTAAGGAAGACATTTTGATAGAGATGGATATTAATCAATATTATCGACTATGAATAATGTAATTGGTAGATCTCGATATACATATTTATCAATCAACATTCTATTTGTAATTCTACAAGAAAAAAAAAAATTAAAATTGTTTATCAGATATACCACTGTTACAACATTCCACAGACTTAAATCCGAATAATAGGCAATCAATGGCCGACTGCAATCATATGAGTACTATTTAAATTTCAAGAAAAAGAAAAGAAAATTAACATAACTTCATTTATCTATAAATATATACTTGAACCTTTATTTGTCAACTTAAATGATAAAATACTTATCATCTTTACAGTCTTCCGGTGTTTTAGCAATGACATCTTCGATGTTCCATCTTGGAGGTTTGCCGTCTAAGGAACCACCACCAATACCTGAGCTAGTTTTCAAGAACAACATATCACCAACTTCATCAACATGTCTTAAGACATAATCAATATCTTCTTTGATCAAAGAAGCTGAAACACAAAATCTCACTCTGGACTCAGTCAATGGGGTAGCTGGGTAAGCCACAATAACAACAGCAATGTTTCTTTCCAGCATTAGTCTGGAGAAAGCAGGCATCTTAGAAGGTGAATATAGTAGTAATGGCACAACTGGAGAGTCAGCTATACCATAAACAATAAAACCTAATCTTTGCAATCCCAATCTTAGGTATCTTGAGTTGAAGGTGATTCTACTTAATCTTTCCAACCCATCACCTGGGTTCAAGTCACCCATGATAATTTTCATGGATGAGTATATTTGAGACAGAACAGGGGTTGGAGAAGGCTCAGAGTAGTTTTGAGTGGTTAAATCCAATCTCAATCTGTTAATCAAGTCTCTGTCAGCAGCCACATATCCACCAGCAGCACCAAAGGACTTGGTGAAAGTACCCATTAGTACATCAACATCATTTGGATCAACACCGAAGTATTCACAAACACCTCTACCTGTAGGACCCATGGCTCCTATGGAATGGGCCTCATCAACATATAGATAGCATTTGTATTTGTATTTTAGCTTAACCAACTCAGGTAGGTTACACATGGTTCCCTCCATGGAAAACAACCCTTCAACACAAATCAAGATTTTATCCCAAGGCTTATGGGTCTTTGGTTGACCCTCTGAGATTTGCTCTCTTAATAGTTTTTCCAAAGCCTTCATATCATTGTGTTTAAATGGCTTGACTGAGGCACCACTTAATCTTACACCTGTTCTAATACTGGCGTGGTTCAACTCATCAGAAATGACCAAACAATTCTTGTTCAAAAAGGAGTTGAAAAAGTTGGCATTGGTAGAATACCCCATTGATGTTATGATACAATCCTGTTTACCTACAAATCCAGCAACCAATCTTTCAGTTTCAACGTGTAATTTGGTTGTTCCTAATAGGTTTCTAGGACCGTTGTTGGCAACAGACCATTCATCAATGTTGTTAATAACATATTCAGTACAAACACCTTCTGATTGAGCAAACCCTAAGTAGTTATAAGAACTCAAGTTTAAACAAAGTTGCTCTGTTCCTGGATATGTAAAGTACTCGTTCATGTTGTGTGATACTCTTTCAATACATCTAATGAATCTTCCAGGTACACCAGTAGTAGGTCTTGAAAAACAATCATCAATTCTTTGTTTCATTCTTCTAATAAAGAAGGATTCAAACTTGGTGAACCATGGTGCAATACCGTTTTGCTCCAAGATACCACGGAACTTATCTCTGTTGAAATAATAGTCTATGTAATCATGTACATGGCCAAGAGTTATGATGATCAGATAATTCAAATAAGTAATCACAGATATAAGAATGCCCGGAGGATCAAATTTTATAGGCTTGAGTGGTTGTAAGTTTCTGGATTTTTGCCTAACCAAGTACTTTTTGTTTGTTAAAGTACCATATTCTAATTCTCTCTTTTCAGCTAATGTTGTGTTCAAAGGAGGTAAAAGAGGTACTTGATCTTGAGTGTAAGAAACAGAATCTATTTCATTGATATACGCCTTAGTTTCATCAACTAAAACATTATGCATATTGAATTGCTGTTAAATCTTATTTATTAATATTTTTTTTGTTGTCTTTAAGTTAAATTAAGTTATATCTATATTCAAATTAAACAATAACAGGTTAATGGTTGGTATAGACTTATATTCTTAAAAGCTTGTTAAGGTTTGAATTGTTTTTATGATTTGATGTTTTTTTTTGTTTTGTTTTAATAATTTATTAGAAATGCTCATTACAAAGATGAACCCACTTTTTTTAAGGAGAAAAAAAAAAAATTTTTTTTTTTCTGTTTTTTTTTTTTTTTCACCGCTAATCAAAGATTAGATAGAAACTTTTAATTGCTTATCATAACAAATATCAATGGGAATTTTGTATATAAATTTATAAAAATATATCACATTTAAAATGAGCTTGAATCATACATATATTATATCTCCTTGATTAAACATCCTTTAATTAATTCATTCTCTGAATGACCTATTAATATCAATGATCCACACCAGTAGTTGTGTAGCCAGAAATGGCATTTCTTTATGGTATCCATGTCCATACCAGAAAATGCCTCATCCAATATCAACAATTCAGGAAGTTTTATTAGGCTTCTAATGAAAAGAACCAGCTTTTGATCATTCAAGGATAAACCATTGAATTTGTCATTTTCTAAATGTTTAATATTCCAGTATGCCAAATGGTTGTCGTATAATCTGAAAAGTGGGTTTTCTTCATCTAGAACATATTTAGGAACTTTGGTTTGATTGTTACTGTCCTTATTCAATCCTGAGAGTATAACTTCTTTAGCAGTTAAATTCTTAGAGAGAATAAAATTGTGTAGTTCGGGACTGCTACATGCTATGTTGGCATTATGTCTCTCATAATCAACTTTGCCCACTTCCAATTTCTTCTTATTGAAGTATATGTCATTTGCCCAAGCTTGAGGGTGATCCAAGGTTAGCAATGATGTGATTGTTGATTTTCCTGAACCGTTACTGCCTTTCAGGATCCATCTTGATTTTTTATCGATCTTCCAATTAAAGTTATTTAAAACTGGGTTTTTTAATGATCTATATTGAATAATTATATTTTTTAAATTAATATGGTCTGAGTTGGATGGATCCTTTTGGTGTATAGGATCATACCATTTGTGCAGCTTTATTAAATCTTTGGCATATACTGGATTTCCTTCTGAATTAATGGCAGCATTCTTTGAGTCATTCAATAACTTAAACTCAAGTTCATCAACAACATCGTTTAAATCCCAAATTTTCTTATAAGTTTCAATCAACTTGTAATCCAATTTGCCGTCATATTCTATGGATAAGTCATCATTAATTATGATCAATCTGTTGCACCATTCAGGAACTGTATCCTGTGGTCTTAAAGATACAACAAAAACGGTAGTTTTATCATTGAATTTCAACTTTTGAAAATTCTGTATTGCAGTATTAATTCTTTGTCTTGATTCTAAATCAAGGCCTATAACAAAGTCATCAATTAAATTTATTATAAATTTGTTGGGACTTAAATAATTCTGAATTAATAATTGTGCTATTCTACTTCTTCTCATTTGACCATTAGATAACAGCATCAAGTCTTTATCCAATAACTCAGTCAGTTTCAATGTATTCACGTACTCATTGAAAAAGTTTATGAATGCTTGATCATTGATATCTGAAGTACCGTTTAAAGAATAGGATACTTTTTTTGAAGTTTCTTTATTCAATAAAAAGTCCTTTAACGTAACATCAAAATCATCTTTGAAGTGTTCAAATCTCGCAGATAAGTACAGGGAGTTGTTTAGCTTGTTTTTATTTTTGTTAAATTGTAAATAATTAATAGCTATATTTTTTTCATTCAAAGATGTGATGTTTTTATTCAATGATATATTGTTATAAACATGATTAATGAATTTGTTGCTATTTCTACCAAAGACAACAATGTTGGTGTTTTTAGGAAATAAAGATAATTTCGGGTTTAATAATTTCACAACAGGCTTCGCAGATGACATAATATTATCCTTGCTACAAGCTTCTAAATGTTGCTTTTATTATTTATTATTGAAAATTTTCAAAAGATTAAGGTAAGTTTTTTTTTTTTTTATTCTTTTGAAAAAAAAATAATAGTAAGCAGAGTTAAGGATTATATAAATGAATATATAAAAATATGTATATATACCTACGCTTTAAATTCAAAGATGTTGTAAGAAAAAATTATTTTCCCTTCTAAGTAAAAAAAACACGTAAAATATCTACATAAAAAATTTACGAATCTAAAAACCGAGTATTTTATTTATAGAAAAGAAGCCAAGAATATACTAAACAGTGCATACGCCTTATAAAAATTAGTAGCAAATTGTACTACTTTAAGAGGGGGGAAAAAGAATTATATAAAACAATACAATAGAAAAACGGATATGAAATACTTTGTTTGAGTATTTAAGAGTTGCAGTGCGCAATTATTTAATATTTATATATATTTATTGAATGTTAAATCTACAGTGTATTATAGTGTCTAACATAATATAGAGAAATATTATTTTTTTGTTTTTTTTTTTTTTTTTAATAGCTATGGCTGGCTCTTTGTACATGTTTATTGCAACTTAAGCTCTTTCTTCTGTTTTTTTTTTTTTTCTTTTTCTCCTAGGCCATAAAAACAAACGAGATGGTAATCACGCCAATAATATTTTTATTTTAAATTGTATTGTTTTCTAATAAAACTTTTCTATTGTATTATGTGTTGTTTCATATAATGCATTTATTTTAGATCGTATAACTCCATCTGAATGCATTCTTCTGCGATATATACATATATTACTCACCATGCATTCTTGCTCTTTTCAAAAACAATAGAGTAATAAGTAATTGTTATACCTAGTCATGATAATATTGTTTCATTTTTAAGTATTAAAAATATATATGTTTATTATAGTTGAAACATACAAACTGCTAAATTAGCTGCAGGTGCCGATAATTTTTTTTTCCCCCTTAAAAAGAATTGTTGAATATGATTTTTTTTTTTGCTTAAAGAGTCTAAGTACTAAACTATTCATTCCTTCCTTTTTATGTTTTGCAAATTTATAACCTTATTTCACCTACTTAGAAGTCAGAAAGAAAAAAAAAAAAAAGGTTTAAGTTATGGAATCAATATATTAGTACGATATCATTAACTCATTTTTTTATTTTTCTAACTTTTAAAATTTTTTTTTCTTCTTTCTTTTTATTTTTTTTAATTACTTGAAATATTGATATACATTGTGTACTAAAATGTAATATTTATCAATTAATACTTCATTAATCTTTATTTTTTTTTTTGAAAACATATCTGTAAACAACAAACCCAATACACATAGATCAAATCATATCCGTTCTATTTAATTTTCAAGTTTTCGCTATCCATTTTATCTATTTTTTTTTTTTTCTCAAGAAAAAAAAATTATTTGTCTTAAAGAGAAAAGAAACCAAATATTCAACTTTGTTTTTTTTTTTTTTTTTGGCCATTTATGATATTTCAAATAAATAATAAACAAAATTAACAAGCTTTGATGACATCTAATAAAAGATTATTAACTCATGGTTTAAAAACATCTGCCAAAAGAAAAAAACATAAGAACAGCAAATTAGGATGTAAAGAATGCAAATCTAGGCGTATTAAATGTGATACTAATTTACAAATATTAAATACAAACAAATATAGTTGCTTGAACTGCTTACTGAGGTGGTTGAGATCCAATGAAAATGATCCTTCTGATAATGATCATATTTGCTCTTTTTCATCTCTGACATCTGATGAGATCATTCAATTGAAAAAAGAAATTCATGCTAAGGAATTCATAGATTATCATGAAATGAATGAAAAAAAAATCTATCCTATAAACAAAATTAAATTAATCTTATCAAATGAAGATCTACAACAAAACAATGAGAATTGTAAAAATATCAAGACTAAAATTGGATTTGAGATCACTATGATACCCCACAATCAAATTGAAGTTCCATCATCATTGAAAGTCAAGAGAGTCAACGAAACTTCCAATCAAGTTAACTCAAGGATTGCTCTAGCTCAAATGTGTATATCAGGTCTTAATTTTGTTAACAGAACTACTGTGAACTACTATACCTCATTAGCCATCAATTCATTTATTGCTAGGTTGAAAAAGTTCTACATTTCAGAACTGAAAGGCATGGATGCCATATTTGATCATCAAAAATCATTTAATTCAACTTTTTTGTTTGATTCCAATAGACATAATTATGAAGAGCATTTGAGCATTTTAAAATCAGTTCCTACATTTGATGAAAAGAGAAATCTCATAATAAAATACATCAAACTATCCCAAGATTTCCTTCAAGAAAAACTCTTCAATTCTTACAAAACAATCAAGACATCTCTTGATGTCATTATCAAACAGAAATGTCTGATTTCATATAGTACATTGATAAACTGTCATATAGGGTCATACATTTTAAGAATTTTTGAGCTGTACAGTCTTGTGACAGATGAGTACTCCATGAATAGATACATCGAGCATTTTTGTTCATCTTTTGAGATTTGTTGGGAATTAAATAAGATTCTACAGCAAAACATAGATTCAGGTAATACAAACACATTTATAGATACGGAGAGTATATCAAGATCCACTTATGATTATGAGTTCAAAGACACCATCACTGGTATAGGTGGTGACAACATTTGTATCTTTGCCTTGTCAATGGCATCATTTAATCAAAACTACATTCACATGAAGAGTATTCCCATAGACTTTGTGGATGAGCTCCAAAAGATGCTTTTAGAGTTTGGTAATACTTTTATTTTGAGCCAAACAAATGATGATATTGATGTTGATTCATTGCTGAAGGAAGACTTCAAAAACTTGGCCCTTTTCATTGAACAATTTATTAAAACTAGTGTCTTCATGGACATGACTAAAGCATTACCATTACAACCAAATCTTCTGTGGCAGTTAACACATAAGTTTTTCCAAATGAAACCTAAGAAAATTTTTAATGTTTCCTTAAATTTAAACATAAATGCTAAGATTTTGCTAAACTCTTTGACAAGTGATAAGTTTGATTCATATCTTAAATACTCAGATAAAAAGGTTATTGATGATTACAACAAAAGTGGGTATTTGACTCCTGTTGAAAAAATCTTGTACATGTTTTACATTGCTATAGATTTGGTCTTTGTTAATATTCTTCCCTCAAGACTTTATGTTTATGATAATGAAGCATATGGTGTGTGTGGGTGGAACATGCCTTCCTTTGATGCTATAATTTTTGATTTGAACTTAAACATGGATGTGGATAAAAAGCTTCTTCCCTTTATAAATTATATTTATAGACTGGCTTCATACATGTACAGAAGAAAAATATTGTTTGGTGAATATACATGCTTGAACAATTTTTATGATGATGAGAATTTGTTGATGAAAACTCACAACAATAAAGTACAAACTTCAGAAAATTTTCTAAATCTTCCTTGTTATGCTTCAAGACTTGCTTACAATATAAAAGAGATGAATATTTCAAGCTTTTTAAACTCCACAATCAAAAAGGAAAACTACTTTGGCTTGGATATTGATTGCCCCTTACCTCTAGAGCTTCTTATTGCATTCAAAAGCAATTATCAACATAAATTACCATTTTCTTTGAAGGGTCCCTACATAAACAAAAAGGGACATTATTGGGATGGTAATTTTTATCTTATTAAATATACAGAGTATACAAAATATCATAATAAACAATGCGAACTTAATGAAAGATATCAAAAACATTTGAATTTGTATTTCAAGAACATATTGTTATTTGATAAACTTTTTAAGGACTACTATGAAGCAACAGGTAAGGTCTTTCCTAAATTCAATGAATATGATTTAAGTATTTTAGCTACTGAAGGTTTAGAAAATGTTTACAAATTCAATGAACAAGTCATCACCAAAGTATTTATTTCAACATTGAATAAAAGATTGATGATTTTTAAGGATCTGATTTCTAAGATATTTGTCTTTCAAAACAAGAAAGGAATTGATGGTGTCTTTATAAATTTTGTGGAAGAAAAGATCATTGTAAAAGATTACCATCTTTTGTTGACCATGTTTGTAGCCATTGTTAATGATCAATATGACTCAGAATCAAGAAGCATTTTGTCATCAAGCACAAATGTTGTCAACATAGCTCTTTCTGGTGGTTCAAAGGTGTTCTCTAGTGACAGAACTGATTCTGAATGCGTATCTTCCACTGTTGACACATCGCTCTTGGATCAGGATGGAATTAGAGCTTCTCATTACAGCTCATTGTTGGTTTCAAATTGTGGACTTTTTAAAGAAGACTATGATCCTTTACTGGGATTAACTATAGATGAGTACATGAAGTTAAAAAATACCAATACAAACTATTCAAATAACAAGAATCAAGAAGATAATGTTCCCGAACTCCATTTTTTTTTACCTGATTTCAAATACTTGAAAATGATTAGAAAAGATAAAAAAACATTGTTATTCAATGATGGTAGAGATGAGGAAGATGAATAGTATGATAATGAGGTCTGCCGATTTTTTTAAAAATCCATATATAAAAATTTTAAACAGTTGTAACACAATTTTATTTTTTTTTTTTTTTTTGGATTGATTAAATTTCTTGATAATTATACGAGGGATCCCCACAGGTTTTTCATCAATTTACTAGTAAAGGTACTTTAAATTAATTAAAGTAATAAACTTTAATAGAAACATCAAGCAATATAAATGATATAGCGTTCATTTGTTTCTTTGATTTTTAAGTTTATTATAAACAATTGGGACATTTACTAATATTTTATTATTATATTTTTGACTTTATTTCTTACATTTTAAATTTGAAATTGATGTAAAAATTTGATTTGTGGGCTTAGTTTCACAGGTTAACGTTTTCAAAGAATCAATTATGAATTTCAAAAAAATTCATGGTCGAAACGCAGGGATGGCCGAGAGGTTAAGGCGTTGGATTTAGGTCTTCATCGGGAAACATCAGTTTCTCTAGTAGAATACTCCAATTTCGAAAGAAGCATGGGTTCGAACCCCATTTCCTGCATTCTTTTTTTTTTAATTTTTTATTTTAAAAATGTCAACTTGAGACTTATTGAAAATACGAAGCAATTTTTCTTCCTGTAAAAAACAAAACCAAGTAAACCTTTTCAATAAAATATTTATACTGTAAAATTTAAATTTTTATTAAAAAAAAACTGTATAACATTTTTTGTTTACATATAAGCATTTATAATTATTTTTATTTGTAAAGTTTAATTTAAATTGATTTATTTAATGGATAGCGCTACCATGTTAAATTATTGGTAGACTTTTTTGAAAGCTTTTTTTTTTCTTTTCCATCAAATACGGAATGGAGGAACTGGAAGCGAGAATACATAGGCATTCATTTGTTGATGATTTTTTTCCCTTACCCACTCTCATCAGTTCCTACCTTTACTTCCCTTGAATCATTTATTTTCAAAGGACATTATTTCACCTATCAATTCTCGAACATTTCAAAGTCATTGACAATCTTCTCAATCAAAAACACATCCAGATTCTTTAAGAAAAAAAAAAATTTTTTTTTCTCTTTCTTGCTAATCCCTCCTTTGATTAACACTTTTGTAAATAATATCAAGACAAAAAAACAGCTCGGAAAGTATGAAATTCAAATAGTTTTTTTTTAAATAATTTTATTTCAAGACTAACAACTATTTAGTGTGACATATATTATTAAAATGTACTTTAATACCTTTTCTCTTTGTTTGTAAACTTTTAAATGAAAATAACCAAAAGGAAAATAAACAGATAAAATTTGATCAATAATTTTCTTCTTGCTTACTTTTTTAACAATAGTAAATAGTAAAGAGTGAAATGGAAGTATCAAGTTTTTTCAAGAATAGTATTGTCAACAGCAGCGATTACAAGGCAATACAACCTCAGAGTCACCATACTAGTGAAAATTTAAATAATAATGTGTATGTATTCAACAAAGATGCGGTGAATGAGACGTTCAACTCACTAGTTGCCAAAACTGAGGAAGAATACAATTCGTTATCCTCGATTTTTAATACCGAAAACAAAGTCAAAAAGCCAGCTCATGAAGCAACAAAGCAAGAGATATATTTGAAGTATATGGATTTCAAGAGTCAGATATTGAGGAAATTTTTAGAATACGACAGTTTCATGGAGAGTATCATGACAGAAGAGGAAAAATCAAAAACCTCTGAAAATAACAACGATACAAACAAGACACCAAACAAAGAAGAATCAATGGGGATTCTTAAGACAGAGGATGAAGATGCTGTATCCAAAAGTGAAAAGCCAGAAACCGGAACAATTAAGAATGTGACTGAAGAGGCCAAACTAAAATTAGTTCAGGTGAAAAGAGTATCACCTGTGAATCTATTAGAAATATACTCTATTTTTACATCCATTGAAGTTGGATTCAAATCTACCAAGTTCTCAGAATACTTAAAGGTTCAAAAAAAAGCTTCAGCAAACACACGTAAGTGGTACAGAAAGTACTTCAAATATTTCTTTGTAGTTGATGGGATCTTGAGGTATTTGGATCCAAATAGTAAGTTGCCTATTGAAATTATTAAAGACTTTGAAGAGTTGATGATACTGAAGGCTTACACCCCTTTGGAGACTGAAAATGAAAGTGAACAAAAACAAACATCAATCTTCCCACTTGGAACAACAGGGAAAACCCAATTTAGTCATGAAATGTTTTTGAGTGGTACAAACTTGGTGGGGTACTCTTTATTTTTGGTTTCTGTTGAGAAGAACCACCTTATAGATTTTGTCCAGAATCTTCAACAAATTGCTATTAAAAAGTACGGAGCTGATAGCGTTAGATCAGAACTTCCACAAGTTGAGTTGGATGAGCTATATGAATGTTTGTATGGATCTAAAAAACCAGAACCATTGATGAAACTATATGAATATGGTTCTTATAATGTTAACTGGTGATTATATAACATGTTTACGATTGGTTTTTTTTAGTCTTTAGTTTACACAATGTCTGTTTTTCTTGTTAGGGATGTTGTGAGTGTAAAGGACATTCACAACACGTGACCAATTAAAAATGTGGTGTTAAAAAATAAATAAATACTAAAATATGTACAACTTTTTCGTAGCTTCAATCTTTTTTTTTTTTTTTAAAGGTAAAGTTTGCGGGGACAATTCAAGTTGTTAAAAAAAGATTCATATCGACATATAACTCACATTCGCACTTATAAATATAAAATGCAATGATATGTATTAAGATCCGTTAATATACCTTGCAATTTAAGCTTACACCTCATGAGTGATTACCTTCATAATTTGCTTTTTTATTATTATTGACGATGTTAATATTACAACAATAAGGGAAAATTTAAAACCCCTTTCATGAATGGCTGTGAAAAAAAAAAAAAAAAACTGTGACTATCTTATAGAAATTTAATTATTAATCATATTTCAAGAAAATTTACATAAAAAAAGTTACACAATTTTTAAAATGATCCATAGTTTTTTTTTTTAACATCAAAAAAATGAGGTTTGAATTTATGACAGAATGCTTATACATGAAATACATCTTCACTCTGTTTTAATAAATAATTCAGATTATATAAGAAGGGTGTGTATATTTTTAAATTTTTCAATAAAGTCAAGATACAATGTTCTATTTTTCATATATTATTATATGTATATTTAATTAAACAATATTATGGAAATAACCATACTAAAAGAAAAAAAAAACTACTATTAATATTATGTCTTATCACTTTGAAACTTTGCAATTACATGCTGGTCAAGAACCAGACGACAACACTTCCAGACCAAGAGCTGTTCCTATCTACTCCACTTCTTCATATGTCTTCAATGATTCCAAGCATGGTGCTCAATTGTTTGGTTTGGAAACCCCTGGTTATATCTACTCCAGAATCATGAATCCTACCAATGATGTTTTTGAAAAGAGAATTGCTGCTTTGGAAGGTGGTGCTGCTGCTTTAGCTGTTTCCTCTGGTCAAGCTGCTCAAACAGTTGCTATTTTAGGTTTGGCCCATGCTGGTGACAACATTGTATCTACATCTTTCCTTTACGGTGGTACTTATAATCAATTTAAAGTTGCCTTCAAGAGATTAGGCATTGAATCCAGATTTGTTGAAGGTGACAAGCCAGAAGACTTTGAAAAGCTATTTGATGAAAAGACAAAGGCTGTTTACATTGAATCCATTGGTAACCCAAAGTACAACGTTCCTGATTTTGAAAAGATTGTTGAAGTTGCTCACAAACACGGTATTCCTGTTGTTGCTGATAACACCTTTGGTGCTGGTGGTTACTTTGTCAAGCCTATTGAATTTGGTGTTGATATTGTCACCCACTCTGCTACTAAATGGATTGGTGGTCACGGTACCACTATTGGTGGTGTTGTCATTGATTCTGGTAAGTTCCCTTGGAGCAAATACCCTAAGAAATTCCCTCAATTCTCTGAACCTTCTGAAGGCTACCATGGGTTGATCTTGAATGAAGCCTTTGGTAACTTGGCATTCATTGGTCATGCCAGAACTGAAATCTTGAGAGATTTAGGTCCAGCTTTAAACCCATTCGGTTCCTTCTTATTACTACAAGGTCTAGAAACATTATCTCTAAGATGTGAAAGACATGCTTCCAATGCCTTGGCCGTAGCTAAGTATTTGGAATCATCTCCATATGTTGCTTGGGTATCTTACCCAGGTTTGGAATCCCATTCCCACCACGAAGTTGCTAAGAAATACTTACCAAATGGTTTCGGTGGTGTTCTATCATTTGGTGTCAAAGATTTGGCTGCCACTTCTGAAGATCCATTCAAGGCCTCTGGTCCACAAGTTGTAGATTCCTTCAAATTCATTTCAGATGTTGCCAACGTTGGTGATTCTAAGACCTTAGCTATTGCTCCTTGGTTCACTACCCACCAACAACTAGGCGATGACGAAAAAATTGCCTCTGGTGTCACCAAGGACTTGATCAGATTGTCAGTAGGTACCGAACATGTTAATGACATAATTGGTGATCTAGAACAAGCTTTCAAGACTGTCTTTGGTGATTCTATCCCAAAGTGAATGATCGAAATTAATGATACTAATTTGTAAAGCAAAAATGAAAGAGTCAACTAAACATTTCTTATATATTCATAAAAAAGAATAATAAAGCAGTTTAAGACACTTAGATTAAAGTGGCTTAAAATGTATATATTGAAGTCTTTTTCTGGTAAATTGCTTCTGATATAGTTTATATGCTCATTATTATTTTTTGTTATTTAACGACTTTAACCTTCTCATAAAAATATATACAATCCATATTATTATAACAAATGTAATTACTCAACAATAAGTTTCTATTGAATTTTTCTTAATTTGTTTTTTTTTTCTTCTTTTCTTTTTGAAATTTAAAAATAAATAGACGTAAATATTATAAATAAGATTCTATATAAGTATCCTTCAATGTGGGGTTTTTTTTTTCTTTAAAAAAAAATGTATTATTGCATGTTTTGTCAAATAAATAATAACTACTTATAACTTCTCATAAAACTTATTTCTTAGCTAACTTGTTCAAAGCAGAACCGGCCTTGAACCATTCAATTTGTTCAGCATTGAAAGTATGAGTTAATTCAGTAGTCCATGGGGCAGATCCATCGGCTGGGTGTACCTTCAAGATTAAGTTCTTACCTGGAGCAAAGGTGGTTAAACCTAAGATGTCTACAGAGTCTTCTGGTTGGATCTTGTCGTAAGCAGAGTTGTCAGCAAAGTTCAATGGTAACAAACCTTGCTTTTTCAAGTTGGTTTCATGAATTCTAGCAAAGGATTTGGTGATAATAGCAAAACCACCCAAGAATCTTGGTTCTAAAGCAGCATGTTCTCTGGAAGAACCTTCACCGAAGTTTTCATCACCAATGACAACCCATTTGATACCCTTGTCTCTGTAAGCAGCAGCAACATCTGGAACAGCACCGTATTCACCAGTGTATCTGTTCTTCAAAGTGTTGGCCTTACCATTTTCAGCATTGATAGCACCGATCATGTAGTTGTTAGAGATGTTTTCTAAGTGACCTCTGTACTTCAACCATGGACCGGCCATAGAAATATGATCAGTTGTGGTCTTACCTAAGGATTTAATCAAAATTGGCAAGTTCTCGGCATCCTTACCGTCCCATGGCTTGAATGGCTTCAATAGTTGCAATCTGTCAGAGGTTGGAGAAACCTTGACATTAACAGATGATCTGTCAGCTGGTGGAGCTTGGTAGGTGTTTTCACCCTTGTCATAACCCTTGGTTGGTAAACCAGAGAAGCTTGAAGGTGGCTTCAATAAGAATTCATTACCATCAGCATCTTTTAACTTATCGGTTAATGGGTTGAATCTCAAATCACCAGCAATGGCAAAGGCAGTGGTGATTTCTGGAGAAGCAACAAAGGAGTGAGTGGCTGGGTTACCATCATTTCTGGAAGTGAAGTTTCTGTTGAAAGAGGAAACGATAGTGTTCTTGTCACCCTTCTTGATATCCTTTCTGTCCCATTGACCGATACATGGACCACAAGCATTGGCTAAAACGGTACCACCAAATTCCTTGAATGTATCTAATTGACCATCTCTGGCAATGGTAGCTCTAATTTGTTCAGAACCTGGAGTAACAGTGAAGATGGTCTTGGCCTTCAAACCGTGAGCAGCAGCATCCTTGACAATTTCAGCAGCTCTGGTCATGTCTTCGTAAGAAGAGTTGGTACAAGAACCAATTAAACCAACCTTGACATCTAATGGCCAGCCCTTTTCAACAGCAACCTTCTTCATTTGAGAAATTGGAGTGGCCAAATCTGGGGTGAATGGACCATTGACATATGGTTCTAATTCAGATAGATTAATTTCATAAGTTTCATCATATTCACAACCTTCATCAGCAACTAATAAATCCTTGTGGTATAATTTGGCAAAATCAGCAATTTCAGATCTACCAGTGGCACCCAAGTAGTCAACCATGGACTTGTTGAATGGGAAAACAGAAGTGGTAGCACCAATTTCAGCACCCATATTACAGATAGTGGCCATACCAGTGGCAGAGAAGGTATCAATACCTTCACCGAAGTATTCAACGATCTTACCAGTACCACCCTTAACAGTAGTCATACCAGCTAGCTTCAAGATGATATCCTTTGGAGAGGTCCAACCATTCATCTTACCAGTTAACTTAACACCCATAATCTTAGGAGCCTTTAATTCCCATGGTAAGTCAGACATGACATCAACGGCATCAGCACCACCAACACCAATGGCTAATTGACCTAAACCACCGGCATTTGGAGTATGAGAGTCAGTACCAATAATTAAAGCACCTGGGAAAGCATAGTTTTCTAAAACAATTTGATGGATGATACCGGAACCTGGACCCCAGAAACCCATGTTGTATTTAGAAGTGGAAGTAGATAAGAAATCGTAAACTTCTTTGTTCAAGTTGATAGCTCTCTCTAAATCCTTATCACCACCGATTTGGGCTTGGATTAAATGATCACAGTGAACAGTTGTTGGCTTGGCAACTTCTGGTAAACCAGCTGACATGAATTGCAAAATAGCCATTTGAGCAGTAGCATCTTGACAAGCAACTCTATCTGGTCTTAATTTCAAGTAAGAAGAACCTCTGATGATTTCTTGTTCATGAGGCTTGTCTAAATGACCGTATAAGATTTTTTCGGCATATGTTAATGGTCTACCCAATCTTTCCTTAACAATATGAACGTTTTCAATGTTGCTCTTATAGTTGATGTAGGAGTGGTCTTCCAATAAATTTTGGTGGACTTTAGAATCTCTAGTTAGAGTTCTTTTAGCGTTAGCTCTGAAGCATTTGAATGAAGAGGACAACATAAGTGAGAATGTGAATAAATAAATATATGTGTTCTGTTCAAATAAATAACAATGTCAATTTGGTTTTAAATATCTATTACCTCTTTTTTAAACTTAAAGTTATGTTAATATAAGATAGTTTTTGTAAATTCACCTAAAGATTTCGATCGAAAAAAAAAAAAATTAAAAATCAATGTTCAAATGATTGAAATGATTGCTTATATAAAAACTAACAATTAGAAGTCATGTTTTTTTTTGTTTTTTGTTTTAATTATGGTGATAAATCTGCGTGTATGCCTTTGAAAAAAAAACTTAATCAAAGAAAGTGAATAATAAAGGTTTTTGGTAGAAAAAAGAGGGGATCAAGATAAATATCGCTTGGGTTTATTTTCTTTGAACAAGACCGAAAAACTTACTTTTCCGAAAATCGGTTTTGCTTTTTTTTTTGTTATGTTTGCAAAAAACCATGATGATTAGACGCTACACGAACATAATAATGACAATTTGATGCATCAGCATAATTTTCTAAATTCTAAAAACATTAAAGGCCATCTCAATTGCATAACTTTTTGTTGTTTTTTGTGATTTGTTTTAGATAGTTCAATATATTAAAAGATATAACCGTTACATGATTTTAAAATATTTCTTTTAATCACATTATATGATTCAAAAATGTATCTACAGAAATAAACATTAAAATTAACCATCAAAATACCAAAAACCCCAGATTTAAGAAATCATGTATCAAGCGTAACAATATTATTTTCTATATAAAAGAAAAAGAAAGTAATTCCAATATCTACAGTACATAGATAAAGTACTTAAAATCCTATAATATAGTTGTATATCAATGAAGTTCAATAATGAGATATTAATCTATTCAAAATTTTTTGATTAAATTATCATTAATATCTTTTTTTTTTGTTTTCAACATTGAAATGAATAATAAAAAAAAAAGAGTAAAGAAATGTATATATTTTGTTAATATGGAATACCATTAGTCATCTTTTGAAATTCATCGTAACCCTTAGTGAATGTACTTTCATATGATCTTGATATCTTATTTTTCATGAAAACTGCAGCTTCTGCTTCAGATTTATCAAGTGCTAATCTAGATTGCAAGTGCTTGATAGTCTTACCTCCAAAGCACGGCAAGTTACTATCCATCATAGGTTCAATAGTGTTTTGAATAAATTTGTAGTGTTTTCTTAAAGCCAAGAAAGCTTTAATTGTCAATTTCTCAAATAGTCTGTATCCTAATGAGTTTTTGGAACCACCTAAGACGCTGACCATTTCTTTAGTTAACTTGAAAGGAACAGCTTCAAATTTAACACCACCTGGAACAATATCAAATATGAACCCAAAGTCAATATGCAAAACATGACCACTATCATCATACATGATGTTACCATTATGTCTGTCCTTGAATTGCAAAATATAAGAAATTACACTGTATCCTGCCAATGACTTGATAAAGTTCATTCTAGCCTTTTCAAACGAGGGTGTGTATTCACTTCCAAACTTAGAAACAAACCATTCATATAAGCCATTAACCGCTTCTCTACCCAGCATATCTCTTGAAATAGAATTTGGTAAAACATCAATAACACCACAACCGCCATCAGTTGCTGTTACTCTATTTGGGAAGACGTAAACATCCAGCCCGATCTCAGACCAAATATTTTTACAGCAATTAATTAGTTGTAAAGCCAAAACATCTTGTCTACAATCATCACCTACCTTAAAAATGGCACTAAGTGGTTGACTGAAGGTCTTGCCATCTTCATCAGTCTTTTCTATTTTGAAAGTAGCCATGAATGGGGCCTTTGCATGGGATTGCAAAGGTTTTCCTGACTTTCTATCAATATCAACAACAACCCCATCAGGGTTAGATGGTAAATAAACACCCGGAAGTACTTTAATTTTAGCCATTTCAGCATCAATGACTTGTTTCTTTTCAGGCTTGCTCTTTTTGACATATGGTTTTAAAGTACCGGATATCTGAGTAACTTCAGAGAAAAACTTGAATTCGTTTTTGTAAAATTCCAAAGCTTCTGCTGAGAATGTGGCTTCAAGCTTCTCTATAATAGTATATAGCTTTGGACCCAAAATTGGATCAACCTCTTTCATAGAATCGTCCTTATACTTGTTGGCTTTCATATTCCAAATAATTTGATGAGCAAAGTATGAGTTAATCATACCACTATCTAATATGAATCTTTCTACATATCCGTTATTATCATATCTCAAGCATTGAACAATTTGAGGAATGTAAAAGAATGTTACTTGAGAACTGAATGACTCCAAAGATTTCATGAAATACTGTAACATTAACGGCAAAGTTTCAAGTGACTTAACAAACTTGTTGTATTCACCAACATCTAGCAAATAATTTAAAGTGGACATTGGGTCTACTTTATCAAATAGCAAACCATACTTTACAAAATTTTGATTAGACAGGTACTTCAACCCTGAACCATATGACTTTGCTGCTTTTAAAGGCGATAAGTTGATCAATTCTGAAAAGAGCTTATTCATTTTTACTCTTTCCTTAGATGAGCTAGCATTAACACCACCCCATCCCACATATCTATCAATCAAATTAGCAGAAAGCTTAATATCAATACTAAATGCACTTTTTACTAAGGATTCATCTAATTTACTGAGAATAATGTTTGTGTCTCTTCCTGATTTGTTATCGCTAGACAAATCAGACCAAATGGAAATTGAATACATCTCATGGACCAAAACCTTTTGTAAAACTTTCATTTCAGTAGCACATGATGCTAACAAAAACTTATTCCAACTGGTATTACTTTTGCCTTCCAAGCTAGATGTTACTATCTTATAAACATTTTTGATGCTAACGTACAATTCATCCCAAGCTAATTCATCGTTTCCAAATGGCCACAATGATTTGGTAGAGAACAATTTCAAACACAACTTAGTCAATGAGGTAACAACTTTAGATAAGTTTCTAACAGTGTACATAGTTTCAATGGACTTTTTACTTATTCTTTTATGACATGACTCAGCTACCTTGAAGAACGTACCAAACAAACGCAATTTCAAAAACTTCAAAGCAGGATGCGTATTGATATTACTTGTAGATTCCATACAATCAGTGGTAGTTTTAACCAATTGAACAAAGCATTCAGATAAAATATTGTTATCACTAAATTGCATGATTTTTATAGACAATTCTTCAAGGAATTTAAGTAGATCAATGTATCCAGCACTTTCTTTTAACAATTTCTCTGCTCTGCTAATAATAGCATCTGTGTTACTTGGTGTATACTGCATAATACTCTCTTCACAAGGGCCAATACCGTTGTTTTCATTTAAGATGAATCCTGGAATTCTTATATGGATGTCCCATAACTTCACCAATTCAGTTAAGAACAAACCACTCAACTGTGGGTATTCAGATAAAATTCTGCCCCACCAGGATACACCATAAGACAAGTTAGAGATTCCAGACCCTTTTATAAAGGAGGAATTAATAATATCACAGATATAGTTTGCGTTTTCGGATTGATTTTCTTTTTGTAAGTTTGAAGACAAAAGTTTAGAAGCAATGCACAAAAAGAGATGAATGCTTTTTTGATCAGGTGCATTACTAGTGAAAATCAATGTCCTTAATTCTTTGTATTGTTCTTGAAGCAATTTGCTCTCAAATAATTGATTGGACGAAGAAGCAGTAAAAAAAGAAATAGAATGATCAACTGAAGTCCAATGCCCATTCAAACTTTTGAAAGAATAATCAATCTTTTGGTTCAAATAAGAATCAGGATCATTTACACCAACTCCCAAAGAAGTTGCCTTGTTTTTGGCAAAAGATACCCCGTAATTAACCTTATCCATTGTACTGAAGTTATCTTCAATTTTTGAGGATATGTATTGAAGAAGAAGAGCTCTACTAGCCTTAGGGGTTCTCGATATTATAATATCAAACCAAGAAGAACAATGCTGTTCAAAATATCTTAAAGTGTCATTTCTCCAAGCTTCGGACAATGGTAATGATACAGTATTATTGTTTCCAACAATGTATTCAATGTTTAATTGGTATTTGTTCTTAGCAACATCATAGACTGATTGGTATAAAGTTGACAACAAATCCAAACATAAGAAAACACTGTCTTTTGTATTCAAGCATTCTGGTAGATAGCTAATCATCTTGTCAGCAACAAAAAATCCTGATTTTTGAACATTTTTATTTCTAGAGCAAATTTTCAAAATAACTGATGTTAAAATAGTTGAGTAATGTTCCAAAGAAGTCTTTAATCTAAATCTCTTGGCGGAACATACAGTGTGAGCTAAGTCTTTGGCAAAACTTTCAAAAAAGGATCCAAAGTCTTGTTCAATTGTTTCGTCTGTCATGTATTCTAAAGTCAAACAGATAGCATCTTCAGGAGATATCATTAATCTATGATATTCTAGCATAATGGCCGATGTCAAGAACAATGTTTGATCATCAGTTAAGTTTCCTGAATATCCAAATTCCCTTTTCAAGGCCTTACATTGGAAATCAGTAATGGTAGAAAGCACAGGTCTCTGTAATATCATATTCAATTTGTAAGAAGTTTCAGATGTGTTTTGAAGACTAAAGGCAGCCAGTGGAGTGGTATTCAAGGCAATAATTTTTAGTTTGTCAGGGTTTATAGAGATTTTACCATCCAAACAATTCTCCAGTCTTTGTGATTTTACATTAAAGTAGAAACCGTGTGTTGCCAGTTTTATCCATAAATCCCTCATCAGTGATTCAGTATGGTTATCTACATTTAATTTTTCATCTTTTATACCTGGTAGTAAAGCAGCCAACAATAATATGTACTCATTGAAAGTCTTTATGTTGAAGAATAGCTGATCAGTATCTGCCTTCTTAGATCTTCTTGAGTCAAAGGATTTTTCTGACAAATTGGAATCCAAATCCTCTAATAGGAACTTTAAGTAATTGTTGTAAACATCCTCGTTGGATTTTCTATTTTTCTTTAAACTCATAGCAATTTTGTCTTTACTTGCCTCCAACACATTTCTCTTGTGTTCATCTTGGGTTTGTAAATTGATTTGATGTAAAAACTTGACAACCATATTAAATTCGTTCTTATCAACAACAACAGCTAGGGTGTGCAAGTTTTCCAAGATGAACACATCCAAATTTGAGCTTACTGAATCATACTTTTGGATTAAAATAGTCAAGATTAATCCTGTTATGGAATTATCCTTGTATGTAGCTGCAATGGTAACCAAAGATACAACCGCCTTCTCAACGGAAGCATCAGTACTGACGGCATAATCATCTTCCACCATGGCATCCCCTAAAATATCAACTGATTCATTAATAGAGTTCTGTGAACCATCTGTAGCATTTAAAGAAGAAGAAGAGCCATTCAAACCCTTATTCTTCTTGTTAAGAACCTTAGATAGTATATTCATTGATTGGAAAGGAGCCAACGATGTAGACTTTTTTCTAAAAATTTCGGTCTCCTTAAAAGAGTTTGTCAATGTCATCTTTCTTTTATGCAAAAATTTTTCTCTTCCTTCACCCAAAAGATTACTGATATCATAAATTGAGTTTACGACTGCATCTTCGGTTAAAGCAGGAAGCCCATCAGCAAAAATTTTGGAGATGTTTTCTACAAACTGCTGAGTGACATAAGTATTAGTTATTAAAACTGGAAAGAAAGATACTAAATCAGAAGCAATATCATCTGTGTAGTAGTTCATCAAAGATGCAAAAGCAACAATAGATTTCAAAAAGCTAGCAGATGGTAAAAAAGAATTTGTTTTGAAAATACTTACAAATCTTTTGAACATTGAGATACATGAGCTAACATTTTTAACATTAAAGTTGAAAAAGTTCAAAGAACAAGTTTCCAATAATAAGCTTTGAATTTCAAAGAAATGATTCAAGTTTTCAAATGATGAGACATCTAACTCCATATCTTCAAGGTCTTGCAGTTTGTTCTTGGAGTACAAAGTTATCACAGTTAAGAAATCCTTATTTTGCTCAAAAATATGTAAATTTTTTTCGTAGACATCACCATAGTTCTCTGGATTTACCTCATTACTTCTCTTCAAAATCAGCATTGTTTCAATAAAAGAATCGCATTGTTCATTGAAAATGAAAATAGAGCCTAAAATCTTGTTTTGAATCTTTAATATTTCAAATAAAAAGATATCGGATGTTATTTCTTCATTAGATGAATAATATGTACTCAAAGTTTCATTACCAATGTCATTTTGTACGATAAGCTTCAATTTGGTGTCATATAATGATAAAAATTTCCAACCTGAAATTACTAATTTTTCGTGTATAGTGGATATGTAGCACAATTCATTGGCAGCTTTAAATATACCCAATACAATAAATATATCATTGGTAACAAATTTGGAGTTCAATGAGTTAAAAAAATTAGCAAATGTGGTTTCTACCAAAGGTTTTAACTCATCAAATAAACCATGGCATCTAATCATAAATTGAGACAACTTTATTGCCATGACTTCGTAAATGGAAAATCCTGTGACGTGTTTCTGTTTTTTTAGCTTTGATGCTGAAAACTTGTTCAGAACAATATCAGAAAATAATTGTTTACTCAAAACTTGAAAGTAAGGGATAATTACATCAGTTAGGGTTGATGCTGCATTAGCAACATTTGTTGGTGATGTTTCACAAATTCCAATTAGAATTTCTATTTCAGAAAACAATAAAGGATAAGACTGTAAAGCTATCGTAGACTTGTTGTTCTTTCCTTTTAACAGAGAAACGGTCAATTGACTTCTTGTAGTGTCAATAACAGAATTGTCATTTTCATCTTCATAAGCTATTTGAATCAAGTGTTCAATGGCTTCTGATCTCAATGATAATTTACTACAGCCTTTATAGAAGTTCATATCTTTAATAATAGTGAAGAAAAAATTATACCAACTATTGACTTGTGTGTTTGGTGTAGTAAAGTTGTTATTCAAAAGTTAGTTTTGTTGTTAAAGTTAAATATTGAAAATAAAAATTTATATATTTGTTTGTTTTTTTTTTCTTTCGTGGAAAATATCTCTCGTCACCCACTTTCACTAATATAAGGGGGATTTCTAATTTTTTACACGTGATTTGTCTTTAAATCAATTCCGCCTGAAAAAAGTTAATGAAGAAAAGCAAAATAAGTATAATGGTTGCAGAATTATACATATGAACTAGATTAGCTTATTATATAATTATAGTTATATATATATATTTAATTCAAAAAAAAACTTTTCAATTATTCAGAACAACATTGGAATAAATTAAATTAGGCAAAATTTAAGAATAAGTTTCGATCAAAGTATCTCTCAAGTTCTTAGAAATAGAGTCCGGATGAGCGTCGTGAAGACGGAATATACTTTCAATGACACTTAGCTCAGGAGCAGTGGTATCTAAACCAGTGACAGCAACGTAATCGTTAACAACCATACCGGCACCGACAACAGCAGAACCTCTGTTAACGGTACCAGCAACGACTGGAACTTGTAATAAAGAACTTAATTCTTCTTGATCTTGAACACTAGTTTGGGCGTGAACCAAAGCACCTTGGTTAGATAGAGAACAGTATGATCCGACTAAAACATTACCAGAAATGGTAGTTCTAAATACTTCAACACCTAATACATCACTTATAATTTCTTCAGTTTCTCTGTCAACATCTGGGTGAACTAGAGCTACATAATCATTACAACAAACAACATTACCTAGAGCTGACAATCTTTCCTCAACTCTTTGAATTCTGATTTCATCAGGAAGAGTATTTCTCAAATGTTGTAGTTCTTGATCAGTAGTTTGTGTTGGAACTAATAATCCTCTTCTGTTACCAGCAGTCATTCTACCAATAATTCTGGTACCTGCGATAGTTGTATGAGCCATAGGAATAGAGTCACCTAATTCTTGTTCAAAGGCTGAGTAGAAGTTTTCAGATGCACCCAAAGTAACTAAACAGTATGAGTTAGTTAGTTTGGAAAATACACCAATTTCATTAGAGTTTTCAAATTGAGTTCTGGTAGCCATTTTTTATAGTTAAGACAAATAAGTAAATTCAGCTTTTTGGTTTTTTCAAATTTACTTATCTATTTTATTCTTTCCTAAATATCAAATTAACTAAATGACTTATTTATTTAGTACATTCATATATATGTGTTGTATATTGATAAAAAACATGATTTCAATTTTTAATTGATGTTTAATTACTTCAAGAAACTCTAAGAAAAGTTTTTTGACGCACTTAATGTGTCCGGTGTGTATTTTTTTGTTTTACTTGAGAAAAAATGGAAAAAAAGAAAAAAGAAATAAAAAAAAAAGAAACGCAGAATTTAGCAACAAGAAATAAAAAAGCAATTTTTCCTAAAAAGGAACTATTTTGGTTTAACTATCATCTAAGTGTATTATATATAAAAAAAAAAAATCACTACAGATTGAGGTGTAGTATCACGTGAAAATAGCGGCGCATTTAAAAACTGTCTTTTATATATATCTTAGGGAATTAATTCACAAGAACAGCAGCAGCACTTAACAAGCAAAGTTGTCTTTTGTTTTCAGGATTATTTATCTCCTCTACATCAACTATAACCCCTAATGGACCTTTATCACATTCTCCGCATATTAAATATTTAGTTGCTGCTTTTAGCAAGTATTCCGCTTTGTTAAAAGTAAGTGTGTATTGAGTATCATCCTCTAATTTCAATGATTCAATTGATCTAGAAACTCCAATATTGTCAAATTCCCAAAAACTCGCTGTGACCAAAAATTCTACATTATCGGTTTCTTTTGATCCTTTTGGATGAGTGAAAAGTTTATATTTATCAATGAAATTTTTATTTAAGTAAGTTATATCTTTTTTTCCATCGTTGTTAACTGTATCAAACGTTATCAATTCAGAAAAGCAATCTTCAAAAGAGCATTTATAAACATGTGTCATATTATGATACCTTTTCTTTAGCAAAAATATGGCTTTGTATTATGGTTTATCTTATTCATTTCAGAAGATTTCTATAAATATATCATATTTGAGATGTAATTTGATATACAATTCTTCTCTTCTTTTTTTTTCGTGTACAAACTCATAATCATATGTTTCGGAGTTAAATAACGCTGTATATGTTTAATCAATACTTTATGGCAAGTGGAGAAAAAAAAAAATCTCGTTGTAGTTTTGTGTACTCTGATAAGTATTAAGAAATTCAAAGAGCAGTTAAAGTATTCTACTTTAGCCTACAGCAACTTATTTTATCTCTCAGTATTCTATTATGTGAATTAGCTCCAATCAAACTTTATGTAAGCTAAGTGCATCTACCAAGTAAATTAAATGAATAACGAGTTATTAGACTTACTAGAAACAGAAAATGATGATTTTCAAATAGGATTCAATTGTTGTTTAAACAACTTCTTTTTAAGTACTTATTTGCCTTTTACACAATCATTGATTAATCAGCTCAAAATGAATTATTGTTATGCAGATGATATCATGTTGCAACATATCGAGGAAAGTTATGACGCATTACAGGAATACCTTCAAGACTTGATTATTTCAACGTCCAACAATTCCTTAGGTGAATTATCAGAAGCATCAGCAAAAATGAACTTTTCAGAAATCAATGTAGACAATTTTTTTGAAAGATTAACAAAATTGCAGTCAGATTTGTTAAAAATTAGTCATAAACAGCTTTTTGAAAATAGAGTCAACTCTGTAATTATAAAAAATATGCAAAAAGATATAGATATTACAGACAAGAATACGTCTTTTCCAGTATCTATGAATCTATCAAGATCTCTCAACAATAAGAACTTTATTATACCTGATGAACTCAAAAGTACGACGAGACATAAGCTACGTCAGCTAAACTCGGTACTGATTAACCACAATAATCATTTTGATGTGAATAAAGAGAATAACGATACCCAAAAAAGTCTAGAAAATTTAATAGAGGAGTCCTTTGGTAACATTTAAGCTATATATTTAGTAAGACCTCATCATTTTATTTAGAATGATAAAAAAAAGAAAAATTGATTTGTTCTCATATTAAAATGTATAATTTCCGTACATTAATACATCGAAACACTTATTTAAATGGGAAAATAAAATATTTAAGAATTTATTATTTTTTGTTTCGCGTTTTGGTGTTTAAAAAACATCTTTTTTTTTTCTTCTCAATTTCTCCTATTTACAAAATTTTTGCAATATAACAAATAATGAACATCACATGGTTAGTAAATAATCAAAAATAAAATAGAGTAGACCAATAAATCTAACCTGAATATGTCAGAAGTTGATAAATCACTTAACGGAGGTGATGTGCCACAGGACAATACAGCATGCAGTGTAAATGAAAAAGATATTGTCAAAGAAGGTAGTGGAAACCAAGTGAATAAAAAACCTAAGAGAACTAAAGCTGAATATCTACAAGAACTTGCAGAAAAAAGAAGATTGAAGGAGCAAGAAATAGCAGAAAAGAGAAGAATTAGAGAAAAGGAATTGGAGGAGAGAAAAAGATTGAAAGAACTTGAACTTGAAGAAAAGAAAAGGGAAAGAGAGAGGGAACTTGAGGAAAGGAAAAAACAAATAGAAGAAAAGAAAAGGGCTAGAGAAAGAGAAATTGAAGAAAAAAAAAAACTAAGAGAACAAGAACTTGAAGAAAAGAAAAAACAGAAGGAGGCAGAAATGGAAGAGAAAAGAAAACAACGGTATCAAAAGGAACAAGAGAAGTTGGAAAAGGAAAAGCTAAAACAACAAAGGGAAGAAGAAAATCTTTCCAAGTTGAGAATATCAAATTTTTTCAAAAAGAAAACTGATGGCCAAGAAAATATAGAAAAAAGAAATGTGAATCCAGGTACCTTTTCAAGACCCATAACTTTGCACTCTGTCACTGATGATTCTATTATTGAGGTAGAGCGGTCTTTTAATGGTACAGAAAATATTTCCTTTGGAACGGATTTGGAAGGACACCAGATTTGTGATTTTGTTCAAGATTTCCAAGATTTCTATTTAAAATCCAATTTTGAAAGATTTGTCAATGCTCAGGCATCAAGAGTTAGTGAAATAGATAAAATCTTGTCTTCTCAAGAAGATTCTTCTCAAGCTATCAAACAATCAATTGAAAATCTCAAGACCTTGAAAACCAAGTACTTGAGTCAGCAAGTTATGATAACATTGCAAGACAACTCATTAGTGGTTTTCCATGAATGTGACAGGGGAGATATGTCAGACCATGAACTGATGAAGCTTCTAGAAAGGGTTCCCCACAAATACTTGAAATTCTATGAGAATCAAAGTCTTCCTTTCACAGGAACATACTCTGAAAGCATAGTTTTACCACCGAACAATCCATTTGATGTAGAGAGAACTGACTTTGAGTATGGGAAGGACTCTGATTATGAAGCCTTGGAGTACATAGATTCGGATCTGGATGGAGACATTGATGATGGGGAAGAGGGTGATGAATTGGATAGTGAGGATGAAGAGGATGATGATGACGATGAAGAGGATTCCAGTCAGGAGCTCTCAGAATTTGTGGAACCGGATGCTACAGGATCGGTATCTAAAGATACAAAAAGCAAGAATAACAAGAAAAAAACACTATTAATTCCAACCATTCAATTCAACAATAAGGAAGCAGCAGTGTATTTGGATCCATTACAACAATCATTCTTTAATGAGAATGATAGAGAGTATATTGATAGTATTTCTGCCAAGATTCTCTATTCCACACCTATCAATATAAATGAACCATTAGGTTTACCTGACGACAAAGAAAATGAATCGAAGAAAAGAAATATAGAAAAGCTTCAGAAAGAATCGGAAGAGCTGCTCCTAAAGACGAATGAAAATGAGAACATATCAATTAATACTGCTTCTTCAAATGAAACAAAGATTGGCAATCTCGAACCAGATTCTAAGAAGGCAAAGATAATTATTACGGATACTAGAGCATTGATTAAACTGCTTAAAAAAGTTGAGGGATGTCCATACAGCAAAAACACCATGGTTGAAGTCATAGGCTTTGATTTAGAAAGTAAATTTAGTAGAAAGATCATCAAGGAGACTGTTGATCATTATGCAACAAGAATAAAAGAACTATGGACTCTTAAGGATCCAAATGTAATACAAAAGTTAGAATCACAAAAAGACTCAGAAACTTGATCAAATTTATTATAGTTAGTATGTAGATTATAGAATTTTATTTTTACTTTATTTTTTGGAAGAGTAGCATTAGATATAATCTAATTAAACAGTTGTAATTATATTTCCGTATAAAGTAATGTTGTGAATATATTTGATAAAGAAAAAAAATTTTTTTTTTCTTTACGTGAATTAGTGTAAAAAATTTAAAAAAAAATTCTATTTTTTATTTTTTTTTAAAAAAAATGAAAACAAGTTATATTATTTTGGTGTTGATAATGTTTACATATTTTATTTTTAATTTTATGTTTTCTCTGCTTTACTTGTTTTTATATTCAACAATAAAAAAAAGTTATCAATTCCTAGAAACCCCCATATAAATAAAAACATTTCTTCTTTCTTTTACAGTTTTTTTTTTCTTTTGATAGATAATAAAGCATAGATGTCTCAATTACCTTCTGAAGACAACAACTTTTTACCAAGTTCAGATCCAAATCCACATTTAAATTCTGATTTAGAACAAAGATTACCTAATAACAACATTGAAGATTCATCATTGGGTGAATCCAATAATGTTAGAAGTCAAGGAGAAACATATTCATCTTCCTTGAATGCATCAAATCAAAATACCAATAACAACTTGAATTCACAGCGCGACAATATATCCAGTATCGCTAGACAACAATTGTCATCTGAAATCAACAGTAATATTAGAAGCAACTCGTCTTCCTTTTTAAATAGTGAAGCGGGGAGAACACCTAGACATCAAAAGAGATCAGATATAGGAACAACCAATGAACAAAGATTGTTCAATATGACTAGTAGTGATTTAGGATCTCATTCATCAAGGAACAATATCACCAGACAACAAGAACTGAACTCCATGACAAGTGATTTTGATATGAATTCCAGTAATGTTTACAACAATGAAAACCATGAACCAAGCTCTGGCTTGGGGAGTGATTCTGTTGATGATTACAATGACGATGATCAAGGCCCTAGGTCTGTCATTTGGGGTACAAGTGTGGACACCGCTGAAGTGAGAAGAATTTTTGAGCAATTCTTGATGAACTTCAAATATGCTGATAGAAAGGATTACGAGTACAGTTTGATCAATCCGGACTCTGACTTGGCTGAGAAATATGTGTTCCAAGATGGAGATGATGATTGTTTTTATGTTGAAAAAATGAAAAAGATGGTTCAAATGAAGAAGATCAATTTGAATTTGGATTGCAGAAACATGCTCGTCAACTCGAGATACAAGAAGCTGTACGGATGGCTGCTAAAGTATCCTAATGAAGTTATCGTTTACATGGATGACATTTTAAAGGATTGCTTGATGAAAATATGTGAGTATGACGAAGAATGGATGACCTTCAGAGATGAGTTAGAATTGAAGTTTCCTAGAGTTAGACCATACAACATTGAAAACAGCAGAGGTATTAGAGACTTGAATCCCGGTGATATGGACAAGTTGATAAGTATTAAGGGTTTGGTGTTGAGATCCTCAGCAGTCATACCAGACATGAAGAATGCATACTTTAGATGTGGTATTTGTAATCATCATGAGGCAGTATCCATCAGCAAGGGTACAATCAAGGAGCCAAGCAAATGTACCTCTCCAAGTTGTACGGCTTCCAATAGTATGATTTTGGTTCACAATAGATGTACTTTCAGTGATAAGCAAGTTATAAAGCTTCAAGAGACCCCAGATCTGGTACCAGATGGTCAAACCCCACACTCCGTTTCCTTGGTTGTTTATGATGAGCTAGTGGACTCTTGTAGAGCAGGTGACAAGGTGGTCATAACAGGTATTTTCAAGTGTATACCAGTGAGATCAAACCCTAGGCAAAGAGCATTGAGAAACATCTTCAAGGACTATGTTGATGTGGTTCATGTCAAGAAAATCTCAAATGATAAATTGGATTTGGATACATCCACAATTGAACAGCAACTGCTTCAAAAGGAGATGGAGGAGGAAGAGGCTGGTGGGTCCGGTGTACAAGAAATTAGACAGTTATCAGCAGAGGACGTGGATAAAATCCATATATTAGCATCTAGATATGATTGCTATGATATCTTGGCTAGATCAATAGCTCCATCTATTTATGAAATGGATGATGTAAAGAAGGGGATTCTCTTGCAAATGTTTGGAGGTACAAACAAGACATTCAAAAAGGGAGGTAGATACAGAGGTGATATCAACATCTTGTTATGTGGTGATCCGTCCACTTCTAAATCTCAAATTCTAAAGTATGTTCATAAGATAGCACCAAGAGGTGTCTATACATCTGGGAAAGGGTCTTCTGCAGTAGGTTTGACAGCCTACATTACAAGAGATGTAGAAACAAAGCAATTGGTTTTGGAATCAGGTGCATTAGTTTTGTCTGATGGTGGTATTTGTTGTATTGATGAGTTTGATAAGATGAATGATTCAACAAGATCAGTCTTGCATGAAGTCATGGAACAACAAACAATATCTGTTGCCAAGGCAGGGATCATCACCACATTGAATGCAAGAACATCCATCTTGGCATCTGCTAACCCAATCAAGTCCAGATATGATCCAAATTTACCTGTAACTGAGAATATAGACTTACCACCACCATTGTTATCCAGATTTGATTTGGTTTATTTGATTTTGGATAAGGTAAATGAAGATCTAGACAGGGAACTAGCCACACACTTGACAAGCTTGTACTTGCAAGATAGTGTTAAGACGGGATCTACCAATGACATACTGTCCATTGAGTTCTTGACCATGTACATCAATTATGCAAAGCAAAATGTGCATCCTAAATTGACACCTGAGGCAGGAGAAGAGCTAACAAAGACTTATGTTAACATGAGAAGAATGGGTGATGATCCAGATTCCGATAAGAAGAGAATCACAGCAACAACAAGACAATTGGAATCAATGATCAGATTATCTGAGGCACATGCAAAGATGAGATTATCAGACACTGTTGAAGTTGATGATGTTAAAGAGGCTTGTAGATTGATGCAGTCCGCAATCAAGGCATATGCAACAGACCCAAAGACAGGAAAAATTGATATGGGGCTTGTACAAACAGGACACTCCGTTGATGAGCAAGCAGTTAGAGAGGAGTTCCAAACATGGTTGATAAGCTATTTACAAATGAACAATTACGTATTGGAAAATACCATATCCGTTTCTGAGTTGATCAAGAAGTTTAGGGAGTTGGTTGAAGATGCTAAGCAAGATGAAGACATGAACCAAGATGAAAACATGTCTAATTTGAGTCGATTAGGAACATTAACCAACACAGATATTGGTATTATTATAGATAGTATGACTGGTGATGGTGATTTAATTACAAAGAATGTAAGATCTGTAAAGCATATATCTATTAGTAGATGATAGATGGATTAACGGTTTATATCAACATTCATAATATATATATATATTAAAAATTGATCATATGTGTATCTAAGTACTTATGTATAGTGCAAATTTATTTTATTTTTTCCTTGGGTTTTTCCGTTCCCTAAGGAAATAGTTTTCCAATTGGGTAGAGATCACATGATCTCTGCTAAAGTAACACATTCAAGTCTATGATAATTAAGTTGTGAAACTTGATATACATTTCAGGGGAGTTATTCTTTCCCCCATATGATATTAAAAAGAGAATAAGAGTATACATATAGCTTAATTTATTAGCTTGTTTATAATGATTATAGTTGATTTTGTAGTAATTCCTTTATTGTACACAGCATATATGTGTGTTTTTTTTTTTTTACCCAGTGCATTACCAAAAGAAAGAAAAAAAAAAATTTTTTTTTTCTCCTGCTCTGTTTCCACTGGTTAAATCTTACCAAAAAAAAAAAAAAAAAAAAAACTAAAAATTTTTGAACTTGAATTGTGCTAAATATTAGTTGTTTTCTAGTTTTACTACAATTTTTGTATTTTTTAAAAAAATTATATATTTTTGACTAAATAAAGTTAACTTTAACAGTAAACCCCCAAAAATTAAAACAAGTATTGTTAGAAAGGATCATTCCATCACTTTATCATTGCAATTGAATCTAATATATAACAACATAGTTTTCTTTTTTTATAAAAAAAAAAATCAAATCAACATAGAACCATTATCAATTAATACATAAATGTCTTCCATTTTAAACAAGGTTACCACCACTGCTAAGAAAATCTACGTCACCGAAGGTTTAGCCCCACCAAGCATTGCCCAATTCAAGCAAGTTTACAAGTATACCTTTGATGCTTTAAAGACATCTTGGAAAAGCAGTGATGCTACATACGATAGATTAGTCAAGGTCACTTCCAGACAATGGTTGTACTACGGTTTAGGTGCCGTTCAAGTTTTAGGTTTCTTTGCTATAGGTGAAGCTATTGGTAGAGGTAAATTCGTTGGTTACCCAATCTACTTGCCAAAGCATGAAGAAGAACACCATTAAATGTATCATGACATTGTTCTCCTTTTTTTATGAACCATTAATAATATTACTAAATAACATTGATCACATTTTTTTATTATTATTATAAGTTAGTATATGTTATGGATTATACAATATTATAATAATTCAAAATTGTGTGTCTTTATTTTGTTATTTTTTTTAACTTTAATATTATTTTTATTATAAGATTTGAAACACACCAATATATTCCCTATTCTATATATAACATTTTTTTTTTTAAAAAAAAAAAAGTGAAAAAAATTAATAATGAACATTAAGTAATTGAATAGTAATGACTAAGATAGCATTATGACTATTATAATTTTCTTTGAAGAAAAAGAATTTAAAAGTTTCTATGTTATTCTTATGCCAATAATAGATATATATATATTAAGATTCTCAAATCTTCTTTTGCTTCTTCTCGGGTCTAACAATTCCTTCTTGTTTTCTCTTTTTGGAAGCGTCTATCATCTCCTTTTTCATTCTTCTTTCCTTTCTGATGATACCTGGAACAGTACTAATTTTTTCTCTCTTCATTTTCTTGTCATCTTTTTTATTTTTGTTTTCTCTAACACGTCCTTCCACTAGCCAGTCAGGAATACCTTCAGCACCGTGCTGCTTCATTACCTTGGCAATTGGAATGACGTCCTTGGCATCTATCTTGGAGTATAAGGTGATGCATTCACATTCTATTTTCTTGTTCCCTCTGGTGTTGTATGAGGTCAAACCTCTCCCAACTCTACCCAGTCTGTGTATATAAAGTTCCTTGTTTTTTGGGATATCATAGTTGATGATTGTTCTTATTCCATTGATGTCCAACCCTCTGGCCATTATATCAGTGGTGATGATCACCCATACTTTACCCTCCTTGAACTCATTGATGACTTTTTCTCTTTCATTAATGGACATTTTGGAATGCAGGGTGGCCATTGGGATACTGTTATATTTCAATTCATTGTACAATGCCATACAACGGGAATGAGACTCCAAAAATATCAGCATTGGAGGTATGAATTGGGAGTTTTGTTGAAGTTGTCTCAATTGTAACAATTTACCCTGTTCATTACCTACAAACACTAATGATTCAGTTATCTTTGGTTTGACTATATTGGATGTCAACTTAGAGGAGTATTTACACTCTATCAATTCCGGCTTGTTCATATGTTTCTTCATTATATTGTTAAACACTCTTTCATCAGGCTTGGTGGCTGAGTACATCCATTTATTAACATGTTGTCTATCATCCAATAAACTTAACAGTTTTTCAGTTTGTTTGATGAAATCATTAGAAAACAATTGATCAAATTCATCAATAACAAACACCTTTAAGTGTTCCAATATAACATCAGTGTTTTCTTTGTTCAAAGCAGATATCAATCTCTTTGGTGTGCTGATGAGGATTTGAGGCATCTTTACATTGTTAACATTTTCAAACAATAACTTATTTGAGAGCTTGCTATTTAACAATTGGGCCTCCAATTTACAGTTAGATTTGCTGTTTTGTTTATGGTTCAATACAATACCTTGCACAATGTTTTCGGTAACTTGAAAAATTTGCTTGGCCAAATCATTAGTTGGAGCTATGATTATACTTTGTAATGAGTTCATGTTGGAATCATTTGAATTCATTATTATCTTGGAAATTAATGGGATCATGAATGCCAAAGTCTTACCAGTACCTGTTGGAGAAATACCAACAACATCTGTATTTTCGCTCTCAATAGATAACTTAATTGACTTGGATTGGATTTCAGTAGGCTTATCAACATTCAACAAATGATTATCAATATTATAGATCAACTTCCCATTGAAATGATTTCTTATTAATAATTCTTTCATGGATATATCTTCATTTTCTATTATTTCATCTTCAACATGATCATTAGAAGAGGTATTCTTCTTGGTTTGATTATGAAAAAAATCTAATTCTTTGTCCTCTTCTATAGATGATTTCTTAGTAGTCTTTGTATAGTTTTTGTTAATGGAGTTAGACTTTATATTAGTCCCTCTAGTAAGAACCTTAAAAATATCCATAATATATCTTGTTATTTATTGGGTTCTTTTTTTTTTCAAATATTAACTTGGATATTATCTTATTATAGTTTGTTTTATTTATTTATTATTTTTTTCAAAAAGAAAGAACATATTCAATTTTTTAAGAAAATGTATTACTATTTAAGAGATGGATATTGTATTTTCAAAAAAGAAAGAGAGAACAAAAAAAAAAAAGAAATGTTAACTTTTTTTAATAGACACGTGATTTGTTTCTGGTAGCGCTGTAGCTTAAAATCTGTCTTTCTCACTATTTTAAAATTTTTTTAGTAAAAAAGAAAAACTATAAGAAACTGTTGTTTTTAAAAACTAATATAATTTAGAGAAGAAAACAAAGTAACTGTACCTAGTTTTTTTTTTTCTATTTCTATGAGATTATATATATAATGTGTATCATCATATATTATTCAACTCTTTTCTTTTGTTAACTTTATTTAAGATATTCATTAATATAATAGTTTAAGAATTTGATATATTTTCAAATTCTTTCAGTGCTTAAGCAAAACACAACATTGTCTTATGTCCGGTAAGCAATTCCAAAAAAAAAAAATTTTTTTTCTTCTTCTTTTTCTTACTTTCATTACTCTCTCTTTTTTTTTCTTCTTGGTAAAAACTTTTCATAAAATCATAAATATACCTTTAGTGTTATTCAATGAGAATATGTATACAAAACCTAAATATTCTTAATATATATACATTATACAACAATGTTTTTATCTCAAGTACAAGCTAAAAGATTTCTTAAGGCCAAGATTAGACTTCCTACTCCTCATGCAAACCATAAAATTAACGAAACAAAACTGAAGGAAATCAGAAAGTCAGAAAACATCACTCCTTTGTTTTCCCACATAAACCCTGAAAATAAACAAGAGAACTTTCTGCCTGACTTAAACAACCTGGAAGAAGTCAAGCTTCCTTTCCAAGAATCACATTACTCCGAACTGCACAACAAGCTATTTTCCTTGTTTGGCAATGATTTGGTTGCTCAAAAGCTTCCAGCCAATTTACTTGTCAGCTATGAGTTCTTCTTGAAATCTAGACTTCCTCAACCATTCATCAGATATAGCAACAACAAATCAGTTGAAACAACAGGCAACAACGCACACTTCTCCTCTATCGGAAAATCTTACTTTGACCTTCTATCTGAAAAATACACCCAAAAACTCAACATCAACAAAATCTCCCAGATTGAACCTTTTGCTGTATTGGGTTTCTTACACATGTTCAACTATAATGCTGGTAAGTTTGCTGATTTTGAATCTAAGTTAATTGATATCATCAAGGTATAATGTTAGATATAATAACGTTATTTTTTTATTTTTTTTTCGTCATGTATATATTTTATAAATTCAAATAATTAAAAAATTTAAAAAAAAAAGATAAATTACAATCTATTACATACATCTTATTTTACAGTAGCTGCTGATCCAAATGAGCTATCTCCTTCTTCAAGGATAACTCCTCCACAACCTTGACCAACTTCTTCACATTCTTAGCTATGTCAAAGGCTATCCCGGCCAATCTCTGCTTAAACGCCTTGTCAGGATATTCTCCACTATCAGTTTCAATGAGAGACTTCATTCTTCGCTCACAGTCTTGCAAACTTGTTATGATGTACTCTCCTATCGTCTTCAAATCATCGTTCTTCTCCACAGAAATCATCGCATTCTCGCAAACCTTACTCACAACATGCATTATCTTTTCACTTTCACCATTCAACTCCTTGATAGTTGTCTTTGGGTTCTTAATTGAAGTCAACAACGACTGGATTGTGGATATCACCTCTATGGACTCATTCTCCAAATAATGCAGCAAATCATTCAAATCCTTCTCACCATCACTCAGGGCATAACTCCTCTCTTCTCCCTTCTCATCATGATCACTACTTTCTCCTTTCGGCTGACTCTCAATGCTCTTTCTCAAGTCACTCTTGATCTTATCCACCTTAGCATTCTTCATCTCTCCAAATGCGGATACCCTATCCTCAATAGATTGCAATGAGTTTCTCTTCTGCAATATATCTATCTCTTGAAAAGACTTCGATGGGGTTCTTTTATGGCTTCTTGAATCCAAGGACAAATCAGATACATTTTCTACAAAATCCTTTGAGCTGTTCCCTTCATTAAATGAACTCTCCTCAAATGCTTTCACTCTGTTCATTATTCCCTGTGACTTGTTAGCTGTGGACTTACCCGTGTTAAGTCTTTCAGCATCCTTCTTCAAATTCAGGCTCAATCCTTTAACATTCTTCTTACTGAATTCATTAGATACATGCTCACTGTCGTGCTCCTTCTCCTTAGAGGTCAGCAACATACCACTGAATAACCCCGTGTTTGAGTGCTTTCTAGTGGCACTCATGCTTCCACCATTAGTGCTTGTTGCACCAGCAAGATCATCCACTTGTGGCAAAGAGGACATCCTTTGTGTTATTTTTAACGGTCTTACTGGTGAATCATTGTACTCATTTGTTGCCTTATCCAAAGATGAACCGGCTTCCTTTCCACTGTTTTTGGATATATCAGATATGGATCTATTAGTCAAGTTTCTTTTGGCCTTCACACTAGGGCTTGATTGAACATTCCCATCATTCATATTACAACCAGCCTTGTATACCAATTGATACAAAGATCCTAATATTTCCAACAGAGCATTTTGAATAATAATCTTGGGGAAAATTGCAGAAAACTTGGATTGATATTTCAATGTTGTGATCAAATGTGTGGATGAAGTGTTGGCTAGTATACAATACTCAGTGTACAATTGTTCACTATCTTGCATCTCAACTGATTTTACAATATTGGTAACTGTATCGGACAAATTGATTGCAGATAAAAACAAACTCTTGTTGCTCTGTTGTGGATTGTACTGTTGTACTTTCTTGGAGAATTCAACAACTTTGCTTTGAAACTCATTTACATAATCAATCGGAATGATTCCTTGACTGAAATATTCCTCACCAAAATTGGAGATGTTTCCATCAAACATATCCGTTTTTACACCCTCTGTTGTATTCAATAATTTGTTGGCAATCTCCAAGTCAGTAATTTTTTGTTTCAAATCTTCATTTTCTATAGATAATTGCTTGTTATCGGATACAATGTTCATATAGTTCTTAGTTTGGTATTGCTCATTGTCATTGTTCTTGTTATTGGACTCAACTTCAGATCTCAAATGGTTTATTATCTCTTCATTGTTTGATAATTCTTTACTCAAGTGATTCTTATTTTGAATTTCCAAATCCAACTTTTCCTTTAATTTGGTATTTTCTTCAATTAATGTATTATTTTTGGTCATTAAAGAGGTGTTTGTGTTGGTTAAATCATCAATTCTCAACTGCAGAGCCTTTTCAACCTCATCGTTCTTCTTATTAATGGATGCATTGGCGGCTTGTAATGCAAAATCCCTCTCATCATGGCTAACATCTTCAAGAGATGGGTTTTTCAATGAAGGTGTTTCGTTGTTTTTGTAATTGTTGGCAATGCTCACATTCTGTTTAGTAAACCCATTAGGTAATTCAAGCTCAGTAAAACTAGATTTTTTTTCTTCATGTTTAGGTTCAACATGTTCATCTTCATCGTCTGACCAATGCATATTAGCCTTCTTTACATTGACTTGTTGAACACTTGGCTTGGTGGATGTACTCTTTTCTGGTTCTTCGTTATCTGTTGCAGTGGTAGAACTACCAATGTTATTGGCAACTGTAGGAGAAACATTATCTTTCTCTTCAACAACTTCAGACTCGTCCGCATGTTCAACTGGATCATCAAATTGAGGGTCTAAATCATATTGTCTTCTTCTGATTTCAAAAGATAAATCGTCAACCAAGTCCAAAAATCTCTTCATTGATAGGTTTGCAAGTTTTTGTCTGGCTTGGTTTCTTTTCAAGTGTAGGTCATCTTGCGGGAGCAAATATTCGTTTTCTTGATCACTGTTTGTTCTTCTTTCAACTTCATCATGAACATCAGTGATCAACTCAAAGAATTGGTAAGTATGAAGATTCAATAATCTCTTTCTAGCTTTGACAGCTCTTGAAGATTTGCTTCTGTCTGAGCCAGGACTGTTCTCAATCTTGTTTGTATTATAATATTTATTCAAAGTCATATAATAATGAAATATGGCATTTCTATCATTGGAGGAAAGCTGTGTATTCTTTGAGCTTGAAATCTTTGTAGGATTTTGTGTTGATACAGATGCCATGTTATAAAGAAAAAAATGACTATATTAATGTGACTATATTACAAATAACAATGAATGTATTTCTAATTAACCTTATGTATATTAATTTTTATTAGTTTGGCTTGTTATGAATTCAATTTTTTTTTTCCAAAATAAAATGAATAACTGTAATATCTTTATAAAGAAAAAAAAAATAAATGGCTTAAATTAGTTGGTTTTCTTTATGATGTTCGTTTAAATAATGAAATAATAAAGAAAATTAAACACGATAACTTAACAAAATACTTTTAAGAAAGAAAGATGGATGTTAAAAGTGATAGAGGTTTGAAATATTTTTTTGATTCAAATATATCAAAAACTTGTTTGGTCTTTTTATTTCTTTAATCTTTGTTGTTCTAACACAATAATCATTGATTTGATTTGAAATATTGATACAGAAGTTTGTTCACAAAAAAATATAATAAGAAAAATTTTCTTTTTTTTTTTTTTTGATTTGAAGACCATTCTTGTGTTTTACCAAAATAATTTTTTTTTTTTTCAGACAAAAAAAAAAATCTTTAATTCAGCTTCACAAAAAAAAAATTACTACGAATATTTTTACACTTTAATTAAATTTCCTATTTAGGATATATAAATGTAGATGACGTGAACACTACTATATTTCAGTTTACAAGTGTTTGACATAGTTATTCAGCAGATATTAGAATTATACCAAAAAAAAAAACAGTAAAGTTTCAATTTACTAGTTATAACAAACAAGCATAAATTGTAAAACCAACTGAGTTTACATTTTTTTTAATTGTTTATAAAATAATTTATTTTTTTTAAAATGTAAACCATTAGTGTAAAAAAAATTAAAAGTTTAAAAAAAAATTAAATAAATGCTCAATAACAGGATCGAACTGTTGACCTTAGTGTTATTAGCACTACGCTCTAAACCAACTGAGCTAATCGAGCTTTAATTAATTTTTACACGCAAAATTTATTTGCTGTTTGATATATTAGTAAAGTTTATGGCAACATGCATTAATTCAATGAGACAATTTGTCATTGTGATCTTGTGTGAGGTAGCGAAACAATTTTGGCTATGAGAAATGATAACAAAATCCCTCTTTAGATGATATTATTGTGATATGAGCTCATAGATTAGTTAGTTTCTGAAAGAAAATAATTAATATTTTTATACTTTGAAAACAAATTTTGTGATAGTAACTAATAAAGTTTCTCACCAAGATGATATTGACCATGTTGACTCTTATAGGTTATGATAGTTTAATGTCATTGGTGAGATTGACTCTCAGTATTTTTGGAATTATGTTTAGATATTCTTCCAGTAGAAAAAAAAAAGAAGTAGTACAACTATAAGTGTTCCATCCAAACATATATTGAGGTATATAAAAAATATATCTACAAAAAGTTTTCTTCAAAGACGGCAAAATTTAGGATTAACTTTTGAAGTTTAGAACAAATATAACAAACACTTTAATAAGTAAAAAAAAAAATCTTTTGAAATGGTTTAATCACTGTGTAAAGATTTTTTAATTTTTGTTAATAATTCAAGAACATTATTTTGCGATGGATTAGACTTAAAGTTAAAAAAGCCGAAGAAAACCGAGAATTACCGTACTCCAGTATTTTTAATAAGATTTTTAACCAACTTTCAGAAGTTAACGTAAAAAGAGCTTTTTTAGAAAAAAATAAAAATGAAGCTATAATAAAGAATTAATATATCTTTTTTTAAATAGAGCCTATATGCAAACTTTTTTGAGAGTTGCAAAATTCTGAAAACATTTTTAGACTAAGGATGCGTAGTATATTCCAGCTTTATACAGTTAGTCATCAGATATTTTTTATCCATTCTTCTTATTTCTAACAGAATATATAGTGATAATAAAGAATTTTGTCTCAATACCAAAGGACAAAACATAATAAAAACATTATCATGCAATTCTATTTTAAAGCTGAATAAGTTTTTTTTTTAATCCATGACAAAACTAACCTGTTTTAGGCTTCTATGCTATTAGGTGCAAATTATATTCAGTTATCCAAAACAGCTAAAAATACTTCTGTGCACTTAGCTGGTGTTATTGGCAACTTGATAAATATTAATTATTTGGTGTACATTAAAAAAATAAGCTGATGTTTTAGTTAGTAGAAAGAACATACTTTTACTTGAAGAAAAGTCATTTACTACTCATATGTTTATTGGGATGAATATAAACATCAGTATTTTTACTAAAACAATGTCTTACTAAGAGTTGTTTTACAATAATATATATATTTTAGACTCTTTCCCCCAATATCTGTGTAACATTTTGGACTGTTTAATTAGTGACTACGGTTGGCATTGGCTTTAAAAAAGAATAGCATTTTTATAAATAAATCTAATCTTTTTACACGTTTAGGTTGATTTAAAATTGGTAGTAAGTTCTAGTACGTGGTAGGTCACTGTGCTTGTGCATGTGCATCACCAAAAGCTAAAAATCTTTTAGCCCAACAAAAACCCAGCTGATAAATTACATAGCTTTTCAAAAGGTATTAATGTTAAAAAAACTAAATACTGAAGCTCCTGTATCTCAAAATAACAATTAAAAAGCAAGATACAAAGTACAGAAATCTGTAAATTTTTAGTAAAAAATTTTCAAATTTTTGCTTGTTTAGGACAGGCAAATGTTGTTTTTTATTGTTGTGAGTAGTAGCTATGATACAGGATGTTATCTCATCAATGAACAAGGAATTCTTCACCACATATGTAACTGTGAGAGTAAACCATCCATTGAACAATTATATGTAAATCAAATTATTTTATTGTAGCTATTTTATCAAGACTAATAAATCTAATTTCTTTGTTAGAATTATTAGATCAAAAGAGTAATTACAGTTTTATTTTTTTTAGAATTAAGTATATAATTTAAAAAATCCTATCAAGTTACAATTGCTTCTAAGGCAAAAAAAATCTTAAACTCTTTGTCTTCTTTATTTCTCTTTTTTTTTTCAATATAAGAATATCATAAAGACGTACAATTTTCAATGAATTAAATCAAAAAAGGCACTATATGGATTGAAACATGTTCAATTATTAATTTCATTGATGCAAATGCTTGTTTGTTATATATAGACCAAGCGCATATTGGTAGCGTTTGAAAGAAAATAATCAACAAACGGTAGTTTGTCAGTTATTGTTTTGTTCTCAATACATATAATCTAAGGGGATAATCATATAGTTTAATGAAAAGATTGTAATGTGTTGAAAACTATTGTAATAATATATATATATAAATCTATGTATCATTATCATTAGTAGTCTTTGTTAAAAAAAAAAAATTACCCAGATATAATTTCCTCTCTCTTTTTTTAGACACTACCTTGTATTTTTTTTTTTTTAGAACCACATAGATAAATTCCCTCTATTTTTTTTTTTAAATTGTAGATCATATCTCAAATCCCTTATTTTTGTATTAAAATAATTATATTGTCAAGAATATATAAACCAAACAAAAAGAAAAATAGAAATAGTTTTCATAGACCAAATATAACACTTAAAATAATTATGGACTCTTTAGACGGCGAAGAATTTGATGTTATCATTCTAGGTACTGGTATTACCGAGTGTATTCTATCTGGTATCTTATCATCCACTCAAAATAAAAAGATTCTACACATTGACAAGCAAGATTATTATGGTGGTGATACAGCATCTATCAACTTGAAACAGCTATTTGAAAGAAATGGAAAGCCAACTGAAAACTTGGATAATGGTAAATATGGAAGACCAAGAGATTGGAACATTGACCTAATTCCAAAACTATTGATGTCCAATGGTGAATTGATCAACATCTTAATATCAACAAAAGTTACTGAATATTTAGAGTTTAAGCAAATTTCTGGATCTTATGTCTATCATAAGAATGGTAAAATTTACAAGATCCCATCTACAGAGTACGAAGCTGTAACTTCTTCTTTGCTAGGTTTATTTGAAAAAAATAGGGTCAGAAGCTTTTTACAATGGGTATCTCAATACAACTTTGATGATCCAAAGACTCATCAAGGAATCAATTGGGAAAAGAACACCATGGAAGAAGTTTATTATAAGTTCGGGTTAGGTAACTCTTCCCAAGACTTCATCGGCCATGCCATGGCTTTATATCCTACCGATGACTATGTTAAAGAACCATGTAAAGAATGCATTGAAAGAATCATATTGTACTCTCAATCAGTTGCCAAGTTTGGTGTTGGTAAGTCCCCCTACCTATATCCGTTGTATGGTTTGGGAGAGTTACCCCAAGCATTTGCCAGATTGTCCGCTTTATATGGTGGTATCTACATGTTGAACACACCTATTTCCAATATTGAATACAATGATGATGGTAAATTTAAAAGCCTAACTATCCCACAAGGAACTGTTAAGGCCCCAATGATCATTGCTGATCCTTCATACTTTCCAGAAAAGGTCAAATCAACTGGTAAAAAATACATCAGATGCATATGCTTATTGAACCACAAGGTCTCATCAACAGATCAAAAAGATTCTTTACAAATTATATTACCACAAAATCAAATTGGAAGAAAAAACGATATCTACATTGCTGTTTTAGGAGCTGAGCATTTCGTTACTCCAAAGGGTTGGAATTTGGCTATTGTTTCTACTGTTTTAGAAGAAATTGACTCCAAGAATCCATTAGATGAAATTAAACCGGCTTTGGCATTACTTGGAGACATTGAAGAAACATTTTATGAGGTCAAGGAGATTTTAGAACCAAATGAAGATGGGTCAAAGGATAACGTATTCATCAGTAAGAGTTACGATGCCATGTCTCACTTTGAGAGTATGACTGAAGATGTTAAGGACATTTACAAAAGAGTGATGGGTGAAGACCTAGTAATTGAATAGATATGATATGGTATTTATACTTTTTATTATTTGTTTTAATTATTGAAGAGATTTTTGAAAAAAAAAAAAAAACTTTGTCTTTATATATCTACAAAGGAATATACATGATTCTGTTTTGGTTATAGTATTTTTCCCCTTCTCAAATTTCTTTATTAGAAAGGCTTTTAGAATAACCACTTCTTGATACATGATAACGTTATTCTTATAATTCTATAATGCTAATGATAAGAATACTGCAGTAGAAATATTAGATATTGTTTTTTTTTATTCTTTCTCATTTGTATTTATTATTTTCTCCTGTGAATTTTAGCGATGTCAAAAAAAAAAATTTTTTTTTTCTTTTCTTTCTTTGTTACCCTTCTCTTGTAAAATTGTTATTTCAATGATTAATTTGTTTGTTGCAAGTGTATCGGTTGAAGCACAATAATATGTAACGTACCAATAATCAAACCAATTGATATCAAATCAAGATATAATGCTATTTTTCAGTCTTTTTAAAACCTTGATAGATCAAGAAGTTACAGTTGAATTAAAAAATAACCTTAAACTTACAGGCACACTCAAATCTGTTGATCAATATTTGAATTTGAAGTTAGATAACATAAGCACACCTGACTCTTTCTTAGATGAAAATGGTGATATGGAACACATAAACAATCCACACTTTGCTGGTCTAAAGAACTTATTTATAAGAGGCAGTAATATAAGATATGTGCATCTAAAAAAGTCGTTTGTTGATTGCAATCTATTACAAGATGCTGCTAGAAGGGAGCTAGCTATGGAAAAGAGAGAAGGTTAAGATAAAAGGATGCTTTTGAATTTGAATTATTTTGAAAAGAAAAAAGAAAAAGAAAAAAAATCTGTAAAGATAGGATATACGATAAAGGATTTATGTTATCATCATATTTAATGTTTAATTATTATTGTAAAGTATTTGTTTTCGGACACAAGTACATCTTACAAATATGTTTCTGCATTTTTAATTTCTCTTCTTAAATAATAGAGTTAATACTAATAACAGTATCATTGTATGATTATATACCTTGACATTGGTAAATAATGTCGTTTACCTTTTTTAAAATTATAAATCCAAACCTGGGTATAACTTTTTAGGACATTTACTTCGTTGATGACCTTTGTTGTGACAAAAAGAACATGTTTTATCCGTATGTTTCTTTTCTTGCTTTTTCTTTGATGATTCTTTATCTTGAAATGTCTTTTTAGGTTCTTCAGCTTGCTTATTTTCTTTAGGTTTGTTCTTCATCTCTTGCCTTTCTTGCAAGATCTTCATAACTACTTTGGTAATATCCTCATTGTTCGTTCCCTCAGGAAAATACTTTTTTAAATCTGGACCTTGTCGTAGTTGTTCTTTCTGATTTGAGTTCATATTTAATTTCTATGTTAGTTTATATCTACTAATTAATGATGATAATGTCTTGGTACACGTAATGGATACACTCAATGTAACCTGAAAATAGAATTATGTAGATTGATTTTGAAATGATGAACTTTATTAGTCACAACTCCTCCAGTTTTTTTCCCCCCCTTACACTTTTTTTTTTCAATTTTTTATTATTATCCTAAGCAAAAATACAAATATTAATAATTTTAGCTTAATAGAACAATCATCGATAAGATTCATTAACCAAAGTATACATAAGTATAAGCATATATGAATAGTGGAAATAGTAATAAAAGAGTATATCTACCTCCATCAGTCTATAGCTATTTGCTGAACAATAATAACTACAACAAATCATACGATGAGTATCTACACAAATTTGTTCAAAGTAATATAGAGAAAGAGGAAGAAAAAGAAAACATATTTCCATTTATAGAGCAGGAAATATCAAGCAACAGCACTATAGACAATGATCATTTAGTTGATATTCTTTCTATTTATTTGCATGTGTATGAATACAATCTTCGAAACAAGAAAGGAAGCTCTAGAAGTAAGGAAATGATGTACGATGAGTCTGCTATGTTGAGTTTACAATTGCTCTTGGATGACATTATAGACATTGAAGCTGATAGGGTTTATGAAGAAGTGAAGGATTCACTCAACAGTTGAAATTCTATTAGTTGATTCTTCTGCTGAGACATCCACGTGACACACTGTTGTATTGAAACCAATAAACAAAACCATGCTCCCGTATATTATAAATTTTTTCATATTTTTGCCTATTTCGGATATATAGTCACTAATTTTTCTTTTCTTTTTTTTTGATTTTTTTTTTCATCTCTTGTCAAATCTGATATACTTTTTTTTTATTACTTTGATCTTTCTTGAACTCTTTCTATCTCTACTTGATACTAATTCTATAAATTCTTCAATAAAAAAGTGTACAAGTTTATATCAATATATTTATATCAATATATTTATATTTTAATTAATTTATAAAAGATTCTAAAACCAAAAAAAAAAAAAATCATAAAATTATCATCTTTCCCTTCTTAGATTAAAAATATTAATAGGCTTTGGCTGTTTTTAAGAGTAGAGAAAATAGTATTAAATTTATTAAGAAACTTTCAAAGATCTAACTTCATTTTTAACAACTTGAATAGATCATATCATTATAGAATGGGTAGAAACAAAAGATCAAACAACAAACAAAATTCTGGTAAGAGATCCCAAACAGGTAACTGGAAGGAAATTGAAAAGGAAAATATCAAATGGGAAACTTACTACAAACAACAGCCTATTTTCAAGGATGATCAAGAATTTGAAACCTTCAAGAAGTTTTGTAAAGAAGGTTTACCTTTAACTTTTAGATTCACAAATGGTAACAACATCACTACTGACAACTCTCGTCAAAAGGAAATTTTAAACTTATTTAAAAAGGACATTTTACCACATTTACACAATGTTGAATATGAAGATGAGGTTATAGCAGCTCCTGTTGTCATCCCATGGTACGAAACTGAAGAAATTCATGACATCTTATGGCAGTACAACATTTCTAAGACTATCATTAGAAAGAAGGAACAATTTAAAAAGTTCCAGCAATTTTTGGTCATGGAAAATGTTTTGGGTAACATTGCTAGACAGGAATTGGTTTCCATGATACCACCATTGCTGCTAAAGGTAAAACCATCCGATAAGGTCTTGGACATGTGTGCAGCTCCTGGATCCAAGACAATGCAATTATTGGAATTCTTACATGCCTCTGATGATGCTTCTGGGTTTGTTATGGCTAATGATGCTGATTTTAAAAGATCTCATATGTTGACTCATCAATTGAAGAAAATTAACTCTCCAAATTTGATTATTGTCAACCATGATGCTCAATTTTTCCCTAAGTTGTTCTCTGGTGGTGACAACAGAAACTTCATGTCATTTGATAAAATCTTATGTGATGTTCCATGCTCAGGTGACGGTACTATGAGAAAGAATGTTAATGTTTGGAAGGAATGGACCATTCAAGGTGGGAATGGGTTACACCAAATCCAATTGAACATCTTGAAGAGAGGATTGAAGCTATTGACCACTAACACTTACACAGAAGACAACCAATTGATTGGCAATGAAGCTAGATTAGTCTACAGTACTTGTTCTTTGAATCCAATTGAAAATGAAGCTGTTGTTGCTGCTGCCATCAGAGAGTTCAACTCAGACCCTTACAACATCAAGAGAGGCTTGAAAGTTAGACTTTTGGACTCCAGCAAGGACTTGAATGGTTTGAAGAGAGTTGATGGTATCAATTGGTGGAAGGTTTTCAACAGAGATGCTGAAGAAATTGCTGAATATGATGAGAACAACGAAAAATGTGCCAAGCTTTCTAAATCCATGTGGCCTCCAACAAAGGAAGAAATTGAAGAGTTCAAATTAAACAGATGTATTAGAGTCTATCCTCAGTTGCAAAATACTGGTGGTTTCTTTATCACTGCATTTGAAAAGTATAAAGTTGGTGTTGAAAATCCAACCAAAAAAGTTAAGATTGATGAAAAGACTGAAGAAAATGAAGAAGAAGCCACTGTTAAGGAAGCCGATGCCGTTTCAACTGCTGCTACTGAACCAGTGAAGAAATCAAGAATGCCGAGGGATTTCAATGAAGAACCTTTCATCTTCCTACCATCTGATCACGAAGTTACCTCTAAAATCATTGATTACTACAAATTAAATGCCAACTTCCCACAAGATACCTTACTGGTCAGAAATGCCTCTGGTGAACCAGTAAAATCAATCTACTACACTTCCCCAATCGTCAAGGATGTCATTCAAACCAACGAATCAAGATTGAAGCTGGTATTTTCTGGTGTTAAGATGTTCATTCAACAATCTGCTATGAAGACCGTTCCAGACCAAAACGTTGCCGACATCAACTCTAGATTTAACTGGAGAATACAAAACGAAGCTTTACCACATGCTTTGAAATACATGGATTTGGATACTAACAAGTTGATTTTCAAGACTAGTAACTCTGAATTCATCAAGTTGTGTATGCACCACAACTTCTGTAAATACGAAGAACTATACAAGTTGGAACCAAGCTTTAAGGAATACATGCAGAAAGTCACTTCTGGTGGTTGTGCCTTTATTTACTTTGATAGAAAGGGTACTTCCGAAGACGTTAAAGAAAACTTGATGTTCCCTGTATGGCTGGGTAAGAACTGTTTGAATTTCATGATTAATAAGGAATTACAACAAGAATTGCTATACAAACTATTCCATTTGAGCGTGGAAGAAATCAAGGCTTTACAAGAAAAGGAATCTGCCAAAGCTAAGGCCAAAAGTACTCCAACAGATGCTAAGCCTGTAGAGTCTACCGAAGAAAAGGAGGAAACTGTTTAATGTAGATAAGTCATGACATTAGATATGCTTTTACCTCATTATAAAATAAATAAACATATATATATATAAGAAAAAATTATTAGAACTTGATTTAAAATGAAGTTGTTTATATATGAAAAATAAATTTTCTCTGTATCTTTATTTATTCGGTAGTTTAATAAACTGTGTATATAGCAAATGCCTTTTGTAATTGCTTTTTCACACTAATCTTTTGGGTACCAATAAAGCTGTCAACTGTTACATGGATAGCTCTGTCCAAGTCAGAACTGGAAACAAACTCACTCAATCTCATCTTTGCAAAGGATTCTGCAATTCTCAGTATAGATTCTAAGTGTCTTATTGTTATTGGGAAGGAACCTGTTTGAATAGATTCTCTTCTTAATTCAGCATAAACTCTTGATACCTTGTCTTGATCAAGGTTTAAAAGCTTAGGATAGTATTTAGATCTTGCATAATGAATGTACTTCATTAATAACTTTTGTGGAATAGGGGAAATTTCAGCCTCTTTTTGCAATCTTTCTTGCTCCTTGTTGGAAGAACTGGCTCCTTGAGTATTGGTGTTCTCGGGATGCGATCTCATATGGGAGGAAGTAACAAACATTGCCAATTGTCTATCCCTAGTTTCATCTATCATGTCTTTGACTACACACAAAATGTCGAATCTTGATAAGATAGGTTCAGTTAGGTTGACATTTTGAGATAATGTTAGGGTGGAGTTATATTTACCACTGATAGGATTTGCTGCAGCGATGATCGAACATCTTGCTTGAAGAGTAGTAACAATACCAGCTTTAGAGATAGAAATCGATTGTTGTTCCATAGCTTCATGAATGGAGACTCTATCTTGATCATTCATCTTATCAAATTCGTCAATGATACAAACACCCTTATCTGCTAAAACTAAAGCACCCCCTTCCAAAGTCCATTCTCTTGTCACTGGATCCTTTCTTACACTTGCAGTCAAACCAACTGCGGAAGCACCTTGACCTGTGGCAAAGACGGCTCTGTGAGAGGTTTTTTCAACATACTTCAAAATTTGAGACTTAGCTGTACCTGGATCACCTAACATTAATACATTAATATCACCTCTAATTGAATGCTTACCATTGATGTTCTTTGCAACACCACCAAACAACGAACATGCAATGGCAGTCTTAATATCTTTGTGTCCATATATTGATGGTGCAATGGATGAAATTATCTTATCAATCACAAATTTGTCCTTTGACAATTTGATAAATTCTTGCTCATCTTTCTCTGTATACTCATAGACATCAACTTCATCATCCGAATCAATCAAATTATCATCATCAGATAAATCATCATCACTGTCATCAGATGATAACCCCATTTCTACATCATCGTCGTCATTAGAATTTTGCTTCCCTTTACCTTTGGTGTCTTTCAAGGATTTTCTTCCAGAGAATCCCTCTTTTCTTCTTATGGAGTTGGCCTCAATGATTGTAGAGAAGACTGGGAATCCAGTCTTTGCATTCAAGAACCCATCATAGGAGTTCTTGTAAATACCAACAACTTCAACTTCTTCACCAGGTTTGACTGAGTCAACCAAATCCCATAACAATATGACCTCTCTGTGTCTAGGTAATCTACCAGCAGGTACAGAACCTGGAGATTCTTGAATTGTGACTTTTTGATAATTTCTATAAACAGTTTTTTCCATGTTCATTCTGAATGGACCTTTGGATTTACAGTTGGAACAATATGTGATTTTGATTTCTTGGTTGGAATCTTGGAAAATAGGACCCAGTACTTGATTACATTTCAAACAATCAAACTTGACATATTTTAATTGTGGGAAAACACCTGTTCTTCTAGTAATGACACCATGTACCTTTATCAAAGTTTGCAAGTTGGACTCTCTCAGGTCTCTTATGTGATTTAATACTGGATAATCAACAATTCTAACATGGATCTCCTGATGAATATTACCGTATTCTGGATACTGGGAAATAACAGTTGTCATGGCTACAGCATCAAACAGCTTCAACATTTGTTCAGGTGCCTTTATTAAGAAAAACGCCAGAATGGCTCTTGATTCAGCTAGGTGTCTGTATGAGACTTCCAAGTATTCCAAATTCATTTCACCCAATATTCTTATTTTATTACCATAGACAGACCTTCCATTTTCATCTTGATATTCTATTAAGAATTGCTGCAGCTCATAAAAGATAGTATCAGCAACTTTTTGTTGAGAGACCCAATCTGCGTATGAGTTAGCAGTTGCATTTGCCAGCTCATCTAAAGTCATGTAATTGTAAAGACCCTCATCTTCAGCTTCCATGTCATCATCCTCATAGTTGTAATAGCCACTTGGATCATCATTTGAAGCTGACTTTTTAGGTCTTCTTCTGCCAACATTGCTAGGTAGAGCAAAATCAATATCAGAATGGGACCCAAAATCACTCAGCAAATCGTCATTTCTTCTACGTCTTTCCAACATTCTATCCCTTTGATTTAATTGTCTTTCTGCTGCCCTTCTATAAGAACCATCTATGTTCTTCTCATCAATGTCCTTGTCATCAATCATCTTGTCATTGATATCATAGTGATCATCTTTTCTATTCTCATTGTAATCCTTCTCCAAAAATTGCTCATTCATCAAATCAACACCATTGTCATCGTCCTCTTCCTCATCAATGAATTCATCATTTTCTACATCATCTATGGATCTTATATCTTGATTTTCATCTGGAATTCTTTCATCGACTAACCCATCCTCTTCTTCTTCATCACCTCCCATGGTATCTATATTTATGTTGGTATTTTCACCTATTGTTCCATATAAAGAGGACTGCAAGGCATCGTCTTCTCTGACAAGTCTCCCCCTTCTTGATGGTCTCACTGGAGACGATTGTAAATTAGAGTTTGGTATACTTGAGTGTTCCAAATTTAAATCCGTATTCAAGCCTTGTTGGCTTATTATTTGACTATTTAACATGCTATCATTTTCAACATCAGATTCTTCCAAATCGCTTCCTGTGTCCTGAATGTTTCTTCTTCTTCTACGTTGGTTGATAGGATTGATATCTTCCGAGGTCAACTCTGAAGAAAGATTGTTAGAATATGATGGTATGTCACTTGTGTTATTGTTTCTAATGTTATTATTAGATCCTGGACCGTTGTTGTTACTATCAGACATTGCTTATATTTAAGGTGGTTGTGCTAAAACAAGATTATTTATCTAGTACAGATTTTAGGGACTTTTTACTTAGTTTCTTGTAGTAAAGTAAATGAATTTTCATTGAATGAATGATTAAAGTTGACATTTTAAAACACGAACAACTTATTTTTCAAAAAAAAAAAATTTTCTTTTTTTCCCAATTTTTTTTGTAGAATTCTTAACGTTACTAGTAGGAATCAAAGATTAATTTTTTTGTTTTTCGTGATTTATAACACCAAACTCAGTTATTACCCGATTAGGAAATATAATATATTTGAAGATTTATTTCTCTTATTATTATTTGAAAACTTCAATATAAAGCCATAAAATATAAACAAATAGCAAATAAAAACAAGACATACATCCTAAAGATGAATGAAGATACTATTATAGATGCTGTGGATTATTTAGAGAACCAAGAAAAACTCGATTATGAAGCTTATCAGGCTCTCCCTTACAAATTCGATACATGTACATTCAACGTTTCTGAGGCTAAACGACAAATGATTTTTTCATGTATGGATTGTAAAGTTGGTATTTGCTATAGCTGTTCAATATCATGTGAACATTATAATCATGAAATTATTGAAGTGGGATATAAAAAGAACTTTGCTTGTGAATGTGGATCATTAAGAAATGATCAACACACCTGTAACTTATTTGATAAAAAACATATAAATTATGATTTGGATAACGTAAAAGGACAAAACTTTACCGGAGAGTTTTGCTTTTGTAAAGATAAAATACCAGCTGATGATGACAAAATGATACAATGCACTTTAGGGCATAGTTGTAACGAGAACTGGTTTCATTTGAGTTGTTTGAATTTAGAGAAACACGGAATTATTGAAGATGACTTTGAAGAGTTTATTTGCAGTAATTGTATGGATCTATACTGTGATATTTTTGAGAAGATCTTTGAGAAGTATAGTGAAATGGCAAAGCTTCTTCTCTTGAAAGTAGTAACGTCGCAATCTGAGTACGAATCAAAGCCTGCTCTACTTTTAAAGAAAACATATTCAAAATTCTTTCAGTACATATTAAATGCTGAGATGCAAGAACAATCTTCAGATCTTAAGACATTTCTGGGCAAAATAGCTTATCATGATTTAGTAAACCCTTATGAATTCTACGAGCCACCAAGGGAAGAATTCCAATCTAGAATAAAGGTAGATTCAAGTAATTACATAGCCGATGAAGATGTCTATTCCAAAAATGAAACTGAAATCATGAGGTTAGCAGTGGAGGAAAAACAGCTTGATGTGGAGAGATTTAATGCCTTCAAAGATGGTCTAAAATCATTTTTAACAGGCTTTGCTAGAAACAAAGACGTAATAAAAAAAGAAGACATAGATATGTTTTTCAAAAGGTTAAAATCACAAAACATAGAATCTGTGGTTGAAGAAAACCTAAGCTTGTTTAGCAATCCTGAATCCGAACAAGAAGAACTTGAGTCTGATTAGTATTGCACTGTATTCATCATATAATTTGTACATGTAATTTTTTTTTTTTTAAATTTTCTTTATTTATTTAAATGACTTAGGATTATTTACAAGTCTTCATATATAGATACATTAATTATTTCTTTTTCTTTTTGTCAATAACATCAAAATCTTTTTTCCAGACGTTATTGCCTTCATCTCCAGTAACTTTACCAAATAAGTATTCAAAGATTTCTTCATAAAAGTCCACTGGATGTGCCTTGATACCTTCTTTGACAATATCTGGAATTTCATCCCACTGAGCCATGTTGTCCTTAGGGAAGATGATTTCTGTCATACCACTTCTCTTAGCAGCCATAGTTTTTTCTTTCAAACCTCCAATAGCTCCTACTTTACCAGTTAAAGAAATCTCACCTGTCATTGCAACTGTGTTTAGGATTGGCTTGTTCAAGGCTAAAGAAAGTAAAGATGTTGTAATGGTGACACCTGCAGATGGTCCGTCTTTAGGAACCGCACCAGCAGGGAAATGTGTATGGATGTTGGCTTTTTCAAAGAATCTGTTGTGTGGGAACTTCTTGGCCAAAAACATCTTGGAAAAGGAATAGGCAATATCTGTTGATTCCTTAATGACATCTTTTAGAGAACCAGTGGCTTGGTAGTGAGCAGAGGAGCTGTATATCAATGGTTGAGTAATACAACTTTCTACATACAACAAAGAACCACCTGCAGAGCCTGCAGCCAAACCTGGAATAACACCAACTGGGGGTTGCTCATATATTCTATCTTTGGTGAAGTAAGGTGTACCAAGAAGGCTTTGCAGAGTTTCCTTCTTGACAATTCTACTGTAGTCACTTGGAATCTCAAACTTTGTTGCTGCTGCATTTTCGGTACCTTCAACAATCTCTATTTCAACTTCTTCTTCATCAGACTTCTTAGGGACCTTCTCAGCTGAAGACTTACCAGATTTTTTACCCTTTTCTATAGAGTCCAACATGGAGTTGACCTTGTCTTCGGTTTCTTTTTCAATTTGCTCTGATGTCTTTTCAACTAAATCATCTTCAACATGAGTTTGTTCTTGTGGTTTTATTTCCGATTCTGGATGTTCATCAACAATTTTGTATGCTAGTTTCCTATATATTTTGTCAACATGTTGCTTCAAGGTTCTTACACCAGATTCAGGACAGTATCCTTTCAGAATTTCCTTGATGGCTTCATCCTCAATATGTATGTCAACATTATTCAAACCATGCTTCTTCTTACTTGCTGGTTCAATGTATCTCTTGGTAATTTCCAACTTTTCATATTGAGTGTATCCAGAAACTTCAATAACTTCCATTCTGTCAAGCAAAGGTCTAGGAATGGTGCTCAATGAGTTAGCAGTACATATAAATAAAACTTTAGACATGTCAACTGGGATATCAATATAGTGGTCCATAAATGTGTCATTTTGTTCAGGATCCAAGGCTTCCAAGAGAGCTGATGATGGAGATCCACGAATGCCGTTTTCGGCAATTTTATCAATTTCATCAATCATGATTAAAGGATTCATCGTCTTTGCCTGTTTCAAACCTTCTATTAGTCTACCTGGCAATGCTCCTATGTAAGTTCTTCTATGCCCTTTGATTTCAGATATATCTGACAACCCACCAACGGCGAATCTATAAAACTTTCTGTTCAAGGATTCAGCTATACACTTACCTATGGATGTCTTACCAACACCTGGTGGACCTACCAAACAAATAATTTGACCTTTACTCTTACCTTGTAATTTGGAAACAGCTATAAATTCCAAGATTCTATCCTTGACATCTTGCATACCATAGTGTTTCTTATCTAAAATCTCTCTAGCCTTCTTGACATCAAATTGGTCTTTGGAGAACTTATTCCATGGTATATTCAAGATCCATTCTATGTAGTTTCTAGTATTTGTGAATTCTGAAGAAGCTTCCATAGTTTTCATTTTATCCATTTCTTCATCAAATATTGTTTGAACATGTTCAGGTAAGTTCATTTCTTTAGCCTTCTTGGCTAGTTTTTCAATGACTTTTGGCTTTCCATCATCAATACCCAACTCAGCCTTGATTGCCTTCATTTGATCATACAATAGAGATTCATGTTGTCTCTTTCTAATTCTTTCATCCATTGATCTGCTTAGCTTGGTTTGTAATTCAGCATTCATCATTTCTTGCTTGACCAATTCCAAAGCCTTCAATAAACGCTTCTCAATATCTAGTTCTTCTAAAACAGCTTGAATTTCTTCAGGAGTAGAAGCAGTAACATTAGCAGCAAAGTCAGCAATCTTTCCTGGATGCTTATCCTGATTTGAAGATAAAGAATCCAAGGCCTCAGCTAAGGCTGAAATCTCCTCTCTCAATGGGAAGTTGACACTAGCACAAGTCTTCAATGATTTAAGAATTTCTGATGTCAAAGCTCTAATAGTTGGATTACTTTCCAATTCTATGTCATTCAAGACTGAAACCTTAGCAACAGTGACATTTTCTTTCATTATGAATGATTCATTATCATCCTTTGGCTTATCACTCTCTTCTTCATGTTCTTTTAATTTTGCTATTTCGTCAGATAGACTTCTTTCTTCTAAATCAGGAGCCTTAATGATTTCTGATAACTTCACTCTGTTGTGAGGGTATAATAAGAGAGTGGATCTTCCTACCGGGCTTTCATATACATGTGAGATTTCACAAATAGTACCAACATCGTATACTTCATCAAGGCTGGTGAATCTATCGGCAAGTTCCTTATCTAGTTGTTTGTTTGGCTTTCCATCCTTGTCTTTATTCAAAAACACAGAAACATAGAACTGGTTGTTTTCAATACACTTTGTTAATGTTTCAACAATTTCAGGATCACTGACAATCAAAGGCTTAGCTAAACCTGGTAATAATGGTTGTTTGTATATTCTAAGAGCCATGACAGGTGGGTACACAGATGGGATTTGATCATCTTGTGAACTTCCATTACTAGATTCACTCTCTGAGCTATCATTCTTACCATCACTTTTAGTAGCTTCTTTAAACCCAGTCATTTCTTTGATCTTGTTTAAATGGGTCTTATTAAGTTTTTCATCCTTTTTATCCTTGTCATCTTTATCAAGAGTTCTTTGAGAGTTGCTAAATAATCTCAGTGATTGTAAATTTAAATTTCTGTGTTTATTCAATACCTTTTTTATTGAGCGATTTGTAGCTGGTGTATTCTTAAGTTGAACTTTGATGATACTGTTTGCAGTGATAACATCCATTGCAATGTATCTTTTTCCAGCATTATTAATGATATTGGATGTTAGAAGTTTATTAGCTGGCTTCATAGTTTAATATAAAAATAAGATCCAATAACACCAATTATATGATTTCAGGTCTTTGGATATCTTATTTAACTTCCTGTTACTGTTTCAGTGATACTTATATCAAAGACAACTAGTAGAAAAATAATAAAAACTTTTTTTTTCTTTTTTTTTTACATTTGCCACTGAGAGAGCACCATTTGATTTTTTTTTTCTCCGCCCGCAACTTTTTTAACCCTTAGATTGAAGATGTACTTTAAATCCGCAAAAAAATAAATGTAATCATATAAATTAATATGAATTTATGTATTTTTAAAAGGAGAACACAACCCAAGAGCATTTACAAGACATCAAACCTAATAATTACAATTATTTTATACATAATCAAATAATAAATATATAAAGAATCTATCTTAACACCTCAAATTAAGAAATGATAATAATAAAAAGATTTTCAACTTTTTATTTCTCTCTTGCTATTTTTTTTTTCTTTTTAAAAAGTTTAAAGAATTGTTTATTTTAATATAAGGCTCAATATTATTCCTACAGTTAATCTCCGTCTTTATCATCGTTTGAATCATTACTTTCATCTGTATTTTCTTGGCTTTTCTTGTACCTCTTACCTTGACCTTCTTGCTCGATAATTCCTATTGTCAACTGTCTAAGAATTTGAAATTCCTTATATTTTTGTAGATAGATTGTCATTATTTCTGAATAGTTAGGAAATCCCAATGTATACATGGATTGGATTATATCATCTCCCAAAACAGTTTTTCTCTTGTCTTGAGCAACTGCATCAGTGGCACCTGATGTAATAAAAGATATGAGTTCACTACAACAATCTTGCATCAATTGTTTTGCTTCTTTGGATATTTTAGTACCGGGAGGAAGTACACTTTTCATGATATTAGCTACATTGTTCAAGGGCATGGTCTTGTCTTGTTCAGTGAGAGAGGTTAGGTAGCGGAGATAATCCACAGAACTATCAGTTTTATTGGATAATTCAACTAGAAAGTTTTTCAAATCAGGATCAATATCTATTTTCCTACGTTTATTGGGAAGTTCTTTGTTTTTATCATCAGAGTGAACATCATCTGTTACTTCTCTTTTCACAAGTTCCTCACTAGTGTGAGACGGTTCTATTGATTCAGTTTCTTCAACCATTGATTATAATGTTTGGTTTTATTCAAAATAATGAATTCTTTATATAATCGGTAAACTTCATTTTATTTCAAAAAAAAAAAAAAAATAAACAAATTATAAACAAAATTAAACCTACAACATAGAAAAATATGCTGTGAAAGAAAAATGTACATCAAAAAAAATTGTAATCTTAGGGAATCATTTTTAGACCTAGCACGTGACTCTGACCACTTTTCACTATATAATTTATTTTTTTTTCTCAGGTTTTTTTTTTTTTTTTTTTTTTCAAAAAAAAAGTTATGAAAATATTGATGAAGGATGCTTTAAGATTAACTTGTCTTCCTATATTGTTTCAAAAGAAGAAAACACGGAATAATATGATATGATTAAAATCTCTATAGGATAATTAATAGAATATATACCAAACTAAAACTATCAGTTTATATATATCATAATAGCAATATAAATAATCATTTATCAACAAAAACCATGAGTGATGATAAGTTGCTTTCAAAATCAACAAAAGGGGTTTCCTTTTTGATATTGCAACAGTTTTTTACTAAATTACTAACGTTTGTTATGAACAATTTACTTATTAGATATTTGTCACCTAAAGTATTTGGTATAATGGCGTTCTTAACTTTTCTTCATGATACATGTTTGTTTTTTTCAAGGGAAGCCATAAGAATATGTATCTTAAGAATATCTAATGTCAGTGAAAAAGATGAAACAGAAGAAAAGAGAAAAGATATGCTTAATATTGAAAACATCAGTAAAAACAACCTTCAAAGTATTATTAATTTTTCATATGTTTCTTTAATAATTGGAGTCCCTTTGTCAAGTATTTTGTTTGTCTGGCAATACAATAAAATTAACTTGTACTTCAAGAGCTTGCCTCATTTCCAACTGTCAATATTTATATTATGGATCAGTATAATTATGGAATTAGGTGCGGAATTCTTTTATAATTTAAATCAATACCTTTTGAATTACAACACCAGATCCAAATTTGAAGGAATTAGTTTGACCCTTGGTAACCTAGTTAATTTCTTAACCATTTACTACACCATAAATGCCAAGGCTACTATCTCAGAAGAAGGCATTGCTATATTAGGATTTTCTTTGGGAAAATTAGCATTTTCCAGTATTCTTTTGGGACTTTATTACGTTGATTACAAAAGAAACTTTCAACCATACAACAAATTTAGCCTATGGTTAACTATCATCAAGCCAGAACATGAAGATGATGGTGTAAATAACATCTATAACTCAAAGAAGAAAACTTATTATTTCAATGAAGAAATTTTGACTCATTTCAAGAAGGTTTATTTCCAAATGTGCTTCAAGCACTTGCTGACAGAAGGAGATAAATTGATAATTAATTCCTTGTGCTCTATTGAGGAACAAGGGATTTATTCATTATTGGCCAACTATGGGTCTCTTATAACAAGAATACTGTTTCAACCCATTGAGGAAACAACCAGATTGTTTTTAACAAAAATTTTCAGTAGCACAACCTCATCATTCACTTCACAAAAAAACTTTTCAAAGCAAACATTGACTTTAAGCTTCCAAGTGATTTCCAATATTATCAAAGGATACTTGTACTTGTCAATACTAATATTGATATATGGACCAATAAACTCATCTTACTTGCTGAAGTTCTTGATTGGATCCAAGTGGAGTAGTACAACTGTGTTAGAAACCATAAGAACATACTGTTGTTATTTACCTTTGCTATCAATGAATGGTATACTGGAGGCCTTCTTTCAAAGTGTAGCTAGCGGTGATGAAATTGTCAAGCAATCATATATGATGATGGCATTGAGTGCTGTGTTCATGACCAATTGCTACATATTCATTAAAATATACAATTTATCATTAGAAGGATTGATCTTATCCAATGGTATAAGTATGGTGTTAAGAATTACATACTGTACTGTGTTTATATCTCATTTCTACAGAAAAAACTTACCTACTGAATTAGTTTCTAGTCACACTGTTAAGCAGCTATTTAACTTAAGACATATAAGAAATATAGGAATAGTATCGATGTTCTTTTGGTTACTTGTATACACATGTGTAGGAAAGTTTACTCATAACTTTAAACAACTATTGTTAAATGTTTTAACTGCATTGGCTTTATTATTGTTAATGTGTTACAACGAGAGACGCTTATTGATGAGCTTTTTGAAGAAGGAAAAGAAGTAGACTGTATAATGTCATTTATAAAAAAAAGAAAGAGTAAACAAAGTGAGTTTATATTTTATTAAAAAAAATAAGAAGTGTAGATCATGATTGTAATAAAGATTGTATATATAGTTAAAAGTTTTCAACGTAATTGTTGCTTTTTAAATACTTTTCCGAGTAATAAAATGTGAACGAGGGAAAAAAAAAAAAATTTTAAAATTTTTTTTTTTTTTTTCGTTTTTTTTTTTTTTTTTTTAGGTGATAAGCAATAATTTTGGGCTAGTGGTTTAATTATTGCTTTTAGTTTTATTTATTTGATTTTCATAGGTTTATTGTTGTAATCTCAATGGTCTAAAACCATTTTCTCTCATGGTTTCGTAGCTTGCTGTAGAAGACACAGAATCACTTCTAGATCTTGGAGTATGTTCTTGAGTTTCTTCAGCAAACAAAGGAACGAATGGTTCAGATACGACAGGGTTCAAAGTTAAAAAGGCCATTATTAGTAGTTATTGATAGTGATTATTTTTTATTTATATTAGTGTATTAATATATATATTTTTTTGGTCTTTTACAATATATTTTCATTGTTAAATATTTATGCAATTCAAATTAAAAATTAAAATCCAAAATCAGTTAAACATGTTCTGTATTTATATTCATCTAAATTACATTTTGGATCTGTCCAAGAGTTGTGATGTAATCCATTAAATTTATGTTATAGAAAAAAAAAAATAGATGACTTTTTAACCCTCCCCACCATAGGGGCTACAGTATTTATTTTCTTTTGGAGTGAAATTTTAATAAAAAAAAAAATGTATGACAACGGAAATTAAATTCCTTACCACATTTCCATGTGAATCAGTCATACTTTTTAAATTACCCTGTGTACCCCCCCATATCAGCCACATTCGTAAACCTAGAAAAAAAAAAAATATATATATAAAAAATTTCAATAAATTTTTATTAAACGATGATAGATGGACAAATGTTCTTTCGCTTAAATGATGAAAACCCTTAAAATGTTACGTTATGATAATATAATATGAGTGGCTTTTTAACATAATTTGTCACATTTGAAAATGTATGATCAAAAAATAAATAAATAAATCATCTCTTTTTATTAACTTTTAAATAGTAATAGAAAATTTAATCTATCATCGTTTATTATTAATGAAAACGTATATACCTTTAAGTATTCATCTTTTTTTTGTAATCAGTTGGCTTATAAAATTTCAATAGAGTTGAAGATACCACAACACTCACACTTGATGCTGCCATGGCAAATGCACTCCATGTCGGTGATAACTTAAACTTTAAAGGCTTGTAAAGTATTCCTGCTGCTATTGGTATTCCAATGACATTATATAACAATGCCCAGCCTAAGTTCATGTAAACTCTTCTTAATGTCACTTTAGATACATCAAACAATGTCAGAACACTCAACAATGGCATGTTCTTCTGCAAGATTGCAAAATCACATGATAGTAAGGCTAGATCTGATGTTCTATTTTCATTTTGGTCCTTAGATGCTGAAAGTGCCACTCCCACAGTGGCATTACTCAAGGCAGGGGCATCATTAATACCATCACCTACCATCACCACTGTCTTCTCTCCATTTTGTGTTAAAGATTTCACCACATCTGCCTTATCCTCAGGTAATAATCCTCCCTTAACATACTTATCCACATTTTGTATTTCCAATGATTCTCCTATAGCTCTTGCTGTTATTGGATTATCACCTGACAACATGTACACCTCTATTCCTTTACTTTGTAAGTGATTAATAACAAATCTTGTCTCCTCTCTCAATGTATCTGCCAATGCCAAGGATACCAAGACTCTTCTTTCATATCCAAAAATCACTATAGAAAATCCTTTTTTTTTCCAACTCAAGAACTTATCCAAGGTATCTGTATCAAATTGGTAATTATTTTCAATCAAGAACTTTTCATTACCAACAATGAAACCATTATCTGTAATAAGTCCCTTACCAGACACTTCTTTAACATTACCAACCTTACCAGTGTCAAATGGGACTTCACCAGTGGATTCATGATTGTTTATGTAATCAACAACAGCTTTACTCAAAGGATGGTTGCTCATTTCTTCCATGTATCTTAAAACATCCCATTTATCATCAACAAATGCTAAGGAGTCCACAACAGTAACATTACCCTTTGTTAAAGTACCTGTTTTATCAAAGCAAATGATATCAATGTTATTACAGTTTTGTAAGGCCATTCCACCTCCCTTTGGTAAAATTCCATTCTTGGCCAATACACCACTACCAACAAACATGGAAAGTGGTACAGCTAACCCTAAGGCACATGGACATGATATCACAAACACAGATATTGAAAACCCAACTGAAAACAAGCTCCAATTCTTAGTGCACTTTGCTAATTCTTCGTTTTTACAAATGTAATTAATAGGAAGCTTGTGAGAATAGCCTAAACCCAACCAAATGAACCAAACTATCAAAGAAATGAAACAAATGGTAGGAACAAAAAATGAGGTTAAGCTATCTGCTGTCTTTTCCAAGGAGGCTCTTTTGTTTAGCTGCCCCATGGTTATTGATTCTAAGATTTTATCCAATAATGAACCCTTTGCCAAGTTGTCTATGTCTTTAATTTGAGAATGTATTGGGAATGTTAAATTAATTGTTCCTGCATAAATCGAATCACCAACAACTTTATTACATGGCAATGATTCACCAGTTAGAGAACTTTCATCAAATTGAGTAATCACTGTTTCATCATCGAATTCAGATCCTTGTTGTAAAGGAACTAACAAAACACCATCAACTACAGGTGACTCTCCAGGCTTGATCAACATAATATCATTGATTTCTAGTTGATTCTTTGGAACTTTGATGTATTTGATATCTGTAATTTTACTATGAACTTGATCGATAACAGTCACTGAAGAATCACCACGAACAGCAGATAAATTATTCAGCATACCTACTGTCTTTTTCTTACTGTAATTCTCCAAAAATTTACCAATTAACAAAAAGAATGTTAAGAATACAACACTATCAAAATACGTCTCATACATCTCATCACCGGCTGCTTGTTTAGTGGATAAAATTACCATGGCCACTGACGCAAAATAGGCCACACTTGTTCCTAATGAAATGAGCATATTCATTGAACCAAACTTTACAAATCTTTTCATAAATGCCTTCCAATTAAATCCACTCAAAACTCCACCTTTGTTATTATGATCAAACAATATGTTCATCTTCCATAAAACTCTCAATTCCTTAAATGCCTTTTTGTGGAACATTAGATTAACACCAAAATAGACAGGTGTTGAAACTGCAAACAAAATCCACATCAACACACTTGCATTACCAACAGTTTTAGTTTCCATTTTTTGCTTTAATGAATTATTCTTTGATAATAGAGACATCACCAATATCCCAAAGATAAATGAGGGAATGGCAAAGATAAAGGTTATCAACAATCTTATAGCAATGTTCTTGAGTTCCTTGGTTGCTATTTTATTCATGTGGTCTTGAAGACTCTCCTTTTCAGCAACAGACACTGTTATCTTTGAGTCTATGGAATCAATGATCTGAATGAAATTTCTTATACTCAATCCATTAGTGATGCTTGGCTTGTAAATAATCTTCAAAATTTCATGTTTTTTAGCCAAGTTTTTGGATTTGGTGCTGCTTGCTTGTGAATCGTTCCACTTCAACTTCATGTCTACATCAGAGGCATCAATGGTACTCTTTAATGCTTGCTCTATTCTTAATGGACACTGATCACAATACATATTCTCAATTTTTAGATTAATAGTTCTAAACATCTTGGTCTTCAATGTATTGTTTTCAGCAACTTGAACCTCATCAATGATGCTAAAATCATATCCACAATCCTCGATGGTATCAGTTAAAAGATGCTTAACACCGTCATTGTAATTCTTCAACAAGAAGTTACCAATTTTAGTGATGGGGTTGATTTCTGCATTTATAACAACATCATTTAACTTTGACTCATTTTTAAGGGCGCTTTCAATAGTGTGTACACAAGCAGCACAGTAAATTCCATCAATTGCAGCAGAAACTTGGTATATCATGTCCTCATTTTGTTCATCCATGTCTTTTTCAGCATTGACTAATGTAGGTTCCTCTAACAATTCAAAATCATAACCACAATCTTCGATGTTATCCTTCAAATCATCAATGATCGCCATGTCATTACTTCTCAAAACAAATACTCCAATTTTTGTGATGAAGTTGATTTCACTCGACTTGACATACCACAACTCATTACACACATTTGCTATGGTTGATGTACATGCAGTACATGTGATACCATTTATCAAAGCCTTGACAACATATTCACTTTTATCATCAACAGTCTTTTCAATATCTTTTTCATAATCTTGACTGGTACAACATTCCTTCCCACATAAACATTCTTCACACATCTTACCTTGTGAATGAGATATACAAAATTTATCTGAGAAAACATCTTCTTCAGGAACTTCACCAGAGTATTTCCTTACATTATCAATCGAATAACCAATTTCTTTGAATCTTTCATTAATTATTTCAAGAACATTGCTATCAGAAGATTTTGGTAATAAAAACAATGGAATGGTAACGTTGTATTCATCATTACCTTGTGCATTTTTAGAAACATCAATTTTGCTTTGTATGGAATTAATTTCCTCATGACTTAATTCTTCTGAAATACTCAATTTCTCAAGGGTTTCATGTAGGACCGTGTAAATAACGTTTTTTATATTCTTATCAGATACTTCATGATATCCATTTCCTATTTTCAAGGAATATATCTGTACACTGGACATTTAGGGTTATATATTTTATTTTCTGGTTTTAACTTTACATGAACTAGGAAAATAGAAGCATCGACCAATATAATACATATATGAAAAAAATTAACTGCACTCTGTTGTTATCAAATTCAACTTCATGAGCTTATATACATTTTCTCTTCTATTATTTTTTCAAAAAAAAAAAAAAAAATAACAATTTCAAATATTTTTTCCCAGCGATAATCGCGCACTTATATAATTTCTTTTCAAATTAATAAAAGAAAAGAGATACATACTTCATAAACATTACATTTGTTTAAATTGTATATAATTCTTTTTAAAAAAAAAAAAAAATTAATTATTCAATAACAAAGTTATATGATATTGAAATAAAACCTAATTCAAAAAGAAAAAAAATTAAATCAATGCTCAATAACAGGATCGAACTGTTGACCTTAGTGTTATTAGCACTACGCTCTAAACCAACTGAGCTAATCGAGCTTTGAATAATTTTTTAAAAAATTTAAAAACGTTGTTCTTAAGAATACAAAGATATTCCAAAGTAGTTTTGTCAAAAATTGTGATGTTTAGGCTCAAAAAGCCGTATTTTAATATACTCGCACCTCCAATATCGGTTTATTTTTACTCTTTTAGTCATAAATACTTAGAATTTTATATATTTATGCAGAATATTGTGCTTTCTTAGTGAGAGTATATGTACAATTTAGTTAAATACAAATTGTAGTATAGGTATCATACATTATAAAGAACTACATGCTTGAGTAAAATACTTGGAACTAAAGTTATTTATATTAATATATTGTTACAGTATTTGTTTCTACTAATTGATGTTTACGTTATATATATTGTATTTTTTTGTAAAGGAAATATCATTATAATAAAATCATACAGAATTTAAAGAAAAAAATATAATAGAGTTAAGTGTAACAAAATCTCTTTTAAAAAAATTGATTTTTTTTTTTTTTCAAACTTATTTCTGTATATTTTTAAAGTAATAGGAGCCTTTGTATCAATACATTGCTAATGTATTGGTTCAACTTTAATTAATAGTATATGAAAATATAAATTTAAAAAACCAACAATTATATTACTTCTTTAGGAAATTTTTGTTAACAAAGAAAAAAAAGTATATATTTTGTGGGATGTTTAGTTAAATCATTCTGTAACCATAGAGGCCAGATCTCATTTTTATTTAGTTGAAAAATGGGGAAAAAATTTTTTTTTTTTTTTTACTTTTTTTTTATAAAAAAAAATATTTGGTTTAGGAGGTAGTTTTGTTTACTATATTTTTTTTGTGAACAAGTGTTGAAATTTTTCTGGTAAAGTACAAAAATAAAATCACAATATGATCTGATCAAATTCAAAAGAAAAATAATTAAACCAATAACAACCAGTAACTTAAATTATTCAGATTAAAATAAAGGAACTGAGGATTAAATTAACTCTAGTACTTACCTAACTATAGAACTTATTTACTTTTTAAATTTATTACTAGTATCTTCATTCTGTTGTAAAATACATATCTTCTAAAATTTTTTTTTTTTTAAATTTGTAAAACCAAAGTTAACTTATAATCTATCATATAAATAAAAAATTATTGACAAAAATATTTGGAATTATACAAAATGTCAGAAATAGACACTAACAACATAACATCTCAACCAACAGATCAAGTTTTGAAACAAACACTTCCTCAACAACCTGAGTTCAAAGTATTAAAGAAAAAATTAACTCAAGGATATGTTGGTTTTGCAAACTTACCTAAGCAGTATCACAGAAAGTCTATTAGACAAGGCTTTGAATTCAATTTGATGCTTGTTGGTAAAGATGGATTAGGTAAGAAAACTTTAATTAATACCTTATTTAACAGGGATTTGACCGATAAAGAAAACGAATTTGATTCAGCAAGTGATGAGCAAATCTCTAGAAACTTGTCTGAGAAGCTAAGAAGATTACAGTTACAAGAAACTACCACTGAAGGCTCTGCTCAAGAAAACCAAGCATCTGATGACAACAACATAAACTTAAAGAGCATCAATACTGTTATTGAAGAAAATGGTGTGAACTTAAGATTGAATGTTGTTCACACCCAAGGCTTTGGTGGTTACATTGATAATTCTGATGCATATGTTCCTATCATGAAGGAAATCCATAGAAGATATGACTATTATTTGGAACAAGAAAACTTGATATCCAGAAAGTTAAATGACTTCAATGATCCAAGAATTCATTGTGTTTTATATCTTATTGAGCCAAATGGTCATGGGTTAACAGACTTTGACTTGGAATTCTGCTCCAAGATTAGTCCTATTGCTAATTTGATTCCAATCATTGCAAAATCTGACACTTTGAAGACTAACGAAGAAATTGAAGGCTTCAAGAAGAGAATCTTGAAACAATTGGCTGATTACAATGTCAACTATTTCACCCCAGCTGTTTATCATGATGACGACAAGGAGAGCAGTGATTACATTGATGACTTGTTAAACAAGTTCCCGTTAGCTGTCATGGCAGGAACCGACTTGGACACCACTGGGAAGAGAGCCAGAATATATCCATGGGGAATCTTGAACGTTGATAATCCACAACACAGTGATTTTACTTATTTAAAGGATTTGTTGATCAAACAGTTCATGGAGGAGTTGAAGGAAAAAACATCCAAGGTATTGTATGAAGAATACAGATCCCAAAAGTTAGTTAGTTTGGGAATAAAACAAGATAACTCAATTTTCAAGGAATTTGATCCTAGTGAAAAGTTGAAAGAAGAAAAATCATTGCACGAAGCTAAATTGTCCAAGTTGGAATCCGAAATGAAACAAATTTTCTTAGAAAAAGTTCTGGAAAAGGAAAAGAAATTACAAAAATCGGAAAACGAGTTGTTTTTGAAACACAAAGAAATGAAGGACAAGCTAATGAAGCAATTGAAGGCCTTGGAAGAAAAGAAATATCAACTAGAAATGCACTTGCAATCAAATAACGGAACTTCTGCTAAAGACGATAACACAAAGCCATCACAAGCAAGCATAACCACCAGCAAAGAAAAGAAAAAAGGGTTCTTACGTTAACATATATACTTAAATTGTTGATATGTAACAAACAACTTAATGTGCCATACTAAATAAAAGTTGAATTTCTAAGATCTCTTTTTTTCCGTTCCATATTCTTGATAGCTATTCTATGTATTTTATCACCACTTCCAAAGATATTGTAAAAAAAAAAAAATCAATTGCTATAATTATGCGATTTAATTGAGTGAATGTTTTCTAGATAACAAAGATCAATAATTTTCAATTTTAACACCTATTCATCATTTCGAAATCTCAGAGCAAATCAGCTTTAATAAATTGTAGTAATTTCACCATAATAATTTCTAAAAATCAAATATTTTCAGAAGAATCAAAAAAAATTTTTTTTTCTTTTGTTGTCTTTTTCTTTTTTTTTTCCCTAAAAGATCGAACTGGTTTTAGACTAATTTTTCCCCCCCTTCGGATCTACCCTTTAATTACTTACAAACTTTATTTGCTTACTTTTAATATCTAAATCTAATAAACAATTACCTTCAAAAAGAGGAAAATCAGTAAAATAAAATAAAAATCTCAATCAAGCAATACTATAAACATCCCATTGTAGTTATGTCTATTGATTACAAAAGCTATCTCAGAAACATTTCATACGAAAAAGTGTGGTTCTTTGGCCACTGTCTAACTCTATCTAGTGCCTTACTATATGCATTAAGTTTTTGCACATCAACAAAGCTGTTCAAGCTTATTTTTGTAGGTGTGTTACTATCATTTGGTGTTCAATTGACTCAAAAATATATTTTGACACCAAAAGTCAAGAGTAACAAAAAGAAATCCCTAAAGAAAATCATTGATGATGTCAACTTCCAATATTTCTTTATAGCATTCGTTTGGCTAATGACAGCCTCAAAGCCAAATATGCTATCTATTCCGCCTTTTTTAATATTCTCAAGTTTTCATATTTTGTCCTATGTTTACAAGAAGAATGAGAAGGGTAGCAAGAACAACTCCTTCATTCCAGCTTCAGCAATGACTTTTTTGGTAAACCTTGAGATCATTTTAAGAAACCACAGAGACAAGCTTGTCAATGCCTCTTCCTTATGTGAAGTTTATTTACTTGTACAATTACTTTTCAAAGCTATAACCTTTCAAAATAAGTCTTGGATCCAGATATGTGGATACCTGATATTTATGAAAATGAGATTGATCGATTACAAAGAGTCTGGTGCAGCAAGCCAAGAAAACAACACTCAACTATTAATTAACAACTTTAAAAACTTGGACTTGAGAATAAGTATGGGGTTGACCAAGCTTGTCAACTCAAATCCTTCTATGAAGAGTATTCAGAATATCTATGAGAATGTCATTAAAAATGTAATTGTCAAACAATTTATTAAGATAAAGATTCCTCTATTGAGTCGTATTGAAGAGGAAAAGTCTAAAAAGCAAAGCTAATGCTTCTATTGGAATATATAACAAAACTAATCAAAGTAAAGGCTTTATTTATTTATCTTTTTTTCCATTCATCTTTCAATGGAAAAAATTATTATTGCTACTGTTGAATTCAAATATAGCAATATAGAATGCTTAGCGCAATTTTTATGTGATGTTTTTTTTTCAGAGAACCTACACAAGAACAAGAAGTTGTTTTTTCTTTTGGAATTTTACAAAGATACCGCTATCCACTTTTTTAATTTGTTGGCATTTGACTGGTTTTCATTCTTTAACACTAGTTAGGTAAACTCTGATAGACCAAAATTAAAAGATGGTGTTCAATTTATTGATAGGTCTCGGAATGAAGTTTGCTATTAAGCTCTTAAACCAAAATATTTGTCCCATTAGCACAGAAAATAACATGGAATTATAATATAGCATAAAGGCTAAAAAAAAATTTTACGATCTTACTATTAAAAATCGATTAATGTTCAAATAGATTAAAATCAGAGTACATTTAATTATTAAAAAAAAAATTGCATCAATAACAATTACTGCGTATTTTTGTTTTGTTTTTTTTTTGTTTGAAAGCACCGGTAAAAGAAACATCCCATCAATTATTCTTTTCCAAATATATTTGCTAAAGATTTGACAATAAAAAAAAAAGAAAAAAACATGCTACCATAGATACACATACAATCAAGGACATACAAGCCAAATACATAAGATGCATTCAAAATTGGAACAGTTGCTTTCAAAATTTATATACATAAAATCTTTACAAGAAGATGCAGTTAACAAGTCATCAACATTATACGGCTATATACCATTGAATGGGGAAAAGGAAGTATCCAAGGACAACAGGGCTATTTTACACATTAACAACCAGATTCTTTCTGCTATTGATATTCAGGAATACTTCAACATAAGAAATACAAAGGACAACGACTGCTACCATTGGGGTGAGGGGTCATTAAAAACTAAAGATGATGCATCTCCTTACAAGTTTAACCTAATCTACCCAGCCAGTGATAAACACTTATCCAAATATGATTATAAAAACAGGAATTTCCAAGTAATAGAAACTCCAGAGCTATACAGAAATGTGGTAAAGCCATACATTGATTATAATATACAAGAAGGATCCATACAATGGGTTTACAATATCATTCAAGGAAAAACAGAACAGGAATCAATAAGATTTGATGAGCCTGATTTCCTAGTTCTCCCAGATATGAAATGGACCGATGAGACAGACTTGAAAAACATGTACTTGCTATTGTTGTTTAAGAACTATCAATTCACATCCATTAGAGAGCTTTGTACAAAGGAACATTTGACCATGCTGAAAAACGTGAAAAAATTTGTTGAAAATGAGATCTTGACAAGATACGGCAACACAAGCATTGACAAGGTGAAACTGTATTTCCATTATCAACCTTCATATTACCAGTTGCACTTGCACATAGTACATGCTGATAATGAGCTTAATTACAAGAGTATGTTGCTAGGAAAAGATTGCCATTTCTTAGACACTGTGATAAACAACATGGAAATGATGATTGATTACTATCAAAAGTGTAACATGGTGTATTATTTAACAGATACTTCAGAACTGTACAAGAGATTGAAAGAAGCCATGTGAATATATAGAGAGCTATTATTTCATAAATGAATTATCTGGCTTAACAAAGTCAAAGATTCTTTTTTTTTTTTTCTAATCAAAAAGAACAAAAAAAAAAAAAAGGGTTTTCATACATAATACGTAAATTACTATTACATTGATTAAACCTTTATAGACTCTAACAATTCTATGTATCTGTAGTATCTTCTATATAAATATTGGTGTGATTAAGATTTGTTACTGTTTTTGAGTTCAAGCACGTGAGCTTCGATTCATAACTCTGGGTTTTAGACTAAAAAAAACCAGAAAAATATCTGATATTTTTGCTTACCAGTTTTTTTTTCTAGAATGTTCGATTTAACTTTTTCAAATACAATTGTTTACAAGACTAAGTAAAAAAAAAATAAAGGTAAGATCATTTAAACAAAGTGAAAAAAAAATTTTTTTTTCTTTTTTCTTCATCAATTCAAAAGTGAATACTTTCCAGAACCTTCTGGTGTGGTATATAAACACAGTGGTTATTAAGAAGAACTTTCTAGCAAATTCTTAAACAGTGTTTGTAAACGTAATTAAGGTAACTTCAATAACTAGAAAAATTTTTTTTACTTGCTTTACTGTTGATATTTGATAAAATATGTATTATTGCATTCCTATATAATAAGATGTCATTGTAACATTTAATTTTTCTGAAAAATATTGTTTTCCATTATAATCATTAAATAATTAACATGAAAAAATAGAATTAAAACCATCAAGAATATATATAAGTTTTATACTAATTATATTATATTAAACAAAATAAAATGTCCAAAGCTGTCGGTATTGATTTAGGTACTACCTACTCCTGTGTTGCTCACTTTGCTAATGATAGAGTTGAAATCATTGCTAACGATCAAGGTAACAGAACTACTCCTTCTTACGTTGCCTTCACTGATTCTGAAAGATTAATTGGTGATGCTGCTAAGAACCAAGCTGCTATGAACCCAGCTAACACTGTCTTTGATGCTAAGAGATTAATCGGTAGAAAGTTCTCTGATGCAGATGTTCAAAATGATATGAAGCACTTCCCATTCAAGGTTGTTGAACAAGACACTAAGCCAAAGATCCAAGTTGAATTCAAGGGTGAAACCAAGGTTTTCACTCCAGAAGAAATCTCTGCTATGATCTTGTCCAAGATGAAGGAAACTGCTGAATCCTTCTTAGGTACTTCTGTTAAGGATGCTGTTGTTACTGTTCCAGCTTACTTCAACGATTCTCAAAGACAAGCTACCAAGGATGCTGGTGCCATTGCTGGTTTGAATGTTTTAAGAATTATTAACGAACCTACTGCCGCTGCCATTGCTTACGGTTTAGATAAGAAAGATGACGGTAAGGGTGAACACAATGTCTTAATCTTCGATTTAGGTGGTGGTACTTTCGATGTCTCCTTGTTAACTATTGAAGATGGTATCTTTGAAGTTAAGGCTACTGCTGGTGATACTCACTTAGGTGGTGAAGATTTCGATAACAGATTAGTCAACCACTTCATCCAAGAATTCAAGAGAAAGAACAAAAAGGACTTATCCTCTAACCAAAGATCCTTGAGAAGATTAAGAACTGCCTGTGAAAGAGCTAAGAGAACCTTATCTTCTTCTGCTCAAACCTCCATTGAAATTGACTCCTTATTCGAAGGTATTGATTTCTACACTTCAATCACCAGAGCTAGATTCGAAGAATTATGTGCTGATTTATTCAGAAACACCATTGAACCAGTTGAAAAGGTCTTAAACGATGCCAAGGTCTCCAAGGGTGAAGTTCACGAAATTGTCTTAGTTGGTGGTTCCACCAGAATTCCAAAGGTTCAAAAATTAGTCTCTGACTTCTTCAACGGTAAGGAACCAAACAGATCCATCAACCCTGATGAAGCTGTTGCTTACGGTGCTGCCGTCCAAGCTGCTATCTTATCTGGTGATACTTCTTCCAAGACTGCTGACTTGTTATTGTTAGATGTTACCCCATTATCCTTAGGTATTGAAACCATGGGTGGTATCATGACCAAGTTGATTCCAAGAAACTCTACTATTCCAACCAAGAAGTCCGAAACCTTCTCTACCGCTGTTGACAACCAACCGGGTGTTTTGATTCAAGTCTTTGAAGGTGAAAGAACCAAGACCAAGGACAACAGTTTGTTAGGTAAGTTCGATTTGTCTGGTATTCCTCCAGCTCCAAGAGGTGTTCCTCAAGTTGAAGTTACCTTTGACATTGATGCCAATGGTATTTTGAATGTTTCTGCCGTTGAAAAGGGTACTGGTAAATCTGAAAAGATCACCATCACCAACGACAAGGGTAGATTAACCCAAGAAGAAATTGACAGAATGGTCAATGAAGCTGAAAAATACAAGGAAGAAGACGAAAAGGAAGCTAAGAGAATCCAAAGCAAGAATCAATTAGAATCCATGGCCTACTCCTTAAAGAACACCTTATCTGAATCCGGTGACAAGATTGATGAAGCTGACAAGAAGACCTTGGAAGACAAGTGTTCCGAAATAATCTCTTGGTTAGATGACAACACCACTGCCACTGAAGAAGAATACGCTGATAAGCAAAAGGAATTAGAAGCTGTTTCTAACCCAATTATGCAAAAGTTGTACGCTGCTGGTGGTGCCCCAGGTGCCGCTCCAGGTGGTGCTCCAGGTGCTGCCCCAGGTGGTGCTCAAGATGGTCCAGAAGAACCAATTGTTGAAGAATTAGATTAAACATAATTGCATCTTAGGTATATAAATAAAATAATGTTAATGTATATATTTTATTATTAATTTAATGAAAAAAAAATAAAAATAAAATAAAAACTATCAAAAAAAAACATTTTTTTTTTTCTTAAAAGTATTAAACTAGTTTTTTCATTTATATTAAAAAAAAAAGAAAAAGAAATGATTTATTAATTAATTAACGCTGAGAGGATTGTATATATATATATATTATATATTGTATAATTATTCAGTATCGATTTTTGTTTCTGAGTGAGGTATATCGGTGTCTGGATCTTCTAGTATATCGTTAGATTTATCCATATGCATTTCAATCAAAAGAATCACTGATAGGACACAAGCAATCACAGCAACTCCAACACCGAAATATTGACCTGCTCTGATGTTCTTCAATAGGGAGTTTTTAGGGTGATTCAACCCAACTTCTCTTTGAACAACCACAGCAATACCTAAAAACAATGACATACCATAATTTGTCATTGTTGAAACTAAAGATCCTGCATTACCGTTTGGTAATAGATCCGAGAGAATGATTTGTGATGAGGGAAAGGAAAAATCCATACCGAATGACAAGATAATTACACCTATGAATTGCATCTTCCAAAATGATATATGAGGTGGTGTTAATGAAAATAACAAGCACCCTACAAAGAAGGCCATGGAGGAAAGCATGGTGAGCCCAACAGCAGTGATTCTTCCAATCAACACTGGAACCAATGCACAAGCTATGAGTCCACAAACCAAAAATGGCAAGAACTTCAACCCAGCCTCCAAGGGGCCATTGTCAGCTACATTAAGGTACACTTGATATAAGTAGAATAGATGCACACCGAATGATCCCCAACCAAATAGAACATTCACCATCAATGTAACGATTTTGAAGTTCTTGATGACCTTTGGATCCAATATGGGATTTTCAAAGTTCTTTTCGACTTTATAAAAAATGTACAGGGAAAGAACAGAACTGATTAGGATACCAATGTTATAACCCTTTTGCCAACCATCTATACCAGCTTGATTCCAAGCAAAGTTGAATCCTGCCAGTCCATAAACACCAAAGATCATCCCCCACCAATCCACCTTTTGATTGTTACCGTTAGAGACTCTTGGGAGATAAAAGAATGAGATGATCGATGTGATGACACAGAGGATAGCATACGAGTAAAAGGCCCAAGGCCAAGTACTCTCTGGGTTGAAATGAGTTATGACACCTGGCATGAAACATCCTAAAACAGCACCTGTTGGGGCACCAGCACCAAGGATGGAGATGACAACAAACTTTCTGAAAGATCCTTGTTCATAGACTTTCCCCACAATTCCAACAAGGTTGGGAAGAATACATGACACACCAACTGCTTGGAGCACAGCTCTGGCCACAATGAATTGGTTGACAGACTTTGAATAATGAGAAAAACCAACAATCAATGAACCAATGAAAGACAAAGCATATCCAATCATGATGAGTCTCTTCCACCCGTATATATCACCCAGATGACCAGTGATCAAAATCAATGAGCCTGAAACCAATGAGAAGGATGCCATCAACCAAGACTCAGCGTTCTTCGAAGCATTTAGATCTTTGGAAATTGTGTTGAATAAAGTCAAAGTTTGGGTTTGTGCACCTTGGTTTAAAATCTGAGATAATGCACATACAAACAAGAACATAACTTCATGTAATGATGTTTTGAACTCAGGAGGTCTTAATGAAGTTCTTTTTTCACTTTCATCCAAAGAGTTAGAATGTTCAAGATTATCCATGATAAAAATATTTTTTAAAAGAATTAACAGATTGAGATGGTATTCTATAAAAAAAAAATTTGTCACTTACTGTATAAAAAAACCAAATAGAAAATCTATAATTTGTTATTATATTTTATATATGAAATTGGGATTATATTAATGTTATAAGGTTATTTTTTGTTTGTTTTTTTTTTCTTTATCGGTGGTTACTCTTCATTGATGTTATTGAACATTAATTTTTTTTTTTTTTTTGAGTTAATTCATACTTAGGTAAACCAGGTTTATATATTGATACTCTTACGAAGTTTCTTCATGATACCTTACTAAGACTTTACTCATTTTATTTAAAAAAAAAAAAATCAAAAAAAAAATACAACGGTTTCAATCTAAAGGTGTGTAATACGTAAAAACTTTAAAAAAACTATTAGTAATTTGTCAAAAGGTAGACATATCCCCCACTTTCAAAAAATCTTAATAAACAAAAGAAAAACAAAAAAAAATGAAAAAATAGAAAAATGAAAAAAAGAAGGGTTCTTTTTCTTTATATAAATTATAATCATTTTATATCATTTAACTTTCCCTTCAAGATAGTTTTGATAATCTCTCCAGGTAACACCGTTAGAAGCATTCAAGTACACAAAATCAACACCGATACTTCTTACGTCTTTATTTCTTCCCTCATCATCAAATAAAACAATCTTCAAGTTTGGTATTTCTGACTTCGAATATCCTAAAGATTTCAACAGATCTTGAATATGTCCTTTTTTCGATCTTTCACCCCACTCTGAAGCTGTTATGTACTTCTTGATGCCAAACTCCTCTATCATTTCCTTAGCAACCTCAGGAGCCCATGTTCTTGATGCAGTCAAAATGGTCACCCCATGGTTTTGCAAGTCCTCAAAAATCCTAATGACATCCGGAAACAACTTCACCACATACCCATAGGAATCAACCAAGTGATTATGTTCAGAATCGTACTTCACTGGCACAGATATGTTTGTGTCCGCATATGTTGGCCAAATTGTATAGTCCAGGTCAAAGACTGCTATATCAGGATATTCTTTTGCCATATCTTAAAAAAAAAAAAAAAAGTATATTCTTGATGATATCTAAGGAAAACTTTGAAGTTTTTCTTTTGTTTAGTATTGGAATCTGTACTAAGTCTTGGACCTTTTTTATTAATATTTTAATATATATATTGAGTTGAATAACAAAGGTGTTCAAAAAAACAAAAACAAAAAAAAAATAATATAAATGGTAAGAAAATTTATTGAATATCCACCAAATAATCCTTTCCTTATCCCCGAATTCTGCTGATAATAAAACATATGTTTTTTTCAATAGTGTATCTCAACTATGTTCTTGATCATTATATCAACCCATAAAAGTTCAAAAAAAATAATTAAAATAATGAAACAATCTGAATTTTTTGTTTTTTGTTATAAATATGTCATTATAGGAGTGAAGAAAAAATAGAAAAAAGTAGTTTTGAATATATACATATATAAACTCTTTTTTATTTGTTAAAAGGTCATTAGTTATAATTTTTCACTAGGCTTGAAGGCTCTCATGGAACCTCTTTCTTCCAAGTTGAAATACATTTCAAAGCACTTGTGCAAGTCGTGTGGCTCGTGCATTCTTCCATTTGATCTCTTCACACTGTCACTGAAGTACTTCAACAATATTGGTCTGTACTCTGGATGGGCACACTTGTTGATGATTTCTAGTGCTCTCTCTCTAGGTGCCAAGCCTCTTAGGTCTGCCAATCCTTGTTCAGTAACAAAAACGTCCAAGTCATGTTCTGTTTGATCAACATGCGATACAAATGGCACTACAGAGGTGATACCAATAGGATCGGTTGGGGTTGGTCTGGCAGAGATGGTGTGCATTATACTGTACTTGGCAGAAGTCAAGAACTCTCTTGAACCTCCAATACCATTCAACATCTTAGAACCTAAAACACATGTACTGTTGGCATGACCGTAGATATCAACTTCTACAGGGGTGTTCATGGCAATGACTCCAAGTCTTCTAATTAGTTCTGGATTGTTGGAAACAGTTTGTGGTCTCAAAATTATCTTCTTGGACCAAGAGTCCCAATTCTTATCCAATCTCTTCATTCCATTTGGGGTTAATCTAATGGAGGTGGAAGATGCAACATCCAAGGATCCATTGGCAAACAAGTCCAAGAATGAGTCTTGAAAGACTTCAGTGAAGACTTGTAAGTTCTTGAATCCAGAGTTTGCTAATCCACTAATAACACTATTGGCCACATTACCAATACCGCTTTGCAATGGGAAAAGATTCTTTGGCATTCTGTTGTGCTTGACTTCATCCTTGAAGAAGTTTATTAAGTGGGATGCAATCTTGGCAGAGTTTTCATCAGGAGGAGAGTTTTCAGGAATGTGATCCTCAATTTTAGATTCCAAAACAGCAACAACTTTAGAGGCATCAATGTAAAGTTTTTCAGATCCTAATCTTTGATCAACCTTGGTGTGCATCAATGGTTGTCTATAAGGAGGATTTTTTTGTAAGACCAAGTCATGTAACCCCTTCATTTCTCTAATGGTGGTGTTGACTTCAATGATGATCTTTTGTGCCCCTGCCAAGAACTCTGGAGTTGCACCTACAGAAGGACCTAAGATGATACCACCATCTTCATCAATGGCAGTGGCTTCAATAACAGCAATGTCCAAGACATTGGATGGTAAAGTATCGGTTTTAGCCGGATCGGGTAAATTGAGCTCCTTGTTGTAAAACCCAGATAAAAGTTCTTGAGGGAATAGAGACAAGTTCTTATCAAAGAACAATGTATCACCACTATTGATTCTCTTTCTTATTTGCTTACCGACTTGGTGAGGAGTTCTCTTGGCAATCATGTTCTCCAAGGCCATCTTGTCCTCCTCAACACCACAAGAAGCACCCACATATAGATTGAATCTCATTTGTCTTTCATTTTCTCCAGGCATGTTCAAGTGGTGATATCTGGTATACTCACATAAGGCATTAGGTATGACTTTAGGCCCACCAATACCGGTGAATCCAGAAAACCCTACATGTTGTTTATCTCTGAAATGTGCTCTCACCACATCTGTAGGGTTCTCTACAAATTTGCTTAAGAATAGTTTGTTACGTACACGACTTTTGAATATAGCAGACATGTATGATTTTTTTTTTTTTTTTTAAATACTTAAATGGTTCTTTTTTTTTATGTTATTATACTACAATCAAATTGGATTCAATGTAAATAATGTATTAATATTTGTAGTTGAAACAAAGTTATAATATATATAATATAAACTGTGTGTGTTTCTTTTAGTGAGTTGAATTTATTTAAATTATTGGAAGGGTGTGTTTCTTTTTATACTTCAGCACAAAGACGTTCTGTATGTATCTGTGATTTGATAATTTTTTTTTTTTTTTAATCCTTTGTTTATTATCACGGTTATTTTCTCTCTCCCCTTTGGTTAATTCATTAGTTTTACGTGGTCTGTAATCATTAGATAGGGTAATTTGTCTTTTTTTTTTTTTTTCGGTTTAACAAATTTAATTTTATATATATTTTTGGTTAAATAAAATCACTCATTTTAGTTTAAAGTCATGCCCTTCTAAGGAATTTCAATATCTAGCCTTATTCCGAATATTAATAATGAACGTTCATTATCTATTAGAAGAATTTTATTTTAAAAGAGTAAACAAGGAATTATTCAATATGTTGTTTATTAAGTAAGTTAAATAAACCAAATAGAGAATATCTTAAAGACTTTTTTTTTTTATTATTTTTCATTAAGCTAAGTCAATTAGTTATTACCTTGTAAACTTATTTTTTCATAATCTAACAAGATATGTATACATTATGTATTTCTATCATTTAATTCCACAATATAATGTTCATGAGCAATGTACATCAAATCATGATATGTAAGCTTTTCTCTCTCTCTCTCTTTTTTTTACTTAAAATAATAAAAAAAAAAATGCATGATTTTTTTTTTCCAATTATTATTTCATCCATTTTGCCTATGCTATTTTTATATTTGTTTAAAAAATTTCCCCCTGCAGAAAAAAGAAAGAAGAAAAAGAGAGAAAAGGAACTTATAATTCAGCCACTCAATTGTGATGTTTATTTTATAAAATAAAAATATATAATGCTAATAGTTTTTAAATATAATTTATTAAAAAAAAAATTATGAGACCCGAGAATAAGATATAAAAAAAAAAAAAAATACAACAGCAATAATAAAAAACAAGTAAACAGAAAAGAAAGATATATTTACATATCTTCAAATATTACATTCCATAACAATGTTTTCAAATCCTTTAAGTTTAAACGATCCTTATACTTATCAAACTTGAAAAAGTCTTCAGACAGCAATTGACCACTAGGTTCGTCATCAGGATCATGATAGCTGGCTAAGTATGGATGCTTTAAGGCTTCGTTTACTGTGATTCTATTATCTGGATCAAATTGTAGCATCTTATCAATTAAGTCAATAGCCAATGGGTTGACTGGAAGTTGTGGTGCTGTTCTTTCTTGAAAGAATCTCATCAAGTCTCTCTTTTTGAAATGAGGCAACTCATTAAGGACATACATCTTAGCTCTTTTGTTAGGTAACTTGTTCAAGGCATCCATTGAGGGAGTCCCTAAAACTGCAAAAATCTTTATGAGTTGATCTTTATAATCTTTTCCGGGGAAAATAGGTCTCTTTATCAACAGTTCAGCCAAGATACATCCAACTGACCATACATCAATACCCTTAGAGTAATCTGATGCTGTTAGCATGACTTCAGGAGCTCTGTACCATCTGGTTGCAACATACTCTGTCATCAACAGCTTATCAATCTGTTCCTCATCATTCTTGTTTTGAACCAATTCCGGATCCAATCTTGCCAAACCAAAATCACAGATCTTCAAATCACAAGAGCTATTGATCAATAAGTTGGATGGCTTCAAGTCCCTATGGATCAATCCTGACCCATGGATGAACTTGAGTCCTCTAAGTATTTGATAAATGAAGTATTGTAGATGATCATCACTCAACACTTGTGAGTTGATGACCTTGTGCAAATCTGTTTGTACATACTCTTGAATAATGTATATGTCATCAAATTCAGCAAAGCTTCTTGGTTTTTGTATATCATACAAGTGAACAATGTTCTCATGACCTTGTCCATTAACCCCACATCTTTGGAAATGCTTAAGTACTTTGATCTCTCTTAATGTTCTTATGGCAAATAATGGTTTTTGAAAAGGTTCAATTTTTTTAATGGCAACTGTTTCACCAGTGGGTTTATGTAATGCTGAACATACTATCCCATATGCACCTTGTCCTAAAAGACTTTCAATTTGAAAATCAGTTGTAATATTAAACAATACTTTAGCCATAATTTTATTATGCCTTAGATTATAACTTTAGTTTTTTTTTTTTTTTTTGTTGTTGAAACAAGACAAATAAAAAATATTAGTATTGTTAAATTATATACTTTAATTGATTAAAACTATTATCTTTTGAGAGTTGGTTGTGTTATTTTTTTTAATATAAATTAGTAGTATATATAAATAAATAAAGTGTTATATTCATTATCCTTACAACTTATATATATATGTAGATGTTATTATTGAATGATTTTATTAATATACTGAAAAAAAAAAAAAAAGTTTTTTTAAAAAAAAAAACATATATATATAAATATCTATAATAGTTTCATTATCATATATATCTTTCCCAAGGTTTAATTATTTCCTCATTTGGACAATAATCAAAACCTCATATTCCATGTTTATCACGTGACACAACCGAATGATGGATTTAACACAATTTTTTATCACCAATAGGACAATGTGTTTTTTTTTTTTTTTCCATGTATGGGAATGTAAATGATTTTATCCACTAATAACTTTCAATTACACCAAATAGTTACCTTTGCTAGGGTTAACTCCGGTGCTGAAAACAGATCAATTAGATATATATATATATATACTTTTTTAAAATACTTCTCCTTAATTGAATCCATTGAAAGGGGGGAGAGAGAAAAATATATATATAATTTTTTAGAAAACACCAAAAAAAAAAAAATAGAAACATATATCAATATTTGTAATATAAATTATATTTTTTTTAAAAAAAAAAAAAAAAAAAAACATCTAATTAAGAACTAAGAAGATAATATTATATCTATATATAAAAGAAGAAGGAGAAGACTATTATTGCTCTATTAACTGTTTAGTATATCTATTTTTTACATAAATCATTTTATATTTCCCTCTCTCTCTCTTTTTTTTGGTATTTATATAAAGTAAACAATACAAATCATAGATAACAAAAAGACAAAAACTTTATATAAACAAAGAAACTCTTTGGAATATAACTAACAAAGAAAAAAAAAAAATATGGCAAAGGTTATTTGGCTACTATGTTTAAGCTTTGTGTTCTTATCTTCTATAATCAATGCAAATAATGAAAACAACTTCATACCTAAAGTTAGAAGAATAGACACATTGATAGATTCTTCTGTTGATCACCATAAGGGACCAGATAAACACAAGATGATAAGAGGTGGATTTTCAAACAGAATCATAAGATTTGATGACTCCCATCAATTATTATCATTGGGCAAAGGTTTTGAATTGAAATACAGCAGCAATGCAGGTGAAAGCTGGGATAACAGTAATCTACCTAAGCAAGTCAAGTCAATGAAGGATTTCTCAAAGCAAGAATTAAAGCAATGGGAGGATACTGTAATGAACAAGAATTATTTCATCCCATCAGGAATAGCTAAGGATTTCTTTCATAGTGATAAGAGAACATTCATTTTACAAAGTCATTTACATAACGGATTTCTAGTTACTGAAAACAAAGGAGCATCTTTTGATTTGATCTCAATGAAGGGGTACATTGATAATGCAGTAAAAAAACTATTGAGCAAAAAATCAAAGATAAATTTTACTTCCTTTGAATTGGAAGATTATTATTTGGACACAATCTATACAAATTCTGATTTCAATAATATCCTTGTCAATTATTATATTACATTGACTGATAAATCCAATGAAAGCGATAATTTCATTGGGTTTTCATTACAAGTAAGCTTCATAAGTAAAAACAGAGGTAAATCCTTTACATTTTTGGATGCACAAAGTGATGATTTTTTCTCTACACAATGTGAATTTTTAGATAAGGAAACCGGTGATAAGGTAAGTACATCTGATCTTTACTGTTTACAAAAGGCATATGAATTTGTTGAAAGTCCTGAATCATTCCCAGTGATTGAGGAGACAAAATCTCAACTAATAAGATCCTCAAACTTGGGCCAAAGTTTTGAAGTTGTTGATGAAATGAAGGACTTTTATATCTCTTGGTTAAGCATCAATTATCCCTACATCCTGGCTTATGTCTCTAAGGACAGATACAACATCAATGGCGAACAAGAATTATACATATCTAATGATCAAGGCAAGACATTCAAGAAGGCCATAATTCCTACAGAAACCAACAGCAAGGATGAAGATCACTTTGTATTTGCTGTCCCACAAGATGATATCATAGTGTTGATTGAGAACACATACAAAAGGGAAGCAGATGATAGCTCAAACGACGGAAATGTTTTCCTTGGGTTAAGGGAACATGTGTATATAAGTGATTCATCAGGATTAAGATTCTCTGCTGTGGAAGATAGGTTGAAGGACTCATCAAAAACAAACAATGATGATCTATACACATATGTTGATCGTTTGTTCAATTTCAAGGGTATCCTAACACTTTCAAGACAGAAAATGGATTTTTCTAAAGATACCAAAGAGGGGGCCTTGGAATTGCTTATTGAACCAGGTCTCATTTCATTTGATGATGGGGGTTCTTGGGATACATTCAACGTCAAAAATGATGAAGATTTCATTTGCAATCCTGAATCATCCAATGATTGTAATTTAAGATTAATATTAGGCTCATCTGAAGTTGTATCTCAAATATACGGCATAAATGTTGGTGATAGATTGATGACTCCTGGTATTGCATCCATCAGAGGAATCATCAGTGATAAGTCCATCATCGACTCTGATCTTGTTGACCAAAAGACCATGACATTCATCACCAGAGACTTTGGGAAGACTTGGGAAAAGGCATTTGACCACGAAGTCTACTTTGCCTATGGTGACTATGGTAACATCATCATTGGTGTCCATGGAGATCCAAACTCTGATGGTGATTTTGTTCAGGAGTTTTACTATTCATTGGATCAAGGTCATACTTGGAAGGAATATGAATTGAAGGAAGAAAGTGGTGAAGATGGGTTGTTATTCTGGAGCGATATCAAACCATTAGTATTAGATGGCTCTGGATTCCAATTCATTGCCTCTGGTTATAAGGCTGACGGTTCAAGATTGAACACTGATTACCATTACATCATCGACTTCACAGATGCATTTGATAAGAAGGCATGTAAGGATGATGACTTGGAAGTTATTAAGTTAAACTCAGATAAGTGCATAGACGGTAAGAGCTATTCATACACAAAGAGAAAGCCAACCAGTGAATGTTTGTTAAGAACAGAGTTCAAGGACCTTGACCCCATGATTGATATCTGTGAATGTACAGAGGATGATTTTGAATGTGAAGCTGAATTTGTTAAGGATTCAAATGGAAATTGTATCTTAGACAAGGCATTGGTAACAGAATCTGGTATTTGCTTGAAGGATAAATCTTCCACTATAGACTTACCAGTGAAAAGACTAAAATTCAATAATGTTTGTAAGAACAGTAATAAATTCAATATAGATAAGGAAACATTGAAGTGTGAACAACTTGGAATTTCAAAGGGTGATGATAAAATCATTGTTCATGACATGTTAGAATTTGATGGGAAAGTTGTCAAATACCAATACTTCAATACTTGGGAAAAGAACTCCATTCTTGTAAGAACTGAAGTTGGTAGTTTATATGTTTCCACTGATGCTGGTATAACCTTCAAAAAATTCAATAGTTTGGAGAAGGGAGAGAAAATTGTGGAAGTCTTGTTTAATAAATTCTTTGGCAAAATTGCATACATCTTAACATCAAACAACAATGTATTTGTCACTGATAATGCAGGAGAAACATTCATCAAACACAGTGATGCCATTCCAGCTGATTCCATTCAACTGGCATTCCCTCTTGATGTTAATGCAAAGGACTCAAGCAAGTTAATTTATTATGGTGGTAGTAATTGTGAAAGTATCTTCAACAAGGATTGTCATGCAAACGCATACATTTCTAGGGATTCAGGTAAGACATTCACCTCCTTGCTGGACAATGCTGTTCATTGTGAGTTCTTGGGGTCTACTTTGCCTGATGCAGATGATGACTTGATTGTTTGTGAAGTTAAACACAAGGATCAACAATATTCCAGTATTGTGGCCTCCACAGACTACTTCCAAAACGACAAGAAGATCATCTATGAGGCAAACAGTTTGGGCTTTGTGAGTTACAAAAACTTCACTGTCTTTGCCATTGTTGAAGAGGAAAATTTAAGAGCATTCATTACCATGGATGGTAAGGAATATGCTGGTGTACAATTACCAAAGAGATTCAATGACTTCAATCAAAGAAGCTTCACCATTGCAGGATCAACTGCAGGTTCAGTCATCATGCACTTAACCACAGAAATGACTAATGATATGGAATACGGTGCTCTTTTGAAATCTAATTACAATGGGACAAGCTTTGTGACTATTGAAAACTCTGTGAACAGAGATGGACATGGATTCATTGATTTCGAATATGTTGGTGGTTTAGAAGGTGTCTTCATCACCAATGTGGTCACGAATCCAGGATCTAAGCCTAAAAAATTGAAGACAAAAATATCCTACAACGATGGGGGTATCTTTAGATACTTGACACCTCCAGTGAAATCCTTCAAGGGTGATAAGTATGCTTGTAATGGTCAGGGCTTGGAGAAGTGCTCTTTGAATCTACATGGCTTCACTGAGAGACATGATATTAGAGATACATTGACATCCGGTGCTGGTGTTGGACTCTTGATAGGTATAGGTAATGTGGGAGAAACTTTGTTACCATATGAACAATGCGCCACTTATTTATCTACAGATGGTGGTATAAGCTGGAAAGAAATCAGCGATAAACCTTATCAATACGAATTTGGTGACAGAGGCAATTTGCTAGTTTTAGCAAGCTATGAAAAGACTGATAGCATCCTGTACTCCAGAGATCAAGGCAAAACTTGGAAAACACTAAAAATCTCTGATGAACCTATTATTATACATGATTTGATAACAAACCCAACAGACTCCTCATTGAACTTTGTCTTGATATGCTCAGATTTTACAATTGCCATAGACTTCAAGTCATTGTATGAAAGACAATGTTCTACTGATAATGCAGATGACTTTGCGTACAAAGCCGTTCAACATCCAGACTCCAAGTGTATATTTGGCCATGAAATGGATTACATTTACAAGAAAAACACTGAATGCTATGTTGGTATGGCTCCTCTTGAAAACAAATACAAAATTACCAAGAATTGTGCCTGTACAAGAGATGATTACGAGTGTGACTATAACTATGAACTTTCTGAAAGTGGTGTTTGTAAGCTAGTTGAGGGGTTATCCCCATTGGATCCATGGGAGATGTGTGCTAAGAATCCAGATCTTGTGGAAGTATTCCATCCAACTGGATATAGAAAAATCTCTCTATCTACATGTGAAGGAGGAAAGACTTTGGATAAACCATCTTCATTACCACAAGCATGTCCTGGCAAAGAATCTGAATTTAAAAAGCTGCATTCTGTCTCTTCCATCAAGTCTGGTTTCTTTGTAATGATGTCTTTAGCATTGATGATTGCTACATTGTGGATTCTTTATGATCGTGGAATCAAAAGAAATGGTGGATTCTCCAGATTTGGTGAAATCAGATTAAGTGATGATCATGAGGATGATGGTATTATAGAGGAGAACTTTGCCGATGTTATTATCAATCGAATAGTTTCTGTTGGTGTTATTGGATTCTTTGGTCTTTCTAATATATACAGAAAGATCAGTAAACCTACAGCAAACATATTTAGGAAAGCAGCAAACGTGTTTGGAATTAGAAGACAAGGATTTAGAAACCCAGAATACTTCTCTGTTCCTACAGATAACACCTATAACACATTTGAAGATGATTCTATGGATGATGATTTGTTATTTGGAAATGACGCAGATGCAAATGATTTATCAGCTTTAAATGATGAGGATATCAATTTTGATGTTGACGAGGTAGACTCATTCACACCTTACACAGATAATACCAACAACGATGATTCAAATGAACAATCAAATGCTTAAATTTATATTATGTTAAGATATCGTCATGAAACGATTTTTTGCTAGTTTAATTATATTTCCGCTTTTTCTTTTTTTTCGTTTTTTTTTTCCTCTCTTAACTTTTATTTATCACTTGAAAAAAAAATTGGACTATGAAAATTTACATATTCAAATGATTTTTCTTTATTAAAACTAAGTTTTATTGAAATGACACCACAATTCAATATCAAGTAGATTTATATTAACTTTGTAAGACAGAACCTCCTTTCTTGAGTCAACACTTAATTTTTGATTACGACAAATAATATTAACATATAACAAACAATGAGGTCTGATGATTGGTACATCTATAAATTGAAACTTTCAACAATGACTATGGAAGACTCAGATATCGTTATTGACGATATAACCTGGAAGCAGTTTATAATTCAAGCACTGGGGAAAACCCATGGCCTGTTTGGTCAAGGTGTAGAACAACATATTCTTGATACAAAGAAAATTCTCATAGCAGAAGAATACATGAATATAGCATATGTCCAGGTTTCTAAAATTGATGATAAAGTCTTTGGCAATGCCATTAATACATACATTAACTATAGTTTAATAGATGATAAGCCTCTAGTATGCACAGTTTTACAAAAAACAGATGACTTTGAGAAGTTAGAGGTAAATGAAGAAGAAAAACTATGGAAAAAGAAACTTTTAGAGAAACTTGAAGAACAATGAGTATATAAACTTTTTTTTTTATAGAATGTGTAACTATGGTATCCACTTGAAAAATCCACAACTGAATTCGTTTGTTTCAAAGCCGTTATTTACTCTTTTTTTACTATCGCTAACTATCAACGGTCTATTACAACAAAAAAACTTCTTCCCAAAGTTTTTCCCCTTGGTTTGAGATACTTTTATTACCGCCTTTTCTTTGTGCCTACATAAAGGTATCTTTTCGTACTTGTTCTTGTTTGAGTCCAATAAGGATCTCAATTTATCTCTCTTGGCCTTATCTTCTACAGTAAGTCCAGCATCTGAAGAATCCTTTGCATCAACAAACAAAGACACTGAATTGCTGGTATTGTGTTTCTTTAAATCTTTTTGCAGTTTAACATCAGATTTGATCGCGTCTAGCTTTTGTTGAATTATGTCTCTTCTCTCCGGTGATGAATCTTTGGTTTCTTCAACTTCAATACTAGGTAGAAATTCATCATCATCAGAATCCAAAATTTCAGCATTGCTACGTGGTAAGGATGATTCATTTACTGGAGAACTACTTTTTGATAAATTACTAGATGTGCTTTTCCTTTTGAAAAACCCGTCAACTTTTGTATTCAATGAAGAACTGATTTTATGTTTTTGAAAGCTTTTGATTGTAGGTGTTGGTGAGATCCTATCCTCACTACTTTCGGTAGTCCTTGCTCTTTTGGTTCCAAACATTTTCATTATGTCATTGTTGATAAGCTTGTAAAAGGATTTTGCTTCAAACTTAGCCACTTGTGATGAAATCTGGACTTTATCGTCAACTTCAAGTTTCATAGACAAATCTAAATATATTGGACAATGGTCACTTCCGTGAATTTCTGGCAAAATATCTGCATTCATAATATTTATGTTATTGGTTGCATGGTTTTTGGATAATAATGTATAATCTATTCTTGATCCAGCATTCACGGCCCTTGCATTTTTCATGGTATTCCAGCAAGTATACATCTTTCTTCTTTTGGGATGTATCTGTCTTGTACAGTCTATCATGATTCCTTTATAGTTATTAGCAATTTTAAAGTTAGAATTTGCTAGTTGCTGATTGAAAAAAAATCTTTCTGGTTTTTCTTTGATGAATTCTTGATTCAATTCTTTGCTTATATCTTCGCCTTTGGCCTCGCTATAAAATCTTTTTGCCAACTGTAAGCCTTCTTCATTGTCATGAATATCTTTGCAGATATTCAAATCCCCCATTAGAACTACAGACTTACCTTGTTTTATGAGATTTTCTATTCTCCTAAAAAGAATCTTCAAATATTGCATCTTGTATAAAAGGCCCTCTTCTGTGAATTGCGAATTTGCAGGGATGTAACATCCAAATATAACCAAGCCTGTCTCCAGCTCAATGAGTATACATCTTCCTTGGGAATCAAGTTCCAATGCCCTTTCTATATCATTGTTGTACAAAGCATCAATATTCTCATATCCCCCTATTCCTATATCTGTGCTGCTTCTATAGCAATTAACAACTGTTCCTTTTTTGTTTTTGTATCGCAGCTTGATATAATTTTTCTCTTCAATTGTCTCGCAATCACTCAACGATAAATTAGTGACAGGTAACAGGCCTGTAATACCTTCTTCAATCTTTGTGACTTTTAAAGGGAACGTTTTCTTCACATACATTCCAACACCTGAATAACTTTTCTTAGATTTAGGTAGGCTTGCAAAACAAGTGTAATCAGAAAGAATACAATGCTGTTGTAAGATTTTGCTACCGTTATTCATAGTTGAAGAAATTCCCGGCATTATAGGATTTGTAATCTTTAACTCTTGTAAGCAAATAATGTCTGCTTCAAGCCAATTATAGAATGTGTTTAAATTCCTCATTTCTGAAGATAATCTGGTCATTGGATAGTACTGCATAACTGTGGCAATAGAATTCACATTAAATGATAAAAGTCGTAAAACAGTTTCATTTTCCTTTAATTTATTACTATAAGTGTGTTTATTGGGAAGATGCTGTGGTAATTCAGGAAGTTTTCCTAAAACAGAAGGAATAGACATATTTTGAGGTTAAATGGAGTAAGAAAAAGAAAAAAAACAAACGTTTTCTTAGATATATATACTATGGAGGTTGTTAAAACCTATATTATTATCAGGTAGAACAGAGGTTCTCACTTATAACGGATGATTTATTTTCAAAATTTGTTAAATTATTATTTCTTTTTTTTTTTTTTTTTTTTGCTTTTTTCAATTGTTTGTACTGATAGAATTTCGTGTTCATTTTTTTGAATAGCTTTGGCTTGTTCATAATTAAATCCGAAATATTCAATAATAGAACAATACTGTAGCATATTTTACACCTATATATGAATTTCAGACATTGCTATCATTCAGTGAGGTTCATTAATAAAAGTTGTCAATTAAAACACTATTTATATAACGCATTATGATATGAGTCTTGAGAAGCTCTTTGAATAATTTAAAAAAAAAATCCAAAACCAACAGCAGACGAATAGTGATTATTGTAGAAATAGATAACATATAAACAGCTATGAAAAAAAAAAGAATAAAATTGACGTTTACTGATATCAAAACAAGCCATGAGTATGACTTATTCTCTCTTGTATAAACATTTATTCATTCCTTTCAATAATTTATACTCATTTTCCAGATACTTTTCGAACTTAAAGTCCTTAAACCTTGTCAAAAATGTTAGCATTTCTGTATCCAGTAAACGTGAGACTATTTCAACATTTACTTTCAAACCAGGATGGTCCTGTTTAAGTTTATCCTGTTCAATACAAACTTTACTGATCATCTTATTCATGATATTTATTTTTAGCTTCTTGTCTGTTGAAGTTCCCATAAATCCAATTTTGATGGTGATGTTATCATCAGATTCGATTATAGGTTGAGTAACACACATAGAGTTTATGATACCAGACTCTTTATCCTTGAAGATTTGAATCTTATATCCTTTTTTTGATTTATCTGAATCACACAAAAAATCTGATCCAAAAACATCGGCACCAAGAAATTGATAATATTCTTGGGAATCTTTATCATAAGCTTCATATAAACTTCTTAATATTTTTTTTCTCAAGTATTTTACTAAAATTTGATATACAACCACATCAATTAGTGTAACATAAATCACTTCACAAAAACTATACACCATAACGTTGTATACTACAGATGCGCTTGAATAGAATATCGAAGTATTAAAAAATATAAAATAAACGAAATATGCCAGACGAGTTCTAACTATATTTCTTATTGAAAGTTCATTTTGCACCGTTACCAAGCATTCATCTCTTTTTTTGAGTTTAAGTTCAAAGAGAGTATTAAAAATAAGATCACGGTTTTTGTTTATGTATTCGTTGTCATCATCATTATTTGAATCTAGGTCAATTTCAGATATATACTCATAAAATTGTGTTTCATCTTCAAAGATCTGTTTTTGGTAGTATGCTTTGGTCTTGAATAGTTCAAAAATCCAGGCCTTGATTCTTTCTGGTAGCAACATAATCCTCTCTTAACAGTATAAACTGAGTTTATATATAATGCCTATATGGGTTGGTCATTCTAATAATATTTGTTAATAATATATTTAAAAAGATGTAATTAAAATATGAAGGGAGGGGAAAAATGGAGATCACGATATACACCGACCGCGGCTAAAAAAAAATGTTGATATAATGTCTAGTTCGGGAGAATTTCGCACTTATCGTTTTTTAATTAACAATCAGTAAAAGTATTAAAGGTGAATAATAAATTAGATTAATAAAGATCCTATGAAAATGCCGACTATAAAGCTGTGTATTTTCCTTGGTTCTTTTATATATAAATGAAGTATTTGTAGTTTTAACTTTCTGTAATAAGTTGAATAGTAATCAATATTGGATTCTGAGTGAAAAATTTGCCACCCATGAAATGGGCGTCAAAGGAAAATTTTTCCTCATGCGTGAAGCGTCTAAGCTTTTTCTCTCTCTTTAACGGATTCATCATCGTACCAAATAATTCTATGGGCGAATCCTATTTCGCTCAACAAAAAAAACAGCACCGCAAATGAATTACCAAATAGATTTTTCAAAATAAATTCAAATATCATTTAAATCGAGAATTACGTTCAAGTACTCAATAACCAAAATACCTTGTAAGTTAGCTTTTTTTGAGTTCACCTTCTGATGTAAAAACAAAATGATATTTAACCTTGACATTAAAGACTATAAAAAATGGTGCTGCCTATGCATATTAGCTAAAATAAATTTGTCATAGTTTTAAGCTTAGTAGTTTACAATATTTACTCAATACAAAATGTTGTTCTTAGATATATATTGAAAAAAATTTAATAAAAAATGAAAGCTAGTCTTTTCTAATGGATTTAAAGTCTTCATCCTTGATTTTTGCCTTATCACACAAACCTCTAAATACACTATCTGGATTAGAAAACAACTTGTAAGGAGCATCAAACTCTTTAATTTCACCTGCATCTAAAACCAACACTCTGTCATAATCAATGATAGTCTTTAATCTATGGGCAATGGTTAAAATGGTAGTATCCTTTCCAAAGTTTTCCTTGATCTTTCTTTGAATCTTAGCATCTGTTTCGTAGTCAACTGATGATGTGGCTTCATCTAATACCAGAACTTTTGAGTTTCTAACTACGGCTCTAGATAATCCTAATAGTTGTCTTTCACCCAAGGAAAAATTTTTACCGTCTTCTTCAACTTGTCTATCCAAATGGAATTTGTGTGCGGTTTCTCGGTCTTCAGGGAATTTCTGCTTCTTAACTGCTTCTAGTTCTGATTCTTCAATAGCACCTGAATCAACCAAGGCTTTCCATAACTGTTCATCAGAATAATCTCCAAATGGATCCAAGTTTTTTCTTATATCAGTCTTAAACAAAACAGATTCTTGAGGAATGATACTGATTTTCTTTCTTAAATTGTAAAGACCTAACTTACTGATATCTACACCACCAATTTTAATAGTACCCTCTTCAATTTCAGTAATTCTAAATAATGTTGAAACAGTTGAAGATTTACCACATCCAGTCTTACCACAAATACCAATTTTTTCACCAGCCTTAATTTCAAAGTTCAAGTTCTTTAAGATTAAAGGTAAATTCTTTCTGTATCTCATTGAAACATTTTCAAAGCTTATTGATGGATTCAAATTTGGCCAATCGGAACCAGGATCAGTTTCAGGAACATCATAAGCACTCTCTTGTTCCAATTCAGTTGCATAATTATTAACTCTTTCGGTGGAGTTCATGAAGTTTTCAAGTTCTGTGGTTTGCAGTAATAACATTCTTAGAGAAGTGGTTAATTGAATGATATAATTGATCAAAACACCAGTTGCAGCAGCACTTATAGAAAAGACCCCACAAGAACACATTATGCAAATCAAAATAGTGGTAGTAACAGCTAAAAGCATGACATTATTAGAAGCCCAACTTTGTAATGATTGGAAGGCAATAGTAGCTTCATTTTGTTTGTTTATAGTGTAATCATTCTTGAAAACAAACATTTCTTGCATCTTAAACATTTTAATGGTATTTAAACCAGACATGGACTCCTGGAAGTTGTTGACGACAAAAGATCTTTGAACAGACTCTAATCTCTTGACTTCTCTTGCAGTACTTTGGTATATGTCTAAAATAACAATAAGCAAAATAAACAAAAAGGGAGTCGCAATGGCAAACCAAGGTAAGTAAATGATAGCCATAATTAAGATACCACCAATTTCAAATAATTGAGCCAAGAAAAAGTTCAAATTCATTGGCAAGTCATTGTCTAGAATATCAATATCCTTGGAAAATCTGTTTATAATAGAGCCAACAGGGGTAGTATCGATATAAGACATAGGTACATGTAAAATTTTATATGCTGCCTGGTTGTGAAGTTTTTTAGAAGCATTTAATCCAAATGTGAAAGTAATAATGGCAGTCAAAAATGTGGTTATCATGGTGCCGAAAGCAAATAAAGCATAAATTCCAATGTAAAACCCATCTGATCTGTTCTTGAATTTTTTCTCAGACCAATAGGACAACCAAACAGTTGTAAACAAGGTACAAAAAGTGTTCAGTATTTGTGAAAATGCAGCAGCAGAGAGAGCCAATGGCCATATCTTTTTACCACTTCCAAAAATTGCATATGTTTTGTATACATTCCAACCAATAGAGTTAACAGCTCTTTGCTCTTTAGCAATAATTCTACCTTTTTTTCTTTCTTCTCTTTCTTTTTCAAGCTTCAACTCCTCTTCATCCAATGTAGAATCAGTTCCAGATGATACTTCAAAAGTATTAAAGATATCCTTTTCATCATTATTCTTGACACTTTCATCCAAAGTTGGACTCTTCTTACTGTTTAAGACCGGTATAGTCTTTGAGATACCCTTTGTGGTAAAGTTATCCATCAAAACTTTGAAATCTGGTTTGGTGGCCAGTAATTCATCAAGAGTACCCATGGCATATGTGTAGTCTGATCCCAAGAACAAAACTCTGTCAGCATGTTCAATCAAGTTCAATTGATGTGTGGCTAAAATTCTCGTCTTCCCATGTAAATAATCTAAGATACAGTTATCCATAATATGCTTACCAACATGAGCATCAACAGCAGATAAAACATCATCAAAAAGATAAATGTCAGCATCTTTATAAACAGTTCTGGCCAATGCAAGTCTTTGCTTTTGTCCACCAGATAGTGTGACACCTCTTTCACCAATTTCAGTATTATGGCCTGCATCCAATAAATCCAAATCGCCTTTTAAGGCACATACATCTATGACGGTGTCGTATTTTTCCTGAATGAACTTGGTACCAAAAGTGATGTTGTTTCTAAAAGTAGTGTTTTGAATCCAAGGTTCACCATTTAACAATAATTCACCGTTGATTCTTAATTCACCTTCAGTTTTTTTCATCAAGTTGGCCAATGCATACAATAATGATGATTTACCACATCCAATTGGTCCTGTAACAACAATAAATTCTCCCTTCTTAACATCAAAGTTCAAATCCTGAAGACCTTTGTAGTTTGATTTTACTGTAGTCTCTGCAGTATCATTATTTTCATCCTCTTCATTTTCTGATTCTGGAGATTCTTGAACTTCTGACCATTCAAATGAGCATCCTTCTACTTCAACACTATTTTCAACATTATTACAAGGTAATGAAACTCTTAATTCACTTTCATCTTCTTCTGATAGCAAGAATTCCTGAATTCTCTTTAAAGCAACATAAGCAGAAATGGAAGAAGATAAGGTTTGTGGGATCATAAACACCACCGATAGCAAGACTTGGAAAACAGCTAGCGATGAGAAGGTATTAGCAGGTGATTTTAGTCCACCATTGATACCATATAGAGAAGCAAAAACAATCATCGATGCAACTGTAGGGGTTAAAACATCAAATGAAATTATGGAAGAAAACATAATTTGCATTTTACCTAAACGAGAAATTTCTTCACGTCTTCTTTCAGATATGTTTTTGTAGTAAGCATTTTCCCAAGCATAAAACTTTATAATTTTTAATGAGTTGGCAATCTCTCTGATAAGTCCTATTCTAACATCAGTTCTCTTATTAGCAGAAATTCTGTATGTGAAGATATACTTGAAGGCAAACAAGTTTACCACTATAGCGACCAAGAAATAAAAGCAACCAATCAATGATATTGGTCCTATATTATTTAGTAATTGTCCCAATGCAATACCTATACTGACAGGAAATGCATAGATACCAGTATGGAAAGCAACACCCATTTCAATTCTATTTAAATCAGTTGTTGACATTGATGCAATGATTGCTTGTGTGAACTTAGATTTAGACTTATTAGAGACTTTGAAAGATTTTATTAAAATTGCCTTTTGCAATATGGATCTACAAAATCCACCAACAATAAAGGAATTTGCCAACATGTGTGAGTCAAAGGTGGTGTACATATACAACATTCCAGCTAGTCCAAATGTGTACCCAATACCTTTCCCAGGACTCAAGTGAGACTTCAAGAAATGTTTTTCTTCAACAAAGGCAATAAGTTTTTTGGAAACAAATGGGACACAAGCAACACCTGCATTTGACAAAATGGAAAACAAAATGGACAAGGAATAAGACCATTTGAATGTTTTGAAAAGAACCTTTATGATAAAAGTCTTACCTGGTAGTTTACCATTGGCCTCAACCTTGGCAAGAGCAAGCTCCCAATTTCTTTCAAAGTCTTGATGCAGTTTGCCAATTTCTTGATTACTGTTGACTTTAAATAAGTCATTTGGTTGAACTGTTCTTCTATAGCCCGCCTTAATAATAGGTAAAACCCAATGAAAGAAAAAAAAGTTCAAAGGGCTCAAAAAGTGTGGTGGTATGAATTTTCTTTCAGCTTCAGCTTCAGGAATGGCTGGTAGTTCTTTAGGCAGAAATTTTGTAAACAGTCTCTTCTGTGGTAAATACTCGGACTCAGATACTCTTTCCAAGTCCTGCAACCATATTTGTTCGTTAGATGATGACATTATGTAACCTAACTTAATTGAGTTTTTTTTTTTCTATTGCTATTTGTCTTTGGATAAACTTTCATTTACTTTTCAATTTTTATTTTGAGAGATATACTTTTGAAGCATTTAGAAAGCTCTGTTTATATAGTTGATGACTGATGAGTGTTCATCTAAAAAATGGATGGGGCAATATTTTAATTTTTTTTTTTTGGAAATTGTTGGCTCCTTTATTTTATAGACTGGTTTACACTGATTTTCTTTCATTTTTGCAAAGCTTAAGTGCGAAAATATTGGCATATAGCATTTCAAAAAGGGGTTTAAGGGATGGGTCTAAAAAAAAATGAAGCATCCTGAAAAAAAAAAAAATCTAAAACCCATTTTTTAGATACAGTTGAAGCTGCAAAAACAAAAAATATGTCAACCATGTAATGAAAACTTTTATATGGCATTAGATCATTTTTATGGGTATTTTTTCTTTATATAAACAAAACAATATTGTATTGAGAAAATGGATATAAATGATATTTGTTCTTAAGAAATTATCTGGGGAGAAATGAAGAAGATAATATTTTTCAGAGAACCTTTAAGTTATTTTAAGTTATTAATTGTTTTTAATAATCATAAATCATAAAATACAGGTAATAAACATGAGGATATTACTATTTGAATCAAGAGAACAATACATATTTTTCATCTAGTTAAATCCATTTACCCATCCTTTTAATGAGTTTGAGTATTCTTTCTAATTAATAGAAAAATACTCATCTGAGAAGAGCTGATATTGTAATTAATTAGCATTTATCATAAATAATAAGCTGGATATAATTATATTATCATTACAATTTTCTTGAATGTTCTTTTATTATTATAGCTATTCTAAAATGCTAATTGCTATGAACGCCTAGTCCTGTTGGTAGAACTTCTTATCTGCTAGTGTTAAGTCCTTGGTGTATCCAGGGCTACCACGGGCAAAAACCATAGTTTGATCAGCAGTTACCGCATATAAGAGAGCTACCGACGCAATTAAAATTTTCTTTTGTTTTTTTTTTTTAAGCAATATAATATTTTCATTGTTATAAACAAATGTCACATAACTAAAACTATTCATTATTAATATCTACTAATGGATATTATCCTTAAATAAAAAACCTATATATGCTTAAAATTCTTGAATGAATTTGTTAAAGGAAAAGTGCCATAATATATATTGAAAAAAGAAAAAAGATCAATAGAAGCCAGTCTATTTCATTTCAAGATTTTTTTCAAAGTTCCCTTAAGTACGTTAAAATTATAGTCAATAAGAGTCATCAACATTTTGTTTGAAACATTTGAGTTGGTTGTGTTTGATAATTCATTATTTGCATATTCATTGGAGTTGTTATTATTGACTAGAATCACCACACATAAATTTTTGAAAACTTCATTCATATAGATGCTAAAATCGTTATTTAGTCTTGAATATGCTTTCAATGGTTTGTTTTTGTATTTTCTTGGGTTATCATCTTCATACAAATCTCTCAAATCAAGTGTTACATCAATGAATTCACTGCAAACTTCATATGAAAGTATGTTTACAGGTGATGAATCTGTGGATATGTATATTTTACTATTGATGTCAAACAAAAATATTTTTTCTATGGAATTATGGCAATTCATGATGAAGTTGTCTAGTAAGTTCTCAATGAATGGTAGTTCTAAAATTAATTTCTGGGTTATTCTAGAAAATGCCTCGTATATTGTGTAGTCAAAAATACTTGTCAAGTAGAAATTTATTGCAACATTTTCTATACCGAGATCCAATAACTCATCTTGAATTCTTTGCATAATGTCTCTTTGTGTGTCTAACTTGAAGTCTTCATTCAAGCTGTCAACCTTATGAATTAAAACCTCAAAGTTAATGTTGAAATCATCACTTGTATAGTTGCTGGCCTTATGGAATTTATAAGCAAGTTCTATGAGCATTGATAAGTTTGCCAAGCTGGCCAGGTATTCAGACGTGGAATCAACAACGTATATTATTGTACCTACATCATCAAAGAATTTTGAAAACCCTGAATCCTTATAAAATGCGTCTTCTATATCCATGTTGTTGATATCCTCCGTTCCAGAATTGATGTTTTTACTGACCATGTTGTTGTAATATAGTTGTTGCAATTGAAGAATCTCGTTCATATCAAAATTCTCAACCTCGTATACCTTTAGATCAAGTAACTTCCCCTTAAGATTTTCTATAATGTTGACATAGTTGCCTAGGTTAATTACTTTATTTTTAGATTGATGTTCATTGTTGAAAAGAACTTTACTGATAGATGATTTACCAGATCTATCTAACCCCATCAATAATATCTTCTTCCGTAAACCTAGTTCCAAATCATCGGATTGCAAGACTTTATTATTCTTTATATCATTATGACTTGCTTCTAAATCATGAGCAGAATCTTGGGAATTCAAAGAACCATTTGAACTATTTTTAACTATTGATTCTTGAAATGTCTTGTTGTTTGTCTTAACACTTCCATAATCTCTATGAGACATTGTATTTTTTATATTATTTATAGAAAGGAGATAAAATCAATAAAATATCGAAGGTAATGGTTTAACCTTAAATATTTCAATTAGCTATTCTCATTAAAATATCAAAGTATACATAATGGCTAATCATTTTAGATTTACTTTCAAAAAAAAAAAAATTAAAAAAATAGTAAAAAAAAAAAAATTTTTTTTTTTTTTTTTGAATTTTTTACTCTTAAAAATAAACAGAAAAAACAAAAAATAAGGGTATTAAGCCTTTTGAATCTACATGTGACTTTTTCTATTTTTTTTCACTTTGATTTTAATCCCCAAGAAAAATAATGTAAAATCAACATCGGTATTCATAAAACACATAAAAGTCAGATATTAAAGATTATTCAAGATATATATTTAAAGCATTTATTCAGATTCGAAGCTTAACATTTCAAATGCATTCTTAATGGATTGCTTTGAAGGTTCTTCAGTAGTCTTAGGAGCTGAACGGAAAGTACCAGACTTGGATTCGTTTCTGGAGGTATTGTTGTTAGTTGTACCAGAAACATTCCAGTTACCACTATTTGTGTTTTTGAAACTTTGGTTTCTGTTGGATCCAAAGCCTCTGCCATTTCTCTTAGATTTGTTGTTTCTGCTGTTATTTCTGTATTCTTGAACTCTTTCCTTTTCTTCCATTTTCTTTCTTTGTATTTCCTTTAATGCTTCAGCTCTCACTTCATCTAGAGACTTGATTTCATTTTTGTCTGTGTGTGCTTGGTCTTTGAAACTAGCTTCACTATATTCTTCAAACTTGAAGGCCATTCTTGAGGAGATGGATTTGCTTTGTATCAATTTATTACCTAGATCCAAGGTAACATTCAAACTGTTTAGAACACCACTTGCCTTACAGTAAGCAGAGTATTTCTTATTGATGGTGGAAACGAATTCCAATAAGGCTTCAATGATGTCATCCTTGATTAAACCCTTTGAACTAGCATTGACAATGTTCTTAACTAAACTGGAGAATCTAACATTGATAATATCATGTTGCAAAGCATTGATGTTGTATAGATAACCAATGATCTTGTAAAGACCCAAGTATCTTCTCTTTTTACCAATGACTCTGTAGTATTCATCCGACATCATTTCAACATTTTCATCCTCTTCACCTTCTTTAACATTCCATATGTCTTCTTCGGAATCACCGTTGATATCATATTTCATCATTTCAACACCCAAGAAGTAGTTGATAGCATAATGAGGAGGTATGTTTTCAATGGCCTTTCCAGGTTCAAATGGAGGCCATTCTGATTTTGGAATTCCCTTTTCTTCCAATTCCTCTTCCAAGTCGTATCTCTTGTATTTCTCAGCTTTTAAGAAATATTCCTTGAAGAATGGTAAAGTATCTGGATGCAAGTGCTTCATACAGTCACCAATCAATCTGGCATAAATCATACCCCATTGAGATTCATCACAACCTTTGAAGATGGTCATTTCAATTGTCTTTGGTAAGGACTTCATCTTATCTTCCTTGAAACGAGATTGATTCATCAAGTTGATTATCTTTGCAGAAACAGAACTGTAGTTTTCAGCAGTTAACTTGTTCAATAATGATTTCAATTGTTTTTCAGTTTCTTGAGGGGACAAGATTTCCTCACCACTTTCAGTGACAATGTTAACAACTTGAGCTTGAGTCTTTTTCTTTGGTTTCCAACCCTTCTCAGAGGTGGTGATCTTTGGAACATTGGCTAGTTTGGCAGCTTCTTCTTCTTCAGCTTTCTTCTTGGCAGCAGCTTCTTCTTCGGAGATAGCTAGACCTACACCCTTTGATGGGATCTTGGAGAAGTTGTTTTCATGTTTGCTTTCATTTCTGTTGCTGTATCTATCATTGTTTCTCTTAGATTTGTTCCACTTGCTGTCATTTCTCTTGCTGTCGTTGTTGTAGGATGACTTCTTCTTATCGTTTACTTTCTTTACTGGAATATCAAACATTTTATGGGCAGCTAACTTCTTGTGCCAGACTTCATCTCTAACAACGTTGTATTGACTTAACTCAAAGATATCATCAAAGGTGTAAACTCTTCCGGTAGATTCATCATCAGGTAAGGTCTTCATGTGTTCCAACCATAAGGAAACAGGAATGCCAGCTTCTGGAACAAATGGGGCAACGCTTGGAGAAGGTGGATTGAAGTTTTGTTTTTTGTTATCTTGTGAAGTTTGAGCAAATCTGCTAGCAAAGCTCTTTTGACCTAGTGGCTTCTTGAAATTACCAGAATTGGATTCACTTGGAGTTTCTTCCTTGTCCTTCTTAGCAGAAGCTTCTTCTTCAGCTTTTTTAGCAGCAGCTTCCTCTTCAGCCTTCTTGGCAGCAGCAGCTTCTTCTTCAGCTTTTTTAGCAGCAGCTTCCTCTTCAGCCTTCTTAGCAGCAGCTTCTTCCTCAGCCTTCTTGGCAGCAGCTTCTTCAGCAGCCTTTTTAGCAGCAGCAACCTTGGAAGCCAAATCAGAGGCTAGTTTAATTTTCTTCAATACAGATTCAGGCATGGAACCACCGGTTTTGATAGATGATTGAGGAGCATTAAATCCGGTACTGACTTTGTTGGTTTCATTGACTGTGTTTTCAGCTTGAGTCATAGGAATAGGGACAACCATAGGGTTGATCATATGCGGAGCTGTATGAGTGTACATGGAACCAGGAGCTCTGTTATTCATCTTGAAAGTTGGATGTTGTGGTTTTTGATATTCACCTTTATTTTGAGGCTTGAATGTATAAGTTTTCTTTGAAGTTTCTTCACTCATTTTTTGTCTATACTTATTGATATTTTTACTTTTTTTATGTAAGTTAATGAATTACAATATAATAGTTATAAAAAACACACACACACTTAGACAAATAATCTGAAAAAATATATTTGAAAATAAAAATCAAAAGTTAAAATGATAATATTAAAAATAATGTCAATTATTCTAAAGTTTCAAATATCTTTAAGATAAGTAGTTATAATTGTACTTTTGGTTTAAATTAATATTCTCTTTATGCATTATTTTATTAAATGATTAATGATTTATTTTAATTAATATATTTATTTATAAAAAAAAAAAACAAGAAGAAAGTATGTCAATCAATAAATTTCATTAAATCATTTCTTTCTTTTTTTTTTTTTTTCAAACATGAGAGAAAGAGGTAAGAAAAGAAAAAAAAAAATTTTTTTTTTTTTTTTAACACTTTTGAATGGGTTTTTTCTATTAAGTGAAAGAAACCCAAATCAAAAATATACATACATTTTGAGAGGGTGGATAAATAAAAAAAAAAAGAAACTTATTTTTTCTTTTAGCACGGGAGACGGAGATAAGACATTCTTAAATATATTATATTACTTATATAGTTTGGCTTGTGCTATAGAGGTTTCATCATTCTTGTTCATGACTTTAGCAACAGCAAGTTCAAAGTCCTCCTGTGTCACATGGACTCTACGTTCTCTCAATGCAAACATACCTGCTTCGGTACAAACCCCTTTGACATCAGCACCAGAGCATCCGTTCATTTTTTCAGCTACTTTAACTAGATCTATGCCTCTAGTCAAGTTCATTTTTCTACTATGGATCTTCAAGATTTCAGCTCTAGCCTCAACTGTTGGTGGTGGGAACTCTATCTTTCTGTCTATTCTTCCTGGTCTTAATAAAGCTGGATCAAGGATATCCAATCTGTTTGTGGCCATTATGATCTTTATGTCTTTTGTACTTTCAAACCCATCTAGTTGGTTTAAGAGTTCCAACATTGTTCTTTGAACTTCTGAATCACCTCCTCCAGAACCTCCAGAGCCTCTGCTAGACCCTATGGAATCAATTTCATCCATGAAGATGATGGAGGGAGCATGCTCTCTAGCCATGACGAACAATTCTCTAACCATTCTTGAACCTTCTCCAATGTATTTCTGCACCAACTCAGCTCCTGACACTCTTATGAATGTACAATCTGTATGGTGAGCTACAGCTCTTGCTAGCAATGTCTTACCTGTACCTGGAGGACCATAAAGAATTACACCCTTTGGTTGTTGGATACCTAATGACTCAAATAGTTCAGGATGCTTGACTGGTAATTCAATGACTTCTTTGATTTCCTTGATTTGCTTTGATAACCCACCAACCATGTCATAAGTTGAGTCAGGAACCTTTTCAACCATCATCAATGAAACCAATGGATCAACTTTCTTGTCCAAGGCCTTGTAAAGAACATAAGAATCACTCTTCAAACAAACTCTCATGTTTGGCTTCAAGGTTTTTATATCTATAGACTTGTCAACATCAACAATGTACTTCCCATCTGGTTGGAGCTTCACTAACACCTTCTTGTCATTAATTATCTTGATTATTTCCCCTATGTATGAAGCAGGTTCTAACAAATGTTTTAGTTCATCTTTCAAAGATTTGACTCTATCATTCAACTCATTTCTTTGTGATTCTAATCTACTGATATTTTTCTTCTTTTCAGATAATCTCAAATTCATTTCTTGAATTTGAGATGTGTAATATGTATCTATTCCAGGCATGATTTTAAAAAAAAAAAAATGTTTTTGGTTGTTTTGATGTATTTCTTATATTATAATGGTAAACTTACGTGACATATTCATATTAATAAATATATGATTTTAAGAATTCGGTGGCAAAAAAAAAAAATAAAATAAGAAAGATTAATTTGGTTTGTATATTTGATTTTTTAGTTGTTTTTTTTTTATTTATTTCGGACCTTAATACTTGCACGTGATCCCCATTTAGACTTCTTTTTTACTGTTATTTTTTAGGTTTCGTTACTAATATCTTCTTTATCTGAAGAAAAAAAAACAAATATCATTTTAGTAATTAAATATAATGTTCAGTCCATGTATCAGTTACTAAAGCAAAACAACCAATTAAATTGGAATGGAATATAATGTATATGTTACTGTTGGTGCAACTATTCCATTTGATGGAATAGTAGATACCTTATTTGATCAATGTGAGGAAAACTTATTCAAACACTTCACCAAATTAAATGAAAAAGAAAGAATAATTGTTAATTTAGTGGTTCAATGTGGAAGTACTTATGAACAATTATTTAACAAGTACATTAAGAATAACTTTGAGGAAAATAGAGAAAATAATAGGATCAATGAGTTGATACGAATATTAAATACAAATGATTGTAGAAACAAGAGCATCTCAGTAAATGATAAGTTGGATGTAAATGTTATCTTTTTTAATTTATCTACGAACATAAGAAAATTGTTAACATCCTTAAGTCCAAATTTGGTGATTACACATGCAGGAACAGGTTCATTATTGGATGCAATGAATATAAAAAATGTGAAAATATTAACTGTTGTGAATACAAGTTTAATGAACAATCATCAATTGGAGATAGCAGAGAAATTTGAGGAGTATGGGGTGGTGACATGTTGTAAAGATTTATTAGAGTTCAAAGAGGAGATTCAAGGGGGTACAATTTTCACTAAGAATATACAATGTGGAAAGAAAGAGATTATAAGAGGCTTTAATAAGAAATTTAATGATGATATGTTATTATTTTAATCAAACTTTATTTATAGATCAAAATTGATCTTTTATAAAATTCTTTTTTTATGTAATTTATTAAGATAAAGAAAGAAAATGATGATTGAGTAAAGATAAGATGAAGTTTTTAGGTTGTTTTTTTTTAACAACCACACATTTTTTTTTTCACCATTTCAACATTTAGTGTAAAAATAATTATCTGATTAGCTGTTCTTTTTTTCTCTCCACTAATAAAATTACACAGCCACGCACATATTTTATCTTTAATAATTTTATCTTTAATGATTTTTAAACAACCCCATTGATAAAAAATACATCAAAAAATAAAATACTAGGGAACTGCACTAGATGATTCAAAAAAAAAAAAAAAAAAAGACTTTGATGAGGAAATCAACAGAATAAATGAAATGTATATATATAACTTGTTGATAATTTTAAATCAAATATTTGCTGTAATAATGTACATATTTCTATAAATATATCAACCAATATATATTCATTAAACATAAAAAAAAAAAAATTAAACGAATATATAACATCTACCCTTAAGAATATAAAATTAATCAACCGTTTATATAATTATTAAATCTAATATATTTCCTTTTTTTTATTTTTAGGAATACTTTTTATCAACAATTAAAAAAAAAGAGAATAACTATTTAAAGTGAATAACAAACTAAATATTTAAAAAGGATTCTATTCTACAATATTTACTTAATATAAATATAGATCAATAATTAAATTAAAAAAAATTTTTTTTTTTTTCATTTTTCATTTTATTTAATAATAAAAAAACACACACACATTCAAAACCAATAATATATATCCCAATTACTATAGTTATAAGTCATAAGGAATGTCAAGTGCTTCATTAAACAAAATTAGTAGTATATTGTTTAAACACAAACTAATGACCAAATATACTGAATCTAGATTAAAACAAAAAGAGGACTATTTTGATCCTAAAAGCCCTAACAATGTTTCACTGAAACAAGAAGATGCTGATATTGAGGACAACAATTTGATTGATGACAATTATGATAAGAAGAAGAACAACATCACTTCATACATGGATCTCCATGATGATTATGGATCAGATGTGTTTTTCACTACAAGATCAAATTCCCCATTATCCCAAACAAAATCTGCTTGTGAAGAACGAAAGGTCAGTTTTTCATCAAGATACCTACCAGAAACTAACTTTGACAAGAAAAAGTCTAATGTTTCGCCATTGCTCCTGACAACCAAAAAGAACAGAAGACAATCAGCACCAGCTACATCAATGCACACAAAGGAGCAAATAGTTGATGAAATGGAAAAGGAACAAGAACGTGTGGTGCTGAAGCTTATGAAACAAATCCATGAATTGAAAGCAGAAAACCAACTCTTGAAAAAGGAACTTTCAATGCACATTGGATCCAGAGGTAATTCATTCTCTAAGAGAAATGAAGTTTACAGCGATCGTAGTACTAATTCTGTATTGCAAACACATGGCAGAACATTGAGCAATGCATCAACAGTTTATAATCCTAGAAACAATTCTGTTTCTTCTACTTCTTTCCGAGAAAATGTATTAACTGATTTTGAATCATTGAAATGATATAAAGAACATGAACTTTTAGATTATGCTTATAAGAAAGGGAATTAGTTTTTTTTTTTTTTTCATCCTTTTTTTTTAATACATTTCAATATCATTATCATTATTATTACATTTATTTAAAAAAAAAAATTTTTTTGCTGTCATATATATTATCTTTTAATTAAAATAGGGACGTTTTTGGATCTCGAAAAAAAAAATAATATTAATAAAAGGAAGGTTTTGAGATTAAGATGAGAGAAAATCACATGCCCAAAAAATTGAGGTTCATGTGACAATTTTTTTTTTTTTTTTTGAGCAGAGACACCAAGTACACCTTAAATATATTAGATCTATGAAATATTCACCAAAAATCTTAGCTACCTAGATATTGATGTATCTTTTTTTGTTTAGATAAACGTGATTCTAGAATATGATCACTTGGCATATTCAACGTGTTTGTAAGTGCATATCAGCATAAAAGTATAACCATTAAACAAAAAGGGACCAAGTTAACGTGATTTGAAGATATCATTTGATATGACTCAAAAAAAAAAAAAAATATGTATATATTGAATAATCAAACGTACATTTATGGTATATTTCCACGTGATCATATATAAACAAAAAACATAAACTGTGCTATTTTTCAATTGTATAAGTAAAAAATTTATTAATTTGTAAACAAGAATACAAATGATGTGTTAATTTATAAAAAAAAAAATTGTTTAAGGCTGGTCGTTTGAATTTTTTTTTTTTGAAACTTTAAATGCCTAGCTTATCTTTAAAATACACTCAAATAAGTTTGGTAGCAAAAAAAAAAAAAACAGATTTAAGAAGAATCATGCCTGGTATCTCTTCTTTTTCTTCGTTTTCACAAATGGGAAAAAAGTCCCTAATATGTAAACTATCACATAAAAACAAACATCTAAAGATATGATTTTTTTTTTATGTGGTTATATCAGGCAAAATTTGTAAATGTATTTAAAACAAGAATTATTAAAGTAAGTTAGTCATTATGTTGATTACCACACTTGAACTAAACTAAAGATAGGTCTTCTCATTAACAATTTGAGTCAAGTTAAGCTATATTGAATCTGTTCGGGTTGTTGGACCTTCTGAGGTATTGTTAGACAGTTGTGTTAGGATAAAAAGGGTTAGAATAATGGTGAAAGAGCTCTCTGGTTTTACCCAGATCTTTCACAATGTATATAATTCTATATAAATAAAGAACTTGAAATTTGCCACCCTGAGAAAGTTGCACACTTTCGAAGGAGTGAAAATTTTTCATAGAACTCTCTCGAATTTTCAGTCGAAATAGGAGATAAGCAAACGAGAGCTTCGGTTAGCCGAACAGAATCAATTACACTTCACCTGTGACATCATCTCTTTTATTTTATTTTTTTTTTTTCATACAATAAAAATATTTACAAAGAAAAAAAAAAAAACTCACCTGATGACAAACACACCAATATATGCTTTTCTTTAATAAAAACAGAAAACATAAGTTAAAATAAAGAAGTTATTTATGGCACTTTTGTATTGTTTTATTGTATTCATGCAATGTATCTGTGATATATGAAGCCAGCATGGTATGTTATTGTTTAAGTCACTTTATTTTTTTTTTCTATTATATTCTTTTTCCAACCAATACTGGTTTTAAAGTCGAATTGCATATACAATAACGTATGCATTATTTTTGTTGACGATTTTGGTTTTTTTTTTCTTACAAATATATAATTGGTATTGTTCTACATTATTAGTGAGTCATTAAATTTAAAGTAGCAACATTGAATAACCAATAAAAATCTATGTCTATTAGAATCTCGTTGTTAATGCCCGCTTAAAAATTATTGAAAAAAAATATTGTGATATCCTTTTTTTTTTTTTTTTTAAAAAATACATGAATTAAGCACATTTAAAGGCGAAATCAAAAAAAAAATTAAAAAAAAAAAAATAGAAGAGAAATTTTTTTTCATCTTCAATTTATTTTTAAGAAAATATATATTAGCAACAATATTAATATTAACACTTAACTATTTTTTTTTGAAAGCTAATATTGAACATTAATTCAATGGTATAAATAAGATGTGAATAATAAGTGTATCTATTTTAAAGAATCAGCAAGGTAAACATAAACATAATAAACAATAAAATTAATTCTTTTGGCTTATTTTTTTATCTTAATGAAAAAAAAAAAACTGATTGTAACTTATATAGATATACAAGTTAATACAACCATAAAGATATTATTTATAGTGATTTATTTTATTACTTTCTTTTCCTTTTTTTTTAATAATAAAGAAAAAAAAAACATTTAAGAAAACCAAATACTATAGCTATAAAACAAGCATTATTTTATAAATATACAAAAAGGTCGTGCTTTGTAATTTAACTTTAAGTATTTACTAGGGTTTACAGGTTTTGAATTCTTTTAACAGAGCGGAAAAGAATCGAAGTAATCAATTTTATCTTCTTTTTTTTCTTTTTGTTGTTGTTATTAATTCTTATCTTTTATTTTCTTCAGTTATTATACTTTCCTTTTTCTTTTATAAAAAATAAATACACTGTTGATCTTAAGGTTGTTTTTAATTACATTTTTTGGGAGTTATAAATAGGATTAAACTTAAGCTATTATTTGTTCTTTAAATATCAATCATTATAATAAAGAAGATTGAAGGTTTTTTTTAATATTTTTTTTTTTAAAGTTTCATATCGGATAATACAAAGTAAAAAAAAAAAACGTTAATTTTTTTTTCTTTGCGAAAAAAAAAAAAATGATATCTGATAACAATGATAATAATCAGTACATAAAGAAAAAACAGGAAAAAGATGTATTTACTTATAGAACGTCTCAAAATGGCTCTCAACAAACACTACTAGGTAATATCCAAGAACAGAGCAAAACTGCTTCATTTGATAATGCTTACAAAAAGAGCCAAACGCCTCAAATGTTTTATAATTCACCACACAATCCTTTACCGCAGGCACATATGATGAACAATCAATATTTCCAACCAAGCCGTCACAGCTCAATGCCAAGCATGACTCCTCACTATCAAACCAATTTTGTAGCAAATGAAACGAGCAATCCTATAGTTTATGCACCAAATCCACTACTTCCACCAGGTTACAATCAATACAAGCCTACTATTCACTTCAATAATCCCTTTCAGCCACTATCGGAAAGCAACCAGATGTACAAGCGAACCCCTAACAATATCTACCTTCAGAGTAAACTCTCTAGAGATTATGCTCAATCAAGACTTGGAGTGGATTTCTCTCCATTCATGAATTACAACTTTGACCTTCAACAATCTCCTAACAGTTTACTCTTTGGGTCAAACTTCAACTTTGGTATTCCCAAGATTGCTAGAGGAAGCACACAAAAAACACCAATTGAAAATGGCTACTTATTGAAGCCGGTGACACCATCATTTGAAAGCTCTTCAGTTGATATTATAGATTCCTTGCATTCGGAAAATGGAATTTTTAATGATAAAGAGAAAAAGAAAAATCAACATCTCAAAAAACCAATTAAGGATAGACCCCTCTGTACATTGTGTGGGAAGACATTTTCTAGAACATCCTCTTTGAAAACACATATATTCACTGTTCATGAACGAATTAAGAAATATCAATGTCCATACAAGGATTGTAATAAGAGATTCACCACAAATAGCAACATGAGAAGGCATGTGCGTATTCACGAACGGAACACTAAAAAAGACTAATTATAGATTTTCATATATAAACACTTTCCAATTTAATAAAATAATAGAAAAATGTATTCTATTCTTGGCATTGTATCAAGCATAAGAAAGGTTTCCCTTTTAAAAAAAAGAAATATATATATATATTCTTTTAAGTCATCTAGGGTCAACTAAGACCTTTAAAATTGTTTTTTTTTTTTTTTTTTAAAAAAAGTTAAAAAATTCCATTTCGGGATACATCAATGCTTTAATTAAATCGGAAAATAAAAATTAAAAAACATGTAAAAACCTTTAATTATAGCTAGTTTTTTTATGATACTCTGTTTATAGTTTTATTTGAATAAAGTCTTTCTTTTTCGTTTCTAAGCAAAGAAGATTTTGAGTAAATTTTTTAAAAAATCTTGTGATTCTATTACAAATGGTATTCTCACCCTTTAAAAACTATATGCAAAACAATAAGACAAGTACAACATTTGTTTGATTCATTTACCTCAAAACATGACGTTTTTCTTGATTATTACAATATTTTATTTATTATTAAGAAAGAAAATATAGAATTTTTTTTTCTTTATTTTTGCTTTCTATTTTTTTTTTTTTTTGATAATTTTTTCTTGAATGTAAATTGTTCTTATATTTAAAGAAAGTTGAGAATCTTGAAATTTCTTCTTTTATATATAATAATTAAATGAAATTGTTGTATTTATATGTACAGTTGTTTGCTTTCTACATATATGTACTTTTTTTTATTAAAGGTAAAGATACATAACCTATTAAAACCAAAGTTAAATTAAGTAAACTAAACAATAATGGCTAATTTTATTAAAAGTTTATTATTAATAAACACTATAAGTAATTTGATCAAATTTTTGCATGCTGTAGATACTACAACTACCAGTATCTCTTTAGTTAACACTGCTGACATTCAAACAGCAATAACTCCAGCAACAACAACAAGTACTGTTACGGGTGCTGATGGTACAACCACATATGTGGTTATTCCTGAAGTTGTTGCTGCTAGAACTTCGACCACTTCTACCAGTTATTCCCAAAGCAGTGGTGCTACTGCCACCTCCTTGTTTTCCAGTTCTGTTGCTACCAGTACTATAAATGGCGATACTATTTTGTTGAACACTGTTGTAATCTATGTTGTTCCTTCAACAACCACATTGGTTGATCCAACAGCTATCACTTCTACAACCACCTTTGATTTCTGTCCAACTTGTAATGTTGTTACTGATGTTACCACTGAAGCAGTTGTAATCTACACCACATACACTTCATGGACTGGAACTACCACAAGCACTTATTCAACTTTCACCACTTCTTCAACAGGTACACACACAACCACCTACTATGTTGAGACTCCTACTGTAGCCACAGCCACAACCACCACTACTACTGGATGGACCGGTACATTTGTCACCACCTACTCCACCGATGTTACTACAGTAACTGGAACTGATGGTGTTGAAACCGTTTCCACCACTTACCATGTTGAGACTCCTGAATTCAACGGTACCACCACCACAACAACTGGTTGGACTGGTACATTTGTTACTACATACTCCACCGATGTCACCACCATCACTGGAACTAATGGATTTGAAACCACCTCAACCACTTACTATGTTGAGACTCCTGAATTCAACGGTGCCACCACCACCACAACTGGTTGGACTGGTACATTTGTTACTACATATTCCACCGATGTCACCACCATCACTGGAACTAATGGATTTGAAACCACCTCAACCACTTACTATGTTGAGACACCATCGTTATTGACAAACACTACTGAAATTACTATTCCACAAATCCCAACAACGCCTGTTTCTGTAACAAGTAACATTTCTTCTGTACCAACAACTAGCATTGTTCCACCAGCCACCAGTTACTTGTATCCAAATACAACTGCCAACACTGAATACTCAATTACAACAACATCCACTTTGAACACAGTGAACATCACAACCACAGTGTGTAGCAATGGTGGATGCACAACCTCTGTGGTACCAAATCCAAGTACTAATGAGACTTCCATTAACACTGGATCCAGCACTGTTCCACAAACATCACCAAACACATTGATGGCTTCTAGTGGAGTTGAAACTGGAACACCATACCCATCAACCAGCTTGATAACCTCAGTAAGCTCTGGTAACCCAACAACAAACACCATTTCAACATATGCAGCTGAAGCTGGTCACAACAAGAAGACACCTGTTTTCACTGCAATTGTTTTGATGATGTTGAGTATGATTTGATTATGAAGTAAAACAATTTTATAATTAAACAGATAATGATTATATTAGGATTATAAATGATGAATCAGTTATAAAATAAAAAAAGTATAAGCAAAGTTGATGTATTTTTTATTTTTCTGTTCTATATTCTTGTAATGTCTAACACGATAAAGATGTTACATGAATTATATACCAAAAAAAAAAAAAAAAAAAAAAGAATAGGAAAATATATATAAAATATATATATGTATAAAATTTTTGTTTGTTAATATATATGTAAATTAAAAAATAAATAAATTATTAGCTTTTTCTCTTCTTCTTCTTTTTTTTTTTTTTTTTTTGATTACTATTATTGAATGATTGATTTGTTAAATACAACGATTTTATGTTTGAAAATATATGATTAAAGTGAATATATTGAATATAAAGACACTTAGATTGTTATTATTAGTCACGTGCTTCACTTGAATATTTCAAGATCAATTTTGTTTTTCTTTTTTTTTTTTTTTGTACGTTGACGCTGCTTAAGAGGGTTACGTATATTTTACTTTATTTTTTGAAAAAAAGAGAATATAAGGAAAATTACTGTTTTAGGTTGGTGTTTCTTTTTTTTTTCTTAAGAAAAAGTTTCTTTTTTTTTTTTTTTTTTTTTGGCTAAAAATGTATCAAAGGAGTAAAAAAGCAGTATTACAGTAAGGATTTGTTTCTTTTTTTTTTATAATTTTTTTTTTTTTTTTTGAAAACACTACTTATGTTACCTTTTTTTTTTTAAGAAATAATATAAATTATTATACTGTTGATTTATTACAAATAGTAAAAAAAAAAAAAAAAGGAATAGGTTTCTGAAACCTGTATAAACCAACATATAAACACAAGTACTATTAACCATAAAAATGGGTGTTAAATCAAAATCTAGTAAAAAAGTAGAAACTTCCTCTTCCTCTTCTTCTTCAGAATCTTCCTCCTCTTCTTCTTCCTCTTCTTCTTCAGAATCTTCCTCCTCTTCTTCCTCTTCTTCTTCTTCCTCTTCATCATCTTCAGAATCTTCTGACTCTGAATCTGAAAAGGAAGAAGAAACTAAGAAGGGATCTTCATCCTCCTCTTCCTCCTCCTCTTCTTCTTCTGACTCCGAATCCGATAAGGAAGAAGAAACTAAAAAGGAAGAATCTTCTTCATCCTCTTCTGACTCTTCTGACTCCGACTCTGATAAGGAAGAAGAATTGAAGATCAAGAAGGACACCAAGAAGGAATCTGACTCTGAATCCAGCTCTTCTGAATCTGACTCTGAATCTTCTGATTCCTCCTCTGATTCATCTTCCTCTTCATCTGATTCTGAATCTTCTTCCGAAAAGAGATCATCCAGTGAAGAAGCTGAAGAACAACCAGCTACTAAGAAGCAAAAGACTGAAGAATCTGCTGAAGAAAACGAAGAACCAGCCACTTGTTTCGTTGGTAGATTGTCTTGGAACATTGATGGTCCATGGTTGAAATCTGAATTTGAACACATTGGTGGTGTTATTGATGCCAGAGTCATTTACGAAAGAGAAAACCCATCCAGATCCAGAGGTTACGGTTACGTTGACTTCAAGAGTCAAAAGTATGCTGACAAGGCTGTTAAGGAAATGCACGGTAAGGAAATTGATGGTAGAGAAATCAACGTTGATATCTCCACTTCCAAGCCAGCTGCCAACGCCGGTAATGACAGAGCTAGAAAGTTCGGTGATGTTCCAAGCAACCCTTCAGAAACCTTGTTCTTGGGTAACTTGTCCTTTGATGTTGATAGAGATGAAATTTACAGATTATTTGAAGAATTCGGTAATATCATCAGTGTTAGATTACCAACTCATCCTGAAACTCAACAATTGAAGGGTTTCGGTTATGTTCAATATGGTGACATTGAAAGCGCCAAGAATGCCTTTGAAAACTTACAAGGTACATACATTGCTAACAGACCAGTCAGATTGGATTACTCCACTCCAAAGCCTCCAACTGCTGGTAACGACAGAAGACAAGGTGGTTTCAGAGGTAACGACAGAGGTGGCTTCAGAGGTAATGATAGAAGACAAGGTAACAGAGGTGAAAGAAACTTCTCCTCCGGTGCCAACTCCATCCCATTAGGTACTAGAAACTCTGCCCCATTCTCCGGACAAAAAAAGACTTTTGATTAAACTTTGATTAGCATTAGGATAAAAAAAAAATAAGAGATTGATTACATGTGTATTTCTTTATGTAGCTATATAGAATAATTTAAATAAAATTATCATTTACACTATTAATATTCCATTGATATTTGCTAAATATTATGAGTTTTTATTTCCTTTAATTTTGTGATTAAGTATCTATATTTTTAAAATTTGTATTATTTTTTTTCAGAAAAATCTTCAAAGGGGAAAACAAATACAAATAGAGAGAATTTTCAACTACTAAACATCATGTGAAATCTCTTTTTAAGAAATCAAAAAATAAAAGAATATTTAATATTCTTTTTTTTTTTTTTGAAATTTATAAAATTTATGATATTTTTTTTGTTTTTTAGAGATAAATTTTATGATAAGGGTTAACAAAATGCATTTACCAAAGAAAAATCCTATAAATATTTCAACAAAACACTTAATCTATAACATCATATACATAACTCACTCTATAATAATTCATTATATCGTTTGTCATGAGGTTGTCCAAGTTTTTTCAAAAAGATGAAAACCAACCAAATTTGAAAGACCCCAATTCAAGTAAAGGCAATCAGACACCTCGCATTAAAGCATATATCATAGATCCTAAAGATGAAACCTTAAAGCTTGAACATCACGACAAGGATTTTATTTATAGAACAAACAAAGACACGATCAAGGGTGAGCTGCATCTTTCTAATTATACAGATTTGTACAACATATCAGTGAGGTGTACACTTTTAGGAGAAATAGGTGTGGGCAACAATCAAGATATAATTATTTCAAACACTGCCAGCATGAAGGTTGTTGCACCATTCAAATGGAAGCGAGGCAAAAAGGAAGCTAAGTTCCACACGGAAGAGTTTTTCAGAAAAGACATATACCTGTTTGGAAATGAAATCATTAGTAAAACATCGGAAAAACAAGTTGAAAATGGGTTGACCAGGGGTAAACATGTTTTCCCATTTAAAATCAATTTAGCCAACCATGAAGAACTGGAATCTTCAGATTCTGTATGGTTCATAAGTGGGTTTTTAAACTATCAGCTAATGTTTGAAGTGATCAATGAAGGACAAGTTTTGAAAAGCTTTGGTCTGAATGTGATCTTAAATACAAAGAGTACAACAATTGAAAGGAAATCTTCAACGTCATTTGGTAAACATTTAAAAGATGAAAAAAATGAATACAAGTTCATAGTTAGAACCAATAAGGGCATTTATGATTATAAAGAAATGATGAGTCTTTCTTATGGATTGAAGCTATTAAATTCGGATTTGAATATTGTTCAGAACAATACTACTTTACTCTCAAACATTGGGTTGATAGCAACCTTGTACAGATACATTAAAATTGATAAACCAGATTCAAAAACTCAAATATACAACCAAAAAATATCTCAAACCTTTTCTCCGTTGATCTTGAACAAACATAGGTTTACAAAAGGTACAGTAAATTTGAGGTTTGACAATAATACACAATTCATGCCAAGTACAAAGACAAAATTTTTTTCAATTTCATATTATGTTGAACTCAATATTTGCTTTAAGTACCTCATGTCCATAAAAACAGTTAATAATGAAGTCATAAAGTTGGGTTCATTTGAGAACATCAGCAATGTGGATTTGAACATAGATCCGCATTTATTAGCATATAAAATAAAGGAGGATTTTTTGGAAAGTAGAGGAAGCCAAGATCTAGTTCAAAATGATTTGAAAATGATCATCACATCAAACTTTTTGAAACCAGATGCGGCATCACAAAAAGAAAGAATCAAACTGAAAGTCAAGTGTTTAGGTTATGAAGATAATGAAACAGATAAAGATGAATCATCGGAAAATGGCTCTTCTTTGATTACGGAAAAGTTTGATTATTATGAATCTTTATTATCAGGTTTCACATTAGATAATGATGAAAGTAGTATGCTAGAAGAAGAAGCTCCGGACTTTTACTAACAAATGTTAATCTCTTCCTTGTTAATAGATAATCTCAAAAAAAAAAAAATAAAAAAAAAAATTGTAAAAACAAAAAGAAGAAAAAACTAAAAGTGTATGATGTTGTTGATTTTAATACTTATTATCCTATTTTGATTATATATTTATACATATACAAATTTTCTTAACCTACAATTTGAGTGGTGGTAGTTGCTTCACCATCACAAGCAGATAAGTATGAAGTAACAGCTACAGCCTCACCTGAGTACACTGTGAATACAGTGCCGTCACTGGTGGTTCTAGTCAAGGTTGATCCAACATTAGTTGAGGTGATTGGACTTGGGACAGTTTCACAGCTGGTAGATGATGATGCAATGACTGTTGAAGAAAAAGATCTTATAATGCTTTGAGCATTGACGATAGCACCTGCAAATGCAATCAAAGAAACTATTATTGATGTAGGATTCATTTGGAAGTTTTCAATCTTGTATTTGGGTTTTTTATAAGGTTTTTTTTTTTTAATCTTTATAGGTGTATATGTTATATTATGTTTGTATGTAGAAAAGAAAATAAAAGAACATAAATTTAGATTTTGATATAATAAAACTAAAATAAACAATGTAAGAACCTTTCATATATACATTTGTAATATAAAAAAAAATAATTGTATATAGTTGTATATATATGGGTAAAACTCAGTTAATATTGACCATTTGGTGTTGTTTTGAGGTTTTTATTGTACTGCCCGTGTATTTCTTAAAAATAAAGGTCAAATCTTATTATTTTATTTAACCTTGTATATTAATTATAAATAACTATATATAAGCATTAGTCTTGATTTAATTAAACGCATTGATGTAGCCGAAAAGAGTAATTTCTTATTTTCCTTGTTATTATTATTATTTTTCCTTTTAAAAAAAAAAAAGGTCTCATATAGTTCAATCAAATGAATACATTTAACACGCTACACAATCATCATTTACTTTCTTTTTAATATTTTATACCATCACAGTGTTGCATACCTTTTATCTAACATATAGATTATAGGTCATGGCGATGCAAATGTATCGTCGTATAATACGTATAAACAAAGAAGTATTTCCATACTGTTTTGTTTATATAAAGAATAGAAAAAAAAAAAGAAAAGAAAACAAAAAATATAGAAATAATTGAGATTTCTCTTTTTCTTCACTTTCGAGTATAAATGAACATGAGATATTAATGATAAGATTATGACCTTGGCAATTCTTTATGTGATTTTGCCATTTTGATAAAACATTGTATAGATTAATTATATTTATTTAGTGCATAGGAAAATGAATGAGCATGAGTCATTATGTAAGCAACATGCTATTCTTCTTTAACGTAATTCACAACTCACAAATGAGTCTTTAGAAAACCACGTATACTTTTCAACACTTTTAAAGTAATCAAATCTAATGTGATGGTCATTAAGTTTTCTTTAATCAGTTAATAGACATTATTCATTTTCACTTGTAAAAGAAAAAGAAACTCTCTAAAATAAAACAAACCCCCTGGTTACCATTTTAAATAAATGGTTTAGAGATTACTGTTTTAATTTGTTTTTTTTAATTTCCTTTTTATTTTTTGTTAGATATTTAATTTTATTGATGTTTTGATTTATATTTTTTTGTTTCTGTTATTTCTTGATTAAAAATTTATCTTTATTACATATTTAAATAAAATGTATAATCTTCAAAGAAATTATCTGGAGGTGGCAGCAACCTTGATGTAGGCACCCTTAGCTTGTTGCTTGGAGAAAGTCTTACCAGAGGCAACGGCAGCAGCCTTTCTGGCAGCCTTGTCAGCCTTCTTCTTTTCCTTGTCAACCTTTAATTTAGCTTCTCTTTCTTGCTTTCTAACTTCTGGCTTCAAGGATCTCTTCTTTTGAATGAATTCTAAAGAAGCACCAACAATTGGTCTTTGGTTCTTGACTTGCTTTCTAGCTCTCTTCTTGGCAACTTCTTCAGTAATACCCTTCTTGTGGTGTCTTCTGTATAAGACAGTCCAAGAAATTCTTCTTGGGTTCTTTCTTTGGTGGAATAAAGAAGCAGATTTGGAGTTTTGGAATCTGAAAATCTTGGAGTCACCTCTGATGAATAGAGTACCTCTACCTGGGTAGATTTTGGAACCGGAGAAAGAATCGATTTCAACCTTCATTTTGTGTAAGTATTGTTTAATTCGTTTGGGTTTTTTATGAAAATAACAACTTCTTTTTCTATCTCTTAAACCTTTAATAGTATATTTGAATAGCTTTATTTTATCAAAATTTGAAGAATAAAATTAAAATGAAAAATTCCCGTACCAAAAAACAGTGTCTTCCACAAGGCAAAGAAAAAAAAACTTAAAAATTAGTTCTAAAGCTGAAATTCATAAAAAAAATAGTACGATCTTACGAACAAGTTCAAGAGATGTCTGTATAAAAAAAAAATAATTATACGCACACCACACAAACATAGTAATAAATATTTCCTAAAATAGATAAAATAATTTTTTCGAATAAATTTGTCGAATATACCTATAAGATTTTTTAATTTTCAAGAAAAATGAAATGTGAAAAAGTACTTAACTCTGCAAAAAAATTACCTTATTTATCGATGTTTTCCTTCTTTAGAATATAATATGTGTTACGACAAGTTAAAAACAGTAGTTTTTAGGATGGAAAAAAAAGTATTATACTAGTGGCGAATGTACAAAATGAGATATAATATATAGTTGACAATTAAGTAATTACCTATATAGGAAATTTTAGTAATTATTTTATTTTTCAGTGGATCGAGTTATTTTCCTTAAAAGGAAATATACACAAGACAAAGACCTTTTTTTTTTTCTCACATTACTATGTTAGGTTTGTTACAACGAAAAATAATGAAGATTTATATGGAATTTTCAGTTTGAAAACTTTTTTAGAAAAAAAAGTAACAAAAAAAAAACTTAATTTTTTTTTTTTTCTTCTCTGGATTTTTAACTGATTTTCTTATTTTGAATTGTTATTTTCCTTCTTTTTCATTTTGGTTTTGGTTTTTTTTTTTCATTGCTTTTGAGATTAAATTTTGTAATGTTCAAAATTTTTTTTTTAATTTTTATAAACTTTTTATTAATCATTTTTACAGTAGGTCTTTTTAATACAATATTCTTACTATTTCTCTTTTAACTTCATCTTTTATATTAAAACCAAAGGACCGGAGTAATTATAACTTTATATATACATTCCCAATTAAACTGCAGAGATGGCCCCAACTAAAAACACCGATACCGTTAACCAAAAATTAGGTTTAGTCGTTAAATCTGGTAAAATTGCCTTAGGTTACAAATCTACCGTCAAGGCTATCAGAGCTAACAAAGCTAAGTTAGTTATCATTGCTTCTAACACCCCTTCTTTAAGAAAGTCTGAATTAGAATACTACGGTATGTTAGCTAAGACCAAGATCTACTACTTCCAAGGTACTAACAACGAATTAGGTACTGCTGTTGGTAAATTATTCAGCGTTGGTGTCTTAACTGTTTTAGACTCTGGTGATTCTGATATCTTAAAGTTAGTTGAATAAATGCATTGAATACTTTTGTATTTATATTTGTTTTTATCTAACTATCTGACTAATTTTGGTTTAATAGGTTTCAATTTTTTAATGTTTCAAGATAAAGATGTATAATCAACGATAAATAATAAGAAAAATAAAGAATATCTGCAGTATAAATTATTTCGTTAAAGGTCCAAGTTCAACCAAACTTATGAAAATCAATGATATCCATATTGAAACTACTTTATATTTGGAAAAATATTGAATATGAATCTTTTTAATTTATATTTTGCATATTATTCTATGTTTTATTATTATTTATCTTTTTATTTTTTTATTTTTGAATCTTCTTCAAATTGTGAACCTGAATCAAACAAACTCTTTTTATTTGTTTTTATTTAATCAATTAAATTACTGACTATCGTTTTGGTATTTATCAATACTTTGGTTATTTCTTGCTGTTTCGTTTAATAAAAAATTATTTAAAGTCTTGTATATAAACTTTTTTTTTATATACTAAAGTGGGTGTATTATTGCTGATTGTGGTGCTATATCATCAATGTCTAGATTTTCTGTCTTCAGCTTCAGATCATTGATGCTAATGGCTTTGCTTTTTGGAGATGCTATATGATTTGATTTTTCCGGAGTTGTATAAATGTTACCATTCATTGGCTTCAATGCTAATCTTTGTGTTGTTTTTGCTATTGCCAAATGTCTTGTCTTCATCTCTTCCAGCAATTCATCCACCTTTTCCAAGTTCTCCTCATCATGAACTAAAGTCTTTATCAACTTGCTTATACCAACATTAAATTGTGGGTTGGATTGTTTATTGTTTGAAAGTGTCTTAAAGTTTATATCTTGTCTTAAATACGTGTTTAAGCTCTTGTTTCTACTCATCAAATCACTCAAGTACATTTCAGCAACTAAAGTTTGTGTCAGTAATTTGAGTTGTGGATAATCATCCCATATGTCAAATATAAAAAACCTTACAAAGTGCTCTATATTTGTTGATAGATTAGAAGTATACTCAGTGGACCAATTATCAAAGTACGTTAGTTGTAGCTCAACACTGTTCAAGTATAAAATTCTTCTATGTGCATCCACAAATATGTGCTCATAGCAACCTAAGCTACCAGAACTCGCTTCTGAAGTTAAAAATGACAACTGTTTGAAATAATATATCTCTAAGAATCGCATCTTTGCTAGTACTTGATGTAGCTTTATGTTAACATCCATGTCCACTTCCAAATTATTGTAACAATCCAGTGTGATTTGTATCAATCTTTGTAACAAAAAGATACAAAAATTGATAGATTCAAATTTAACACTTGATGATACTATATTATGATACTTAGTCTTGGAGTTCCAAATGTCATGTTTGGTTAGTGTAGGTAAATTTGGTAAAATTTCCTTATAAAAGCTCAAAGGTAAAAATGTGGTAAACTTTTCAAAGTTAATGTTGTCTACTTGTTCCATATTGTGCAATATAAGTATACTTTTACACATCTCCAATACTGTTACAAATGTGTAGTTGCTTTTCATAAATTTACTAGAAAGAATATTGTGTATATTTAGAATGTCTATGTACTCTCCATGTTTCAAGTACTCTATAAGGAACGATATCCCATGAGATAACAAAGTTATAAAATGCTGATTATGCTGGAAATCCTCCTCTGCATGATCAAGCACTTCCATTATGGGTATTAAGCTGAGTATTAGCTTCAGATTTGTCTTTTCTCTATCATCACTAACGTTATTTTTCTCAACAAAGTACTTGAGAAATTCATTTTCTGTTAGCTCAGCATAATGTGTAATCAAATCCAAATCTTCAACTTCAGTCAATACTGATTTGTCACTCAAAAGCAATGGTATTTGCTTTGTTAAAAAATATTTCTGCAAAGGTGTTGTTTCAAGTAACTCTATATTTTTCATATTAATGCAATCATTCAAAGCAGAAATTTCCCAGAATACAGGGTGATCCTCATTCAAAAAATGGTCCTTATCAAATGAATGAAGATCAAAAGATAACCAAAAATCACAAATATCAAATATCTGAGAGTATTTGTTCATAAACAACTTATCAACCTCCCTTTTGTTGATACCATCGCTGTTAATAAACATGGAGCTTATGGTTTTGTTGAAGCTTATGGGGCCTACAAACCCCTCAGTAAGAATGGGAATGTTCAACCCTTTAAAGCATATTGGAATGTAGTCATGCATGTTCTTAATGTAAAATTGAGCAATCAATAGAACAATGACTATATCCTTCTTGTACAACTTCAAGTACAAATCCTTTATGATTTCTGAGTATTGGGATTCATCCTCCATCTTCTCACTAAGTGAGTCCTTTTTCATATTCACTAAAAAGTTTAGTAGTAAGTAGAGTTTAGACTTTATTACGTTTATGTTTGTACATGTTTTTAAACTATCCAAAGTTTTGTTTATAGTTGATTTATATTTCAATGATAGAGCTATTTGTCTCTCATGTTTGGGTCTAGCCATCCCGTTTAAAAAAAATATATAGATGTTTATCTTATTAGCTGTTTTTTTTTTTTTGGCAATTCTTTAGGTAATCAATTTGAGTCTTTAACTAATTAAATTGGCCAAAGATCAAGAAGAAAGATGATTATCTTGAAAATAAGTTTTTATGATAGGAAAATCTGAAAAAAAAAAAAAAAAAAAATGGAACACGACAAAAAATAAAATCTTTTAAATTGGAATACTTATCTACGAAAAGAAAAATATATATTCAGTTATATCAATAGAAATAATAATAATTAATATCAAAAACAAATAATTATATTATCCAAAATAAAAATGTCACAATCTAAAAAATGCTTGCTTATAATTGATATGCAATACGACTTCATTAATGGAAGTCTTAAGGTAGATGAAGCAGAACAAATCATACCCTCAATAAGGAACTTGATTAACAGTGAACAAATGAAATTTGATTTGATTGTCTTCACAAAGGACGACCACCCAAGAGATCACATTTCATTTGCCTCAAATCATAGAGATAAAAAGCCTTTTTCAGAATACACATATACAAGTGAATCAAACGATAACAATAATTTCAAGAGTTTGTTGTGGCCAGACCATTGTGTAGTCGGAACTAAGGGGAATGAAATACATGAAGATTTGTTAAAAGAAATTACAGATAATAAAATCAATGGAGTGGAAACATTGGTTGTTGAGAAAGGTACGCAGTCTAATAGAGAGTTTTTTTCTTGCTTTGATGATGTATTGAATGAAGAGCATACTGATTTAGAAAGAACACTCAAGAGTAAAAACATCCAAGATGTGTATATTTGTGGATTGGCATATGATTATTGTGTATACAATTCAGCCTTAAGTAGTTCGACATTAGGGTTCAAAACTTTCATCATAGATAATATGTGCAAAAAAATAGATAAGAACTGGGAACTTGACAATAATAACATTGAGAAGATAACTTTATGAGATGATGAGATCATGACAATCTTCAAGAAGGGGGGGTTTTTTTTTTTTATTTCTTGAGTATTTAAGGAATTTGCCCTAGAAGGTTTTGGCACGGTTTAATATCAATTTTTCTTCTTCTTTTTCTTTTTCGTGTTATTTTTAGTACACAAGATTTATTTTTTTACTTTTTTTTTTAATTTTTTTCTTTTACAAAATTATTTAAAACTCTCAAGTTCTATAAATAAAACTAAACAAAGACTTCTTATATCAATTAAACAAATCTCATTACAATGAAATATGATAATGCAAACTCATAATTCTATACTAAAATTAAAATTCTACTGGTGATTGAAATGTTAAATATTTTTTATTTTTCTTGTGGTTATATATCTGAAACAAAATCAACACGTTAATCATTTGAGTATAACTTAAATCCATTGTAGATATATGTCCCCCCATTTTTTTTTTTTTTTTTAACTTTTAACATCAATAAAACACTCTGACTGATCTAATATAATTCTAGAGTGAACTTTTTACTTTTAATTGTTTACTCAACAAGTATAGTTCTGCCAATATATACTTCTTAAAATTTGGTTTTTTTTTTTTTTTTTTAACAGGGAAAACGTGTTATTTGAACAATACCCAAAAAAAAAAAAAAATTCTTTTCAAAAATCAAAATTAATCTTACCCTTGTTATTTCTAATATATATTTCTATGTTATTTTATAAATTCTTAAAATTGTTGAAATTTACTTTTAAAAACCAATGCTATCTATTAAGAAATTTCGTGATTTAATAAAGAGAAATTCAAAAGCTTTGAATATACTTATCCTTTGTCTGGTGGGATATTATTTCATCATATTCAATCCATTTTCAACTTTAGGAAAACAAAAACCTGAAGTATCACATTATTTTCTTCCTAAATCATTAAATGCGGAATCACCTCTTTATAAACCAATAACATTTGATTTTTTCAAAAATAAAAACAATGAACTTGATCTGAGAAGCTTGATGGATTTGGAGTTCCCTTATGATCCATTATCCTCAACCCCAAAATTCATATGGCAAACACATAAAAATAATCCGGACACAGATCCTAATTTTAGAGAAGATCACAAGCTATACATGAAGTCATGGCAAAAGAAGCTCAAGTATGATGCAAGAATACCTTTGGATTCTCCACAAAATGGTCTTAAGTATTCAGACCCTAAAAACAATGAGTGGATCTATTATTACTTGAATGATGAAGATGTCAACCACTTTGTTGAGACCACTTTTGCCAATCTTGAACCAATAGTATGGGCATTTAAGACATTGCCTATAGGTATATTGAAAGCCGATTTTTTTAGATACTTAATTGTCTATGCTAGAGGAGGGATTTATTCTGATGTTGATACAACACTCATGAAGTCTTTGCCAGACTGGGCTGGTAACAATTACCAATTCATTGAAGAGCTAGTCAAAGACCCAAAGGATAGATTTGATTACAAAGGTCCTGATACAACAGAGGAAATGCCTCCCGCCTATGAGATGCTAAATACCCCTGGATTGGTTGTTGGGATTGAAGCCGATGCCGATAGACCTGATTGGGCTGAGTTTTTTGCCAGAAGAGTCCAACTGTGCCAATGGACCATACAAGCCAAACCGGGACATCCTGTTCTCAGAGAATTGATCTTAAACATCACTAGCACCACATTGGCAAGTTCCAAACTGGTAAGCTCAAGTATGAAATCTAGAATCAAGTTTGATAAAGATCATCTTCATGAGTACAAAATTCAAAATAGACACAAGCTTTTCCCAAGCAATGACCAAAAACATGCTAAGAATATAGACGGTACTGATATCATGAATTGGACTGGCCCTGGTGTCTTCACTGATACTATATATGAGTACTTGGAATACTTGATCAACAACTACAAGCATGTCAATATTTTCAACAAGAACTTGAATATACCACACCATGAGGGTGATGACGACTCTAGAAAATCCACCCAAAAATTCAAGGCAAGAATCATGGAAAGCTTTCAAAAACTCAGAATAGATTGGGGCTTCTATTCTTTAATGCAGCGTCCAATTTTGCTTTCTGATATTGCCATTCTTCCCATAACCGCCTTTTCCCCAGATGTGGGGCATATGGGTGCAAAATCATCCAATAGTGAAGATTGTTATGTGAAGCATCACTTCAGTGGTTCTTGGAAAGGATAATTACAATAATATATTATGTGCAGATTTATTTTACCCTTTTTTTTTCATTTTCTTTTTTTGTTAAAAGCATTTAGTTTGATTTTTAGCTTTTCTTATGAATCACAGAGTTATCTATATATGAATAATTATATTATCATCTTTAACAAACAAAAAAAGGATAATGGCAAATATTTATTTATATAAAATATGTCACATAATAATACATTTAGTTGATTTCTTTTTCTTTCCTGAAACTGTATTTCTCCTTTTTTTATAAGTTTGATTGGGATTATTTACTGTAGCCATGTTCTCGCCTAATTTGTTATTTCCTGAATTCATTATCGATGATTGAGATCGAGTATTTAAATTGTTAGTCACATTCTGCTTTTCTAAACCTTGGCTAGCAGGGCCCAAATTGGATGGACCTATTTGTGATCTTGATCTCATGTGTCCAGACATGATCAAAGTATTCTGTGATAAATTCACTGGTCTTTTAAATGACTCTATGCTATTTTCATGTAAATTGTTGGAACTCATATTAACACTTGAAGCTGAAGATTGCATGTATGGTTTTGACTTGTTGGAGCTATAGTATATGCCATCAAAGTTCTTAGGCTGTTTCAACTCAATCTGTTTTTTTTGATCATTAATTTCCTTTCTAATGATCTGTCTTACCAAATCTATAAATACCTCATCAACATTGTTACGCAGCAAGGCAGAGGTTTCATAAAATGGTATCCCACCCCAAGACTCAGATAAATCTATTCCGTCTTGTATGGATACTTTTCTTTCCATGTAATTCAAATCTGCTTTATTACCAACCAAAACCATTAGACAATTTTCGGTGGATCCCTTTATTTTCAAAATTTGTTCTCTTAACTTTATCAACTCCTTGAAGGAATTTTGATCGTTCACTGAATACACTAGCAAAAACCCATCACCATTCTTAATATACAACTCTCTCATTGCTGTGAACTGCTCTATACCTGCAGTATCAAGAATTTCCAGTTCTACTATTCTGTTGTCAATATTAATAATCTTGTTGTACGAATCCTCAATAGTTGGATCATATGAATCTATGTACTGAGATGATATGTATTGAACAGTTAAACAAGATTTACCGACACCACCTGCACCCAATACAATCAGTTTATATTCACGCATTATTTATAGTGATTTATTCAAAGTACAATTATATTTTTTAAAAAAAAAAATAAAGATATATATTTAGATGTTAACAGTTCTTTAACTGATTCTGGTCATTTTCAAGTTTTTATTTTCTATTATTCAACCACAACATGATTATGCTTCTAAAATGTAACTTTAAAAGTTAATAGATCAAAACAGATCTATAGTTAAAAAATTTTTTTTTTTTCTTTAAAAAAAAAAACACGTTCATCAAAATTTATTTCGGTAAAACGCTAATTGATCTAGTCGAATTCTAATGTTTCAAGTTGTCGAATTTTGTTAGTTTATTTTGTTTTGTAAGAAAAATATGAGATCTTAAATTTAATGCTAGAGCTTATTTCTATATGTCAATAACAATATTTTTTACAAACTAAGAATGTACAGAAAACAAAAAAGTCATTTAATGTTTGATAAAGAACTCAACAATATATACATTCGTCTATTAATAAAAGCTTCTCAAGTGTAACCTAGTATTAGTTGCCTTCTTTTTGCACTCTTCTATATCGTTGTTTATATTCTCACTGTCTAAAACATCTAAACTACTAAAGAAATTTAGTACTTCTGTTTCATTTTTAACAAATATACATATAGTTTTTTTGTTTTGAGACACACCAACGGATGGCCAATACTTCAAACTCAGATTAGCTTCTAGTAGCAATGATATGATGGAGTTTGTAATTTGTTCCAATAACTCCAGCTCAGTGTACGCAGTTTTTCCTAATGATTCATGACCTATGTTAGCTGTGGTTACATTTTTCACAAAGAAATCAAGACCTGTCTTTGGATATTCATTAAGGATTATGCAAGTCTCTAAAAACTGTTGTATGAAAAGCTCATAAGTGGACATCTCATTCACAGAGCTAAAATCTTCGAAATTAACATTCACCACTGCTGACTCAACAAATGAGAGTTTGTATGGTTTTATGTATAGTGCAGATATAACAGATAAGTTTTTGTTGTTATTTTCTGATTTGTATAAAACAGATGAATTGGCTGTATTCTTTAAGAAGTTATGTTCCAAACTTATTTCATTCGTTCCGTCATCGTTTTCAATCTCTTTGGAGTTATCTAAATTATTGATCAATGAATTAGCTTGAGTAATATTGATCGCATTGGCAGGACCCAATAGTCTTCTTTTATCTTGTTTGATAGCCATATTATTCAATGGGTTAAATATAGGTTTGTTTGGAAATATGTGTATCCCTTACTATAAACAGAGAGAAAAAGAACAAAAAATCCAAAATTTTTAAATGTTACCCGTTGCTTTATTGTTTTCCCTTTATAGACACATGACCTCTACCTTGTAAATTTAGTTTCTTTTTTTTTCTTCTTTTCTTTTTTTTTTTGTAACTTTCCTACTTCTTAGTTTCCAATTTCTTTTCTTTTTTTTCACAATTTATTTTCAAATTAATTTATGATTACACTATCTTATGGTTACAATCCTATTAAATACAACGTCTTGTGATATAAAACAGTTTCCATTTATAAAAAAGAAAAAAGTTTCACATATACCAAAATATATTGAATTTATTACTCAACCATTACTGCTTAACTGATTTGCTAAAATGGTTTTGAAATCTACATCTGCTAGTGATATTCCAGTATACCAAGTATCAGGTACAAATGTATCAAGATCATTACCAGATTGGATTGCTAAAAAAAGAAAGCAATCCTTGAAATACGATACAGAATATCAACAAAGAATTGAATTGGTTCAAGATTTTTCTTTCCAAGAAGCTTCCAACAAAATTAAAATTACTCCCGATGGACAATATTGTATGGCAACAGGTACTTACAAGCCCCAATTCCATGTTTATGATTTCAATCAATTGTCTTTGAAATTTGAAAGACATACTGATTGTGAAAACATTGACTTTTTGTTTTTATCTAAGGATTGGACCAAATCTGTACACCTGCAAAATGATAGATCTATACAATTTCAAAACAAAGGTGGGTTGCATTATTCTACAAGAATTCCTAAATTTGGTAGATCCATAGTGTATAATGAGGAAAATTGTGATCTGTATGTAGCATCAAACTCATCGGAAATCTATAGATTAAACCTACACAAAGGTCAGTTTTTGACTCCTTTAGAATTAGAAAACAAGGATATAGGTGCCAACCATGTCACACTCAATCCATACACCAACTTGCTAGCTGTTTCCACTGAAGAAAATGTAGTCGAATTCTTTGATCCTAGATCTCGTGGTAGAGTGACAAAGTTGGAAGTTGCCAATGAACTTGAACAATTCTCAACAAACTTCCAAATAACTGCATCTTGTTTTGATAGCAACAACAATGGTTTGAATTTTGCATGTGGTTCTTCAACTGGTTACTCATACATTTATGATTTGAGACAATCGAAGCCAACTCAAATCAAGGATCAAGGTTACGGTTATGGAATTAAGAACATCGAATTCTTGAAGCTTTCTCATACTAATGACATGATTTTGACTGCTGATAAACGTATAGCAAAGATATGGGATCACAGAAATGGAAAGCAAATTTGCTCCATGGAGCCTTCTGTTGATCTGAATGACATTGCACATATAGAAAATACAGGTATGTTCATGACTGCTAATGAGGGTCAACAAATGCATACTTACTACATTCCTCACCTAGGTCCAGCTCCATCATGGTGTTCCTTCTTGGATAACATCACTGAAGAATTGGAAGAAAAGCCATCTCAATCTGTTTATAGCAATTACAGATTTATTACCAAGGCTGATGTAAGCAAGTTGAGTATAGAACACTTGATTGGATCTAAGGTTTTAAGAGCTTACATGCACGGTTACTTTATCGACAATAACTTATATGAGAAGCTTTCCTTGATCTCTAATCCAGATAAGTTCAAGGACATGAGAGAAAGAGAAATCAGAAAGAAAATTGAAGAGGAGAGAGAATCAAGAATCAAGAAAACCTTGGTCATGGAAGATGGTAGAGTTGACAAGGTTAAGGTCAATAAGGACTTGTTAGGTAAGCTGTCCACAAAGAGAGGTGAAAAGGTTGCACAATCATTGTTGAAAGATGATAGATTTGCTGAAATGTTTGCTGATGAGGACTTCCAAGTCGACGAAAACGATTATGATTACAAACAATTGAACCCTGTGCAATCATCCAAGAATGCAACTGCAGAACAAACTGAAAAGCGTATAAGAGCCTTAACTGCTGCTGAAGAAAGTGATGAGGAAAGAATTGCTATGAAGAATGGAAAACAAGAAGAATCAGAAGAAGAATCTAGTGAAGATGAAGAAACAGTCAATGCAAGAGAATCTGCTAAGGAACTGAATGCAAAACAACAAATGAAGATAAAGAAACAATTAAAATCATTGGAAAAGAAAAAGCAAGAAGAAAGAGAATTAGAACTTATTGCCTCCAATGGTGACAAATCCGGAAAGTCTTCTAAAAAACAACAAGAAACATTTGGTTCTCAATTGAATTCAATGAACGATGAATATAACAAACAAAAGGCATCGAGTCAAAATACTATAATAAAAAGAAAACAATTTGGTGAAACAGAAGTCACCTTCATACCTAAATCTGACACAGAAAAGAAAGTACATAAAAAGAAACAAGATGACAATAAGTCTGGAAAGTCTAAACAAGTGTATGAAGGTAGAAGAAGAGCTGGTAAGAACGCTTTTAGAGGTATGTAATTGTATTTACCATATAAATTGAACTAATTTTCTATTTATGTATATGTTATATCCGAAGTATACCTTGTATTTGTTTGTTTTCCACACAAAAAAAAAGTGTCCTTAAAGCTGAAATATTCTCTTACAAAAAAAAAAAAAATATGATACAAGCAAAATTATTTAGCATTAACAACTCTTGTCTAAAAATAAAATAGTAAAGGGGAAAAATAAATCAAAGAAAACATCCCATCATTTATGTATTTTAAATAAAAGATAAGCCCCAAATAATAACCAATTATTAATAATAAAATATATATTCTTTACTGAAGAATACACTCAATAAGAACTTCTTTCATAAAAAATATATGCATAACTAATAAATGGGATTTGCTAGTAAGTTAAGACACAAGGTTGGTATAAGACCACCTAAAGAAATGACATACGAAGAAAACCAAGAATTGTTGGATGATATGGGTATCATGAGGAAAAAAAACGAAGATAAAAGACGAAAAGAGAAATTTGCTGCTTACGGGGCAATGGCAAAAGATCTATCAGTTAAAAGAAACCAAGAACATGCACCTGAAGGTTATGAGCAGTACACAGCAGATGGAGAAACACCTTATGTATACAGAAGAGAACAATCCGCTCCTGAAGACTACAAAGATGAAAAGGGAAAGAACAAAAAGAGTTATGTTCCAGAAGAGGGATACAATCCTTACAAGACTAATGTAATTAAAAAGGATAAATATTCACAGGCACAAGAAAATGGCCCCTCAAGCAATCCATATAGTTCCATGCAAGACCCTGATTATAATCCATACAAATCTTTTGAAACACAGAAAGACTCGGAAACACCAGCTGCCAAGAGCTCATCACCATTCAATTTTGATTATACTCAGGAAAATGATAATCCATATGCATCTGGGAGATCTTATGAACCTAAAGCTAAAAGCAAAGTCAATCCATATGCTGACGCAAGATCAAGCAGAAATGAACCGAAAATTTCAGAGCCATATACCAGTTCTAGGATCAACATGAACCAGAATAAAAAAGATGACAATAAGTTTGACTTCGAAGATACTCAATTGGATAGGTATTCAACCCAAGTTACTGACTTCAATTCTGCCCCTATAAATGAAATTGGTAATTACATACCTGAGGAAGATGATTTTAACGCCAGTATCCATGAAAGTGCTCAAGAATATGTTCAGCAACAGCCAGAATATTTGAATGAGGAATATGACGATTTTAACAGTGCACCAGAAAATCAGGGCTCCAGGTATGTTAGCTTTGAAGAGATGCAAAGACAACAACAAGAACAGCAATTAAGAGAAGAGGATGAAGAAGTTGACACAATAAAAAAACAAATCAGATTTACAAAGCAATCATCTGCAGCTTCAACCAGAAATACCTTGAAGATGGCTAGAGATGCAGAAGTAGCTGGTTTGAACACTTTGGGAATGCTTGGTTCTCAGTCTGAAAAACTTGGAAATGTTGAAACAAACTTGACACTGATGAAAATACACAACAGAGAAGCTGATGATAAGGTATCTGAGTTGAAGAAGTTGAATAGAAGTATTTTTGCAGTACATGTTTCAAATCCGTTTACTTCCAAAAGAAGAGCAAGAGATTATGAACAACGTGTAAAAACACAAAGAGAACTTGATAAGCAAATGCAAATGGACGACAGAAAGAGGTTAGAAGATTCTACGAACGCTATAGGGCATACATTAAGCTCTACTTACAAGGAACATAATAAAGATTTGAATGGTGAAAATGTTGGATTAAAGGAAAGTTACTCTAAAGCTGAAATTCTAAACAAAAACAAGAAGTACATGTTTGAAGGAGATAGCGAAGATGAGGATTTAGAAGTGGAAATAGATAGAAACTTGAATGAAATTGGAAAGATTAGTGGCAGATTGAAAAAAATAGCGTTGTCACAAAGTGAGGAAGTTGAAAAGCAACAATCAAGATTAAATCAAATTGAAAATGATACTGATGATCTGGATATTAAACTATATTGGAATACCAAGAGAATGGCTAATATCAAGTAGTTTATTTTTGGGTTATCAATTATATCTTTTTTTTTTTTTTTGTATCTTGCCTACATATTAGTAAAAGTGTAATATATATTAACGCGGCTAAAATCTTGGATCTTTCTCAAACTGGAATAATTGATCAAAGAGTGTTTTTTTTTATTGACATAAAATATGATAACTCAATTATTTTCTTTATTAGCAATCAAAGAATATATCTATAGATAATACTTCAAAGACCAATATTAAAATACATATACAGCAAAGATAAACTTATTTTCATTTTTTTTTTTAATTGAAAAAAATTAAGATGGCTAAAGCAAAAGCAGGTGAGAAGTTTACTGATACTGAGATTAGCAAAATCTTATTGGACTATTTTAATAAGCAAATGAAGCCATATGCTATTAACGATATACTCAATAATTTAAACTTGATGTCCTATAAAAAACAAGTTGTATCTCTTTTAGATCAGCTTACCATTGACCAAAGGTTGGTTTCAAAACCGTTTGGAAAGTCGCAAGTTTGGATATTTGCATTACCTAGTGATGAAGGTGCTGAGAGTGTGACAAGTGCTGACAAAGGTGAAATAAGAAAAAAATTATCTATAATAAACAAAACGATAATAGAACTTACAGTACAGAAAAAACAGTTATTAGCAAAAAAGCATATATTTTCACAGTTTGTTCAGGACCCAGCTATGTTGAAGAGAGATATAGATGATACAAAAGCTAGTATCAACAAAAAGTTATTGCTAAAAGAAGAACTATCAAAAAAAATTCTAGACATTAAAGATACTAAAACGAAAGATGACTCTGACTTTAAGGAGATAAATGCAGTCATGAAACTAGTTAAGAAAAATGCAAAGTTACTACTTTCTGTTGAGAGTGTACTTAAGAGCACTATTTTAACGCTCTCTCCTGAATTATCAAAGAAAACACTAAACAGATTTTTAATTGATGAAATTGGATGTGAAGCAGTTGTCTTTGATTCTTAAAAAGCTTAAGTACTCATTTCTATGCGTATTATCAAAATGTTATCGGTTATCAACGGTATGTAATACAGTGCCTAACTTCAAAGGTTAGACAATTATATAAAAGTTTTGAAAGTCTTATTATATCAAATGCAAATGTGGTCTGATTTTATCGTTTCCAAAAGAAAGAAAAAAATTAAGTTTACTGCTGAAAAAAAAATGAAAGGCAAATTTGGTATGTTACATAAAGCTCAAATTTGCTCATTAGGGGATTGCCGAACAATAAAATGTCTACCGCTTAGAAAAGTTATTGATAAAAAAAAAAAAAAGGGACTTTTATTCACAGCTGATAAGAGAAACTCACTTTTATTTTTCAATTTCAAAATATTACTGACATAAAAAAATCAATTTTGCAATATATAAAGAGATGTTGTTTCTTCACTATGAAAATAATTCATGTATTTTTTTAAATTGTTTTAGCTTCCAAATATTACAAATTTATTAGAAATGAAACAAATTGACCATAAACCAAACAACATAAACATATTAATACTAAATCAAATACAAAATGGCTTACAGCTACTTAGAATCTTCATGCTACGGAAAAGACAACGTCAAATTCTTGAAAGTTGTTAAAAATCCTGAAAACCAAAAAGACCATGAAATAATGGAATGCAATGTTCAAGTTCTTTTGAAAGGACAGCTTGATGTGTCCTACACAGAAGCTGATAACAAAGTTATTGTACCAACTGACACAGTTAAAAACACCATTTTGGTTTTGGCCAAGAAAAACAAAATTGATACTATAGAAAGTTTTGCTTCCTTATTGGCTTTACATTTCACTAAAAAGTATTCACACATTACAGGTGTTTCTGTTAAAATTATTCAACAATTATGGAATAAATATCACGAGCACTCTTTTATTCATGGAGGTGCAGAAACTAAAGAAGTCGAATTGGAATATGATGAAACCAAACCAAAAGAATATAAGTTGGTAACAACTTTAAAGGGATTAACTGTTTTGAAGAGTACTAATTCAATGTTCCATGGTTTCAATGTTTGTGAATATACCACTTTAAAGCCAACCAACGACAGAATCCTTTCTACCGATGTTTTGATGAAATTGGAATACGATGCTTCAGAATTAGGCTCCTTAGAAACTGTTTTAGAAGGATCTAAGGACAAGTTATTTACTGATGTATTTAAGAACTGTAGAGATACAACTCTAACCATCTTTAAAAATGAAAACTCTGCTTCAGTGCAAGCAACTATGTTCAATATGGCTACCAAGATCTTAGAGGATAACAAGGCTGCCAAATTTGTTACTTATGAATTACCAAATAAGCATTACATACTATTTAACTTGGAATGGTTTGATGGTGAAAAGAACGACAATGAACTGTTTTATCCAGCTAGTGATCCAAACGGGTTGATTAAGTGCACTGTTGGAAGAAACTAATACCAAAAAAATTCATTTTTATAAAAATGGAGGATATATATGAGAGTGATAGACTAAATTTCTATTAGCATCATAATATATTCATGGTCAACTATTTACAATTGTTATATACAAAATCTAATTTGAATTTAGAAGATATATTACTAAAGAAAATATGTATTGTTAAAAAACAAATCAAATACAAAATCTCTTACCTTCAGTATTTATAAGTTAATATTTTATGATTATATCATTCTTTATAATATACGTACAAAAGACTCTCCCCTATGGTAACTAGCCTATTATCTTTCTCCACCAGGAGGTTTTTTTGTTTTTTTTATATACAGAATCTTTGATGGATTGATCAAATGTCTTTATGGTGTACTTTTGAGGTCTCAAAACCCATTGTGGTTTAACCTTTAATAAGTACTTGTAAATAGGTGGAGTAATGGCAGCGGTTATCGGAAGTCTTATAAAAATCAGAGATTTATGTATACCATAAGCAATCAAGATCTCTTTGAATAGGTAGTTGTTAACCACTTCATTGGAGTATGTTTTGACAGTTTCATAAAAGGATGTTTCTCTGTTGATGGCATCTGCATCGGCATGTGCCTTTTCACGTTTCTCATTGGCTATTTTCCTTTTGTTCTCAAACTCCTCATGAATTTGTACTTGATCTTTGTATTCAAATCCTAAACTTTTCTTCAAGTCATTATATTTCAAGTAGAGAGCTTCTTCTCCTATACTGTGAAGAACACCAAAGCAAATTGCAAAGTCAACAGCGCCGATTAAAAGATAAGTGGCAAGAGATGTGTATCCATATTTAGCTATTAGTCCTTTGATTCCAGTTGCTGGTTTTTGTGCAGCTGAGTTGATCTTTGATGACATTGATCTTTTAAGCATAAAAAAGTGTTTAGGCATTGTGGCCCTACGTAAGGCTATCATACTAATTTGGGTGTTGTATTTTATCTTTATGACTAATGGTTATAGCTTTACTATAATGTGTGGTAATTAAAAGTTATATAAGATAAAACTTTTCTTTAAAGAATACAAATCCGTTATCTAATGATCAAAATAATAGTTTAAGGTGTATTGGTATGATATTATAAACGAGTTTTTTTTCAAAAAAAAAACAATAAAAATACTAACAAAGTTTCAATTTGTCAAAAGATGTAAAGGAGGAGAAAACTAAGCTGTTTTGAATCAGCATGGATTTTCTTTTTTTTTTTTTCTTATAAGAATTTTTATATGTATAGAAAAAGGAGCAAGAGAAAAACTTCGATTTTATTCTTACTCTTATTAAAGGTGAGTAAAACTTTTGGGAAATAATAAACAATACCATGCAGATAATCAAAGGCTTCAAACAATAACAGGTATGTAACATAAGGTAAGTATCTGTCTGCAACTATGTACCCAAGTTTACTTCTAAGTTATTCTTCCTATAAACAAAATTACATTGGCCTGCGGTTATCTAATCTGCCATCCAGAAGTTCACGTGATAAGCATTAACAGATTTCATATATTAAATAATCTCTCAGCAAAGATGATCACAGATCATTTTCTTGAAGAAATGAATTAAATATGTCACCTATGTATTTGAAAATGATGATTCCTAGTTTATACCATGGCATATATACTTTTTTTTGTAAGAATAAAATAGATCATCTTTTTCTACCTTCACTCAATGCCTTGTTTCTCTTCTCTTTTCTTCTTAATCTATCAATTCTTTTTTGGTTTAATCTTTTATGCAGAAGTTCTAATCTTTCTTTTTCTATTTTCTTTTGTTCTCTTTCCTTTCTAGCATTCAACTTTTGTAGTTTGAGGTCTTGCTTTTCTTGTTTCATTTGTGCAAGCTTGTCTTTAAACTCCTTCTCCTTCAATGCTTCTTCTCTCTTCTTTTCCCAAGAAGTTTTTTTTGTTATAGCATTGTTAGGTTTTAATGATTTGGTTACTTTGTAAGCCTTCCAAGTTCTGCTACTTTTATTAATTCCGTCCATTTTGTATTATGATGTACTTATAAGCTCTGTTAATGTAGTTTTTCTTACTGATATATATTGTTTGAGTATGTAAGAGTAATAAAGATTTATAATGAAAAATGGCTTATTAAAATACTATTTTTTTGTTTATTATTCACAGTCTCCTCGGTATATTTCGATAAACAAAAGGAGTTTCATCTAAAGATTACTTTTATATATCATTTTTTTTGATGTATTTTCTTTATTTATGATAGCTTTTAGAAAATTTTCTAAGAAAAAAAAAGAGAAGATTCCTCAAAAAGGAAATTTCATTCTATGATATGACTCTCCATGCAAATGTAAATTTCTTTTTTTTTTTCTTATTTTTCTTTGGGGGAAGCTTCAATTCTTTGCTCCGATGAACTCCTGCGTGAATATTTTAAACGCATAGTTAATACTTAAAAGATTGGCACCACCAAATATAAAAATCATATTACATTTATAATTTATAGAAATATCTACAAGAACCTAGTTGCTAATTATTATCTTAATTTTTTGAATACAAAATATGCTCAGAAAGATTGCATGTCGTTTGAATGCGAAGTTGATTGATAAGAGATTTGCCAAAAATAAGGCACATAAGTTTGAAATATTAAAAAATTCACCAGAAGCAATAGAAGAATATGTTACCAAAAAATCAGAAATGAAAGATTTTTATTTAAAAAAGCTATGTGGTCCTGAAAAACTGGAACTATTATCCATCAATAATGATCAATTGAAAAATAAAATATCTGCAATCAAAGACGTTTTGCTACTGAATGAGGGTCAAAAGCAAATGGTACTTGTTGATTGGGAGAATTCACCCAATAGTTTAGCTAAAATGTCTGAGATTGGTGTAAACTGCTTACTGACCAATGAGACTATTGATATTAAAGATCTACCAAAGATTACTGTCTTATTGGATCATGTTCCTTATCCAACTTTAAAAAAATTGACAGAAAATATCATGAAAAGGTACACTGATTCCCATCTTCCTATGCCTCTCACAGTATATGAAAATCTGCTACTAAACTACAAGCAAATAAATGAAAATGTGTCCACAGCTGTATCTCCAGAAGCTATAATAAATGATATATTGACTTTATTGGATTTTAGAAATCAAGAAGTTGAAGCCAAGATGGGTTCTGTGTTGCCAGGTCTTGATGGAGATGGGGAACTTGCTAAAAAAGATATTTTTGAAAACATTTTGAAACAATTTCAAATTGCTTTGAATTTTAAAAAAATGGCTTCTCCTGTCTTAAATGATACCATCAGTGATGTTGCATTTGAAGGTGATAAATATGATGTGACATTTGATCAGTTTAATTTGGTGTTGAAGAAGCTAACTACAGGTTTCGGTCAATGCGAGCTCAGACCTATTCATACAGACATACTGAAAATCTTGAGTCATTTTAATAAAGATGACTCCCAGTTTTCTGTTTTTTCACATATGAAATTTTTATCAGTTAGGAATAATTCCCCAGATGAACGTGCATATGGTAGCTTACTAGACACATATATTAACAAAAAAGAAGTTTTCAAATCAATAGATTTAGTGGAAGAATATAAAGCAAATATGATGGAACATTATGATTCAATATATTTGATGAACATAGGATTCAATCAATTCATAAAGAAGAAGATTCCTCTGTTGCCATTGCATTATCAAGATTCAAATCATTTCGATAATTTACATAAGCTACTTGAAGAATTGAAAAATAATAGGGGCTTTTCGGATAGTGAGATATCAGAGTATTATATGGGGCTGCCTATTGACTTGAGAATCAAGCTTGTAAAGGCTATTATTGAAACTCTAAAATCTCCAGCTTTTAATGCCACTCAAAAAGAAGATACTTTACTAAATCTCAAGAAAAAAGCTTGGTATGTTTGTTATGGTATCATTCAGGAGCTTTCATTGCCGAATGATGTTTATGTTTCTAAAAAAGTTTTGTTGGATAGTCCAGAAAATAAATTAACTTCAGGGCTATCAGTTCCACAAATAGACCATATTTCAACAAGAAAAGATAGCACAGAAAGTCAAGAAGTTTTACCTGAAAAAAACTATTCTTTTAATGAAGTGATACAACTAAATAAAGTAACTGAAGACTTCGGTTTTAAATTCACTAATGTATTAATTTCTCTAGCATCTATTGATAAAGATATTGATTTTGCTAGAGCATTATATTCAAATTTCTTTAATGAAATAATTAAACCGAAACTAAATGCATCATCTGGTATAAATAATACTTTTGACTACAAGCAACGTGAATTGTGGGCTGAGATATTTGCTCTATTAATGGAAAGCTATGGAAATCATTTCAACATTGTGAAAAATATTGATACACAAACAAAGGCGACAATTGATAGTATTTTGAGTCAAGGAATTAAAGTCAATAATGGAGTTATAGCTGGATTTACAAAATTATATAAACAGGATTCTATTATAAATGCTATCAGAAAAACTATAATGAATAGCTCCTTCAGTCAAGTGAATAACAGATCTAGCTGTGTTTCTGATAAACTGAAGTCTGATAATATCGGCTTTTTATCAGTCTCCAGTATAGAAAAAGATGAATCAATGAGATTATCTGAATCAAAGACCGTTATGGAGTCTCACTATTTCAATTTTAGAGGTAAAAACAAACTAGATGCTGAAACAAGTCAGGTTCCGGAAGCATTTGTTGAGCAAGTAAGAGTTATTGCCGATATGGAAAATGATATGGAAGCCTTGAATAATTTGCAGCTTTTATTCTTTGCCTGGTACGTTAAGCACTGTGATAGCGGCTTTATCAATAATAACATGACTAAAGAGGAATCTATATTGAAGTTTGTAGAAGTACCAATGAACATGAAAAACGACTTTGAAGAATACAAAAATAGAATGAATTCTTTCTTCATAGATTTCACAAAAGTGTTCAAAATGCTAACTGATTTAAAAAATACAAATTCTCCTGAAACGATTAAAGCGCTGTATCTTGAAACTTTTAAATCGTGGAAAGCACAAAATGTCCTCAATAGCCAAATCACATATAATATACTCAACCATGATTTAGGATACATAGCGCACACATGGAATGAACAATCTTCCCTAAAGAACTTGAATTTGTTTAAAAAATCTATTATGAAAGGTAAACCAGTCGAAATGGCTTTGTCAAAAGCAGAGCATGATTTTTATAACAGCTATACATTAGCCTTGTTATTTAATGATATGGGATCTGAAGGTTTTAAATTCATAGAGCAAACCAAAGATACAGTTAATTATAATGCCCAAACGTTGAGATATTATGAAATTTTTTTCTTTGAAATTGAAGACATGATAAAAGTCAGTAAGATTATGGAGCTTAAGAAAATTATGAAAAATAGATTGGGTGTTGTTGAACATTAATTGCTTATGATGTAGATTGCCACATATTACATAATCAAATAAAGCAAAACACTCACAATGTGATTAAATAACAAATGTTACTACAACAAAATATATAAAAATAAATATGTACACGGTTATTCTTGTAAATAACAAATAAATAAGCTTTTTAGTTTACTTTTTTCATCGTTTTATTGTTTCTATTGCTATCACTATTTACAGTTTTTCGTAAACATTCAAGCTGCAGATAATGCAATACTCTCTAGTTCTTTAATTTGTAATTTCTTACAAAGCTTAATGCCTTTCTGTATTCAGCTTTAGAAAAGGTCATTTGTTCTTTATTTTTATCATTCATTTTTTCTTCTAGTCCTTTCAAAGTGACTTTTATAGCCAATTTATCTTCAAGAGATACATCTTGTCCATTATCCATAGCTTTGTTGATTTCATCTAGATTTTGAATCAATTGTTCATGTAGCAACTTAGTTTCCTCCTTTTTTAAAGCAATCAAAAACTTTTTAAGTTCAATATAATCTGTTTTAGAAGCTGCTCTTCCACTGACTTTCTTGGTGAAGCCATCATTATCATGAGGCCAGCAATCGTTTTTTCTTGCCTTTTTGAGATCTTTATACGTGATTCTATCCATTTTTGATTTACCTATAGCCCACTTTTCAATATTACCAGAAGGTGCACACAGAGCCATATCAATGTGTTTCTTGTTAAGCTTGATGTTCAAAATTCTTGGGTATTCTGAGGAATTCTTCCCAATAGAACCAACAGGGTAAATGTTAGTATGGTTTTGTTGGGCATCGTTTCTGGCTTCATTTATGTTAGCGATCGCAGCCGGGTCATCAGAGCTTCTTTCCACAATTAAATAAGAGTAACTGTGTATGGCAAAATTGTCTTGAAATTCTCTACCAGAGACAATTTTTCTTTTAGAATCCTTATTTTTAAATTCACTACTTGATGGTGTCATATTAATTTTACCACGCATTAGTTCCATATAGTACTTTGGAAGTATTACTTTTTTTTGGTTTGTGCATGATTTCATTGTTTTTCCCCTTAGATGATGAAGCTTGTAATCATAAAGTTGTAAAGGACAAGAACCATGATGGGAGCAAGGACCTAATATAGTATAATAATGACTGGTTTTCATTACATCGGCGTCATTATCTTCAGTGTCTTTTTCAGAAACAATGCTGGAAAAATAATACGGGCGAGGTATTTTCCCACCGGTTTCTAAAGGGTGTTGATTTGGCTTAATAATATTTTCCCTAGCTTGTGCTATAATTTCAAAGCCAAATGGATTGCCTTTCTCAATTAATACCAAATGACCATTAGGTGATAATAATTTAAGATTACTTTTTATATTCTTAGTTACATTAGCAGTATACAACTTTTCATTATTAACCAAAGCATGCTCTAATATAATTAAGTCATATAAAGGTTTACTTTTGATTAAACTGTCGATGGTATCAGGGGCAGATGGCTGTTTATTTAAAAAGTTGGTCCATGGTGTAGATTTTTTATTTGTGCTGAAGCTGTCATTACCATCCAAATTTTTGTCTTTCTTCATTCTGTAAGTGGACAATAGCATTTTTGCTTTAACACTCATTTCTTCGTTTCCAAGGCAATGAACATCAACTTGTAAAGGATTGTAGTTAACATCTTCTTTCATAATCTCATGCAATGCTATGATACCAGTGGCTGGCCCATTTGTAACATTTAGTATCCTTTTGGGGCTGAATACTTTGGATTCGTTTCTGCTATTGATTTTTTGCTTAAGCTCAGATAAAGCTTGGTAGTTTGATGCGTAGTCCCTATGAAATTGAGATGCAATGTAAAAGCTAGCTTCTTTAGGTTTAGAAATGGGTCTTATTAAATTATTTTCGTTGGATAAATTATCATCTATAAACGTTTTTAAATTTTGTTTGAATACTCTAATGTTTCCATATTTGAATATCATGTCTTGAATAGAATTTGCAACATGGAAAGGTATAGAAATTGTCTTTGATTCACTATTATATTTATAGGTTAGCGTCTTTTTGTGTATACTGTCATCACGATTTTCATTGTCTCTCTGGTCTCGAAAGTTAAAGAAGTCTTCTCTAGATATAACTGAAACGTCTTTATATGATGTTTCATTATCATCAACCACAAAACCTGCCATACCAGATGTTTTATCATTCTTAAAGTCACCACTGTTAGAATTACATCTGATAAGATTCAAATTAGATAGAATATAATGTCCTTTCTTGTTACTAGTAGCAAGACTTTTGTATTTCAAAGCTCTTCTAGTCTGTGGTAGATACATTGGTGTTGGTGTGTGGTATTTTCAGTACTTTACGAAACAAAATAAGTTAAAGCTTAATCAGCTTTATAATTGAACTTTTTTCTTTTTTTTTCTTTTTTTTTTTTCGATATTGTTCTCAGTAAAACATGAGACAAAACTAGAAAAAAAAGAAAAAAAAAAGTGAGAATATTAAATGCATATAGATTTAGCAAATGCTACCAGAATACTAGACTAACGTGTATATGAACTATACGTGGTATTTTTTAGTTTGCTGATATTAAAAACTTCAAGAAACTTGACTTTACAAATATCTGGATTAAGAGGAAATAAATAGGCAGGAATCTACTAATACGTACAAAAATTCAATTTATGTATTCCCAGTTATTTTACTCAAAACAAAAAGATCATAATTCAATCAACCACATTTGTCATTATTACATGAATGATACCTTTATAATTACTTGAAGAACCTTTATTGCTTAATAGATCTTTGTTCGCATTGTTGTCCCCTTTCTTTTAATAAATGATATAAGCTTTTTGATTTGAAAATGCTAAGGTGATAATAAAAAAGATGATATAAAAAGTTTCAAATGTAATGAGCAACTCCAAAACAATATTTAAGAAATTTTGTCTTCGTAACCTAAAAAGAATTAATTTATGTGCCACAATTTTCATTATTATTACACAATAAGTTTTGATTAATTAATTAAAAAAGTCAAAACTAAATTCAAAAAAATGCTCCTTCCGCGGATCGAACGCGGGACCTACAGATTTTCAGTCTGGCGCTCTCCCTACTGAGCTAAAGAAGCAAATTAAATTTGTACAAACAAAAATTTTGTTTAATAAACTATAAATCATAAACTATATATTCATTTTAAGGTAAAGTTAAAAAGTTTTAATTCAGTTTATTTTTTGTAAATAATCACCATGTATGATCTTTTAGGTATTATCTGTTTACAATATTTCAATATATAATATTTACTATGAATATGTTTTCTTTTAATTTCCACATCATAGATTTAAAGTTAAACAACACTTAAAGCGTTTTGTATGTAGAAGTGATTACCGACAGTGACAAAGAAACTTGTAGTTAACATATTGAAGATCATATAAAGGTGATTAGAAATTACAAAATGAACTTTTAATTTCTCTAGGTAAATAAAAAAAATTACAAAAGTTGAGTTAATTAAATTTTATCAAGTATTAAAGATTTTTGATGTTGTTGTTAAAATTACAGTGATTCAATATAAAATGTGCTCGAACTTCATCAAACAAATTTAGCAATACTATTAGTTGATCTGATTGAAGCCCTAACTCCCATATAGAAATTGTATACAGAGTTTTCTCTAAGCTTTTATTTAAAGCCTAAGCTTCTTTCAATGTTGGCAATGATATACCAGAGAACTTTTGTTTTATATTGATGTTTATTGAAGAACTTTGTGAAGGATTTTGAAGAATTCCTAAAAGACCGGAAACGCCAATGGAGTAGCAATACATCTCAATAAGATTGTTGGATCCTGATGCTGCTTATATAAACAATTTTCATTTTACTTACCATGAAATTAGCTTTCACTATGAGCAGGTGATTTTATTTATGAATGACACCTATAAGGACGCATGTGACGATAATAGATTGCAGGCACGTTTAAGGATAAATTCTGTAGTGCAATGTATCAACTTTTATTTTTTTTAGTTGAGAACATTATACATGTAGTCTAAATAAATAAATGATTTCAAAGTTAAGGATTAAAGGAAGTTTAGTCCTGTTCTTTTCTAGAAGACGTTGACAGATACTATCACATAGCTTTTTTCAAGAAGGAGCCAAATTGATTTTTCACAGAGTATACATTATATAGAATTTGAAGCTTTATTGAATGCAAAACATTTGCCAAAATATTATGAATCAGATTTAATATCTGCTAAAAAAACTAATGATATTTGTGGATTTGATATATTTGATGTAATGTATTTAGCTTCTGTTTTGAGAATACCTCAAGAAGCAGTATATTATGTTGACTCAATTATAGAAAATAATAAAAGTAATCATATTTAAACAATTATATAAAATAATTTGACGTCTATAACGGCTGTTTGGCTTGCAACTTTGGGTAGTAGGTTACTTTTAATAATTTTAGACACTTTGAATATTCTAGACTAAATAATAAAAATAGTATTAAAATTACATGAGATTTCAGTTAATTATATTTGTTCAAAATTTAGTCACTTACCAATCATGAAGAATTGTACATATAATACTAAATTTTAAGGCTTTTTCTTAACAAAAATGGCATGCAACTTACAAAAAGGAATAGACATTATTTTATTCACAAAACTGAAAAAATCCCTACATAAATAGCAGAGCCGTATAACAACTAAAAATTGAGTTATAACCTGGCCCGCGATGTTTCATAATATTCTCACATGATAAAGTTTTGTACTGTAAATGGCATTCTTGGTCTAATGATTGATATGTAATTTTTTAAAGTTGAGCTTTATACAAGACATGAACATCTTTCAACATATCAGGACTAAGTTTTTGGCTTCAAAGGCTCAAGCTCCATGATGTCCACCTCAATGTTATTATATATTTATGTTAATCATCTGATTTCATGGGATTAAACGCTAAATATAAAACCATTTACAAAATAAATATAGAATATCCAACATAGATGATATTGAAGACAAAGTAGCTTGTGACTATTACAAACTTATGTCATCAGACAAAGCTACTATACAACATAGTTTTGGATTTCAAAATTTTTTGTTTAAATGTTGTAGTAAGACGTATATATTCAAATTTGCTTTTTGTTTTTCTTCAATGTGAATTGATATATTATTACCTTGTACTTCATAATTTTAAAAGCTAAGCCATTGATGTTGTTTTTGTATTTGCAGAGACAAGTAAAAGTTTTTTTTATAAACCTTTTTTGATTCTGTAAATATGTTAAAACTACTAAAAATATATTTAGCTTAGCTTATCTGTTTAAAATGTTACTATAGTTTTTATATTTTTGGGTTTTAGGCTTTACTTGCACAAATACTGCCAAAAATTGCACTCCATTCTTTGAAAAAATCAGTATAAGATTGTCAACAAGCATTTTCATAATAATATGATTTTTTTTTCCATGTAAATATATGAATAATGCTGATTAGTTCTTTTGATGCATTTATCTTTTTCTGTCAATGAATTTCTTTGTTTTTTGCTGAATGTTTCTTTTTTTTATTTTTGTATCCTAGATAAATATTTTGAGATGTATAACTTTTTAATATATTTGACCATGTTTTGTTTGAATGTGAAATAGTAATGTTGGAATGTACCTAGTAATTACTTTGTGTTTAAAAAAAACTTATATCAAAACAATTTACTTAGAAAACAGAGTTGCATTAGGTAATCAATTCTGTCATATTTGAATAAGCAGGAGCAGACTACCATATATCTGTTTTTGTATGTACGAGAACATTATAGAAGTTCATGGGCTTATTTGCTTTTGTACATGATTATCTAAACTATTGTTTCTATTCTATTATTGAACGACTATGTTTTATAACAGGTTGAAAGAAAAGCTGCTAAGATTTCTCTATAATAACAGAAATATTTTTTTAAACCATTTATGGTTCCTTATGTGTTATATTTAATAGATGCTTTTAGATACTGTACAATAAATTTGAGGCCAACATCTTTTGAAAAAAATATCTAATTTACTATAACAAAAACATCAATATTTGTTAGTTTTCTAAAATTGTGAATACGCAGAAACATTATTAAGGTGCTTACCGACATTTTCTGTTTATAAATTATACTTTCAAACAAGAGGCCAATATTGTAATATACTGTTTTTGAATTGATGCATTCAATGAATAGAACAAAAAACGTATTTGAATGTTATTGTTTACAAGTTTTTTTTGTTTCTGTTTTTTTTTTTTTTGAAGATTTGACAATAATAACTTTATTCTTTAAATAAAATACAAAAAAGCTGTAATCTCTTACTTTATTGGCTGATTTAACTAGTAAATTTGGCAAATGCTTAAGCAATGCAGAAAATATCACACGAGGGTATATTTTCATAGTGGGATTAGATAGTTCTCAAACATCAGTAGTCTACTACTGATAATTTATTTCATTATCTTTTTCAACGTTTAGCTCCTTGAACACTCTCTCGACAAAAAAAAAAAAATTGCAGCAATATTGAGCTTTGTTAGCCTTGCAAATTATGTCTCTTTCAATTGATTAAATCTTTGCCTAAGTTGTTTTTTTTTTCTTTGTTATAATAATCTGATTCCACAATTGTATATCAAGTAATAATTTGATATTATTATGTGCTCATGTGGCATTGTAATTTTAAAGATCTTGCCGCATTTAATAACACCGCCTATATTTAAATTCTAAACTTACTGAATGCTTTAGTACTAATAAGTGTGTAAATTTAAAATCGACCAGTGAAACAACATTAATTTATCTTTCTGTTTTCTTTCAAAAATAATAAAAAGCCTTTAGAAAATTATAAAAAAAAACCCGGCACATTGGTTCTCAATACAGATATAGTTAATATATACTGTTGTATTTGTATCATGTGTATTCATCTATGTTTTTGTAATTGAAAGACACTTCTAACAGTCTTCAAGCATTTATTAGTATATAACAGCTATATATATTTTCTAAGCGTTTAATTTATTCGTTTTTTTTTTAAGATATCCAAAAACTATACAGACATCTATTGAATATAAAATAATGACAACAGTCATTTAATACCATAAAGTTAAACAAGAGTTGCAAGGCACATATGTTTTGAACATGAAATCAAAAGCTCAAGTTTTAAAACTTTTTTTGTATTTCTTTTTTTAATTTTAAAGTTCAAACAAAAGCCTAATTGCATGATTTCTTTCTTAGACAAAGCTTTTTAGATAGTCTTATTTGTATTGAATACTATACAAAATTATATAACAACAATTGTTTCTTGAAGTTTTTGGATTTACAAAATTAAAAAAATTAAAAATGGGGGGTTTAAAAGCGTTCATTGTTTAACGATAAGTTTTAATTAATTGATTAAAAAGTAAAAAATAAATGCTCCTTCCGCGGATCGAACGCGGGACCTACAGATTTTCAGTCTGGCGCTCTCCCTACTGAGCTAAAGAAGCAATGTTAATTTATAAAAATTTATTTTTTTATAAGCAACACTTAGAGTATTAGAATTTTTTGAGTTAACAAAATAAATTAATATTGTTTTATATTATTAGATTTTTATTAAGGTTTTTATGCACTCAGAGCTCTGGCTCTCTTTCTTCAATATTTTTAATGTTACATTTGTGCTTTTCATATTTCATATTAACAAAATATCTATTTGTAATGGTGGATAAAATAAAAAAATTAGTTCAAAATATTGAGGATATGTTCAAATATAAAAAGTCATATATAAAGCTAACAATACCGTCGTCGTCTTTTCTACTATTAGCTTTATAAATATGTACAAACTTCAGTAGACTATATTAATTAAAAGAATCCGCTAGTCATTTTAGGCTTTTTGGCCTTAGATTTGGTGCTTTTGTTTTTAGTTCTAGTTTTCTTTTCTTTTTTTTCTTTAGCTTTAGACGTCTCGGTACTGTCATTTGCAAGAGATAGTTCTTTTGGTTTTGATACATTTTGAGTACTTGCAACAATAGAGTCATCATAAATGTCTTTAGAGTTTAACTGACTAGATGGTATCTTTGACTTACCTCTAAATGAAAAATTATAAGCTAGACTTTCTTCTTCCTGTCCTTTTAAAGCCAAACTGTTGTTGCCATGTGGATTTCCAATTCGAGAGAGAATATGACTATTTGAAGTGTTATAATGTATGCTTTGTTGATATTCATCGTAAGCAAAAAGTTTGCTAGGATTCCAAGCCTTTAAGCCCTCATAAACTTTATCACCAGGCTCAAAGTTAAATCCTTTACTAAAATCATACACAATTTTTTCTTTAACATTTATACCTCTATCACAATACATTATCATTTGGTTATTCCATATATTTTGAGGTTTTTCATCAATCTCATTGTAAAAATTAGTCACTCTAAATGGGGTGTTTTCTTTGATACTTCTTGTGAATTGAACATTGAACTCATAAAAAAGCTGAGCATTCAGTAAAAAATCGGGAAGTGCTTCTATATCAGACATTTTTATACATCCAAAAGCATTTCGTTCTTGAAATATTTCTATTAGTTTTTGGTAAAACCTATCAGCAAACTTGACAATCTCTCTACGATCTTGTGCTGAGCTATTGTCTATTCTAAGATCGTCTTTAGTAGACTGTTTCCCTCTCAAAATAGCTTTTTTAATTCTGTTTTTTACCGCAAAATTGCTTTCAAAACGCTCTAAGATCTTTAAATCCTTGTTAGAATTTTTAAAAATCTCATTACATTCAACTCTAACAGCAGCCTTCAAGTTCATCAAAAAGCTTTCTTCGAGTAATGAAGAAATGTCTACAGTATACACATTTTTATTGTATTCTGATCCACCAAGGAAAACTAAGTTTGTTCCGAATAATGCACATGGTTCATTTGTAGAAGAATTTTTCCCTGCTATTTCAATCAGAAGTGGCAGATTGTTGATCAATTTTAATTCTTTAGTACAAGTGTTAATCTTCATAGCATAAAGTTGTTTATATTTCTTTATGAAAATTATCATAGAGCTCTTTTCTTTGTTGAAACTAGCACTTAATCCCAATTCATCATATCTAGCTAAATTTAAATAATGTCTTATTGATAAAACGTTTTTCAGCAGTGCTACCTTAGAGTCATTTACAGTTTTCTCAAAGACTTTAATTTCAAAATTTGTTACTACAACGAAAAAGTCTTCAATGTCATAACTATCAATCACATTAGACCAGAACTTAAATTGTGCTATTAGAAATGCAGACTTTTGTCGTTTGTTAACAGAGACTATCTTCGTGTTGTCAACTAAGAACAAAGTGTCCTCATGAGGACCAGGAATAATAGCTTTATATGGAAGTTCAATGTTCATAGGATCAAACATAACACCTTTAAACGACTCATCATCATCCAAGCAACTCTCAATTTCAATGACAAGATTATTTTCTGTTTTTTTGCTTTCTATCTTTCCGTTTGTATAGTTTCCATATCTATCTATAATGACAAAGTTATAAACGTTTTTACAGTCAGTGATATCCTTTTGAAGAAACTTTATATCTTTGAATGGTGAATGTTGAAAATTTGATTTTCGAAGAATATTGAATTTATAAGTTATTTGTGACTTTAAGCTTTCATTTGTAGGCTCATAAAAAAACTCTATAAAAAACAAATCACCAGTTTTTAATGTACACACTACCAATCCCAAGTTACTAGAGTTTTCATTTGGAACACTGGATATATCATTAATAAGTGCTTTCAAATAAAGTGATATTCCGTCATTTTTGGTGGGGTCATTTTTATCTATCAGCTTAAAGTTTAAGTATCCGTTTTTGACTGCTAATCCTATAATTTTGACATCCATGTTCTCCAATTTAATGAAGTTATTGCAGATATTGAGGGATGGTTTTGAAAATTTGTGAACCAAATAGCTATCACTCTCATCATCAGATACTTGGTAGTCTTCATCATCCATAAGTATTTCTTCATCTGAATTAGATTCTTCCTCATCATCATCTGAATTGTTAGCAATGTATCTTCTGGGTTTTTTTTCACCAATAGCTAGTTTATAATACCTATTCAATTGCTTTTTTGAAAATTGTGATTTCTTCTTGTTTTGTCTCTTTGTATTCATTTCATAGGATTCATATTTTTCATGAACATTGTTAACAAAGTCAGATAAAGGAAACAATAGTTTCGGCTCTATAATCACCTCTTTTTTTTCAGCCGTATTCCAATTACCATTCAAATTGTATTCATCTATAAATTTGTGTTTCTGAACATCATAGGTATCAATGTCTCTTGTTGAAACACCATCAATATTAAATCTTTCTGTATCATAGTTCAAGTCGCAATAATCGTAAAGGTCACCATAGAGAATATTGTGAAGATGTGAACTGTTGCTGTGTTCGTATTGGTGTTGAAATATCTTGATTATGTCTCCTTTCTTTGGATACTCATTATATGCTTCCTTAGCAATGTTTCTAGCTAGTTTTCTTTTGTTCTTCATTTGTAACTTATCAATTTTAGTTATGATAGAAATTAATCCTTTTTAACTCTCCTTTACAAAAATACAGATATGATTTAAATTCAATATTTATTGATAATAACGAGAATTCTCATTAAAGTACTTAAATATGTTTGTAAAAAAAATATAAAAAATCAAGATAAATTGAGAGTTGTTCTAATCTATGATAATTATTCTGGTACTTCAATTTGTCTAATATTCTATGGTCTTAGTGAAAATAATCTCTTCTGAATGTTCATTTTTGAAAGATTTGGACATCTGATAAAAAAAAGGAGAAATAAATATGAAAAAAAAAAGAAACTATATTCGAAAGCCAAAACACAGCGTAAAATCTTATTCAAGCCCTGATCAGGCTTACACAAAAAACCCTATATCTATATGTTATTGCATGAAAAGAAAACTAAATAATGAAATACTATATATAATGACAATACTTAAATTTATTCAACTAATCATAGTTTTCAAATCTTAGATCCCAATCTATCTTAGGGCCTAATTTTGGAAGAACTTCAGCAACACTTTGAACATCTTTATCACCTCTACCAGAAACATTAATGACAATATGTTCATCTTTAGACATCTTTTTAGCAAGTTCCATACCACCATAGATAGCGTGAGAAGATTCCAAAGCAGGTATTATACCCTCTAATTGAGATAATGTCTTAAACCCTAACAAAGCTTGAGCATCTGTTGCGGCAACAAATTCAGCTCTTCCAGTGGCCTTCCACATGGCTAGTTCTGGCCCAACACCTGGATAGTCTAAACCTGCAGAAACGGAATGAGTGTCATGAATTTGACCATCATTATCTTGTAAAACGTAGGTTTTTACACCATGGAAAACACCAGGTCTTCCTGCTGTCAAAGTTGCAGAATGATAATCAGTATCAATACCGTCACCACCAGCCTCAACCCCCAGCAACTTCACCTCTAAATCCTTCTCAAATGGAGAAAACATACCAGTTGAATTTGAACCACCACCAACACAAGCAACAACAGCATTTGGTAATTTGTTGTTGTTAAGTTTCTTAAATTGTTCTTTGGTTTCGTTACCAATAACAGATTGGAAAGTTCTTACCAATGTTGGGTAAGGGTGTGGACCAATTGCTGATCCAACGATGTAATGTGTTGTATCTAAATTTGTAACCCATTTTCTAAAAGCTTCTGATGTAGCGTCTCTTAATGTCTTGGTACCATTTGTAACAGGGACCACATTGGCGCCCAATATTTTCATTCTAAAGACATTAAGAGCTTGTCTTCTACAATCTTCGGCACCCATGTAAACTGTACATTTCATACCAAATTTAGCACATGCAGTGGCAGTGGCAACACCATGTTGGCCAGCACCAGTTTCAGCAATAATCTCATTTTTACCCAATCTCTTAGCTATTAAAACTTGAGCCAAAGCATTGTTGATTTTATGAGAACCGGTGTGGTTAAGATCCTCTCTTTTTAACCATATAGTGGCACCACCACAGTGTTCAGTTAATCTCTCAGCTTTGTGCAAAGATGATGGTCTCCCAATGTAATCATATAAGGATCTAAATTCTTCCCAAAATGTTTCATCAGCAACACACTCTTCAAAGGCAACCTCTAACTGCTTCAAACAGGTATACAGGGCTTCAGGAACATACTGTCCACCAAAGTCACCAAATGTTTGAGGGAACTTTCTTTTTTCTTCAAAGTCATATTTCTTATCATGCAAGGCATTTGCTTGTTCAATTTCTTCTTTATGTATGCACTCGTATTCTTCTTTAGATAAAACAGCATGCTTTTTAGATCCTGATAATATTTCTTGTGAGTATGACTTGATAGCCTCGTAACACTTAATAGGGTCTTCAAGTGAGCTAACTAAATCAACAATTTTAGATCCAATGACAACACCATCAGATACAGTACCAACATCCTCAAAGTGTTGTCTAGTTGAAACACCAAATCCTACAGCTATAGGAACACCATGGCTATATGATCTTACCTTTTCACATAGTACCCTCAAATCAGTACTGTTTGCGCTCTTACCGTTGTTTACACCAGTGGTACCCATTCTGGATACAACGTAAATGAAAGCATCTGCCAAATCACCAAACAATTTCAATCTTTGCTCAGTAGTACTTGGTGCAATCAACGGAATTAAACTTAATGCATTCTTAGAACATAGAGTCTTGAATTGAACAGCATCTTCAGGTGGTAAATCAACAACAATGAACCCATTTACACCAACTTCAGCACATCTTTTAATAAACTTTTCTTCTCCGTAGTTTAGTATAGGATTGTAGTATCCCATTAACAATATAGGTAAGGTGACACCTTCTTCCCTAGCCTTTTCGACTAATTCTAAAACAATTTCACAAGTGACACCGTTTTCTAAAGCTTTGGTATTAGCAACTTGAATGGTTGGACCATCGGCAATAGGATCACTGAATGGAATACCCAACTCAATAACATCAACACCACCATCTTGAAATCCCTTTAAAATAGGGATAGTTGATTCAATATTTGGATAACCTGCGGTGATAAATGAGACTAAAGCATTTCTGTTTTCATTTTTGGCTCTGTCAAAAGCTCTTCTTAATTGTAATGACATGATATATAAGTGGAGTATGGTTTTCTTTTCTTTTTTTGTTGATATTTACAAAGAAGTGAATTGTCAAGATGATTACATATTGATATATATTCATCAATATAATTAGTTATGACGAAAAGTAAATTTGTTGAAAGGGGAACACCCCAAAAGACAATTTTGTAAAACTAAATATCATAAAAAAAAAAATTTTTTTTCGGTCATTTGTTCGCTTAATATATTACGTTATTTCGATGATGACTCTTCCTTTCAAATTTTTTTTAATGAAAAATCGGATATATTGAGAAATTTGTCATTCCTATTTCAGGGGATAGTATTTCAGCTGAAGTAGGATAATCATACGAAAGAGCAAAGACTTTCAAATATGAATTATATAACTAAAATTTCTTTAACTACTTTCAAATGAAGAAGTACTAAATGATGTGTGGTTTTTATGACTATTGTTTTATTGTCGACCATATATGTTACAGCTCAGGTTAGGTGATTTTCACAGTCTAGTAACCTAGATAAGTAGCTTATCTTAAGTTTATTATCTTCATGTTTAAAATAATGTACAAAAAAAAAGATCTCTTCGTAGTTGTAATTTCTTGTTAACTATTTTATAAGATTACATTTTTTTGTTTTTAGAAAAATATTTTAAAAAACAATTTTTACTTTAAGTTTTTTTTAAAAATGTAAACTATTGTCAAATAATTTTTTTTTTTAAATTTAATTTAAGCTATTTATTTGTTTAAATAATAAACACATAATTCATAGGTGTATTTATCTTTTATTCAATAGCTCTTTTAAGTAAATTTAGGCTGATTTTATTTGTATTTATGAAGTGGAATTAATGGTTTGTTAATATGTATTATAGATGTTTTGTTTACAGTATAAACAAATTATTTTGCAGCAAATTTTTTTCCGGATATATATCTCCACAAAAAAAGAAAAATTTGCTATAAATGATATTACTTTTTTATCATTGCTAACAATCATTTACGTGCCATAATATATATATATATAATTATCTTAAAAACTTGAGTGAGTTGGCAATTTGATCAGTTTTATTCAAGGCTCTAGTTTTGTTTTTAACATCGTATAACGTTTTGGAGCTCAAGGTTAAAGCTGTTTTGGAGACTGGCTTTTCAAACACTTTCCAAAATCTTAGAGTTTCATCTCCTGCACCTGAAACAATTGTCGTTCCATCACTTGAAAGAGCCAAATGCAGCACTCTGAAAGTGTGTCCCTTCAAAATAGCAATAGGGCTCAATGTTTCATAATCCCAACACGTTAAGTGGAATCTTGAGAACCCATGTGATGTTACTATTTCGTTGGTTAATTTGGACCAAATAATATTACAGATCTGGGATCCTGTATCCACTTCTTTGATTTTGGTAGAGTTATTTATGTTCCAAATTTTTAGACACTTGTCAGCAGATCCTCCTCCTGTAGCAAGCACGCCTCTTGTATGAGGTGACCATGCCAAAGCTTTGACTGCAGCGGTATGCTCATTTATTTTATGAGTAGCCTTGGCATTCAAATAGTCATAAACAAATACAAGGTTATCATTACCACCACTAGCTAGCTTATTCTCTGTAGTGTTCCATGATAACCCGCATACTTCTTGTGTGTGAAGTTGAGATAAGGAAATATATTGATCTGGGGCCCTTAAATCTCTGTGCAAAATCTTGGAGTCTCTAGAACCAGTTGTTAATATTTGATTATTCCAAGCTAATGAACCAACTCTATCAGAATGACCACTAAAGGTTCTAATGGGCTTTGATGTTACCATATCGTAAACTTCCGTTATTCCGTTTGACAAACCCAATGCAATATGCTCACCTGTATTTGACCACTTGATAGAACTGTGATATATAGAGTCTTCATTCATTAAATCTGCTAACTGTACAACTGATCCATTAGACTCATGTGTCAGGAAACACTTTTTATCAAGAACAACTCCTAGCCAGTTTTTTTTTGACCAATCAATTAAATTAAGATAAAAGTCATCAGTTAGACCTGGTGCATCCAAAACTCTGTATGGAACTTTAGGTATATCCCTTATTGTATTAATAGGCTTCTTTAACAAATCATTAGAATCTTTTCTAAGTTTAATATCGCTGTTCTTAATGATTTTGGTCTTTGAATTTTCCGGTGAATTTACCAATGATACCAATGCTGGATTACAAATACCATCCTTGCGATTACTGTTCAGGTATTTCTCATATAACTCCGAGTTAAAGATCTTTTGATTTTCTTCAGGTTTTCCATTATTCCCAAATTGCAAAACACTTAATCTTTTTGAAGACGTTTTTAAGTTTAAGTTACCGTCAGTTGAATCACCAATGCCATTTGACTTAGAAGACTGCAATTGTATAGCTTCACTTTCTAAGCAAGAGTTTTTACTATTACCGTGTGATTTGACAGATTCATCTATTAAGGATATATTTGAGTCACCATTTTTCTTAACAGAGTCTATCTCGCTGCCAAAAATTTCATTTTTTAAAAGCACATCATAAATGTGATTCTTTTGCTTTTGCTTTTGAATCTCAACAAAATGCTCTGTATAGAATTCAGAACTTACTTCATCTGCATTCATAATACTTTCCTCATGCTCGACTTCCGACATGCCAGCTGAGTTTTTATCAGCGCTGTTGCGTGGGAACAAAGACTTATTTGGGGAGAAGCTAAGACGCTCTGAGCTTATTTCTTGTTTCTTTACAACTGATCGTAAAGACTTAACAATGTTATCACTTAATCCACTATCCGAGGGTATAAAGCGATCACTAGTGATGATGTTTTTCTTTCCAGGTGACTTGAAAGGTGAAATTTGCTTATTACTTTTATTTTTCTTCAAAGGAGTGCAGAGAATGTCTTTTTCTACATCGACTTTTTCATTAACCAGAGTCGAATTTTCTCTTTTATTGGGTGACTTTCGTGGTGAAATAAGATAATTTACATCATGTTTGTCTGAGGTGGTTTCAAATTTATCATCAAAAACTAGAGCTTTTAAAGGATGCTGATCATCTTTAGATAACAGGCAAAGCTCTTTCTTGATAGCTTCCAGCTCCTTTTTTGGTGAAATTCCCGGTGTATTAAGGTGTTTTGAATTATCATCATTAAGTTTCAAACGCGAATTTTTAACATTCTTTTTTGGAGTTTGTAAACTATGATCAAATACGATATTACTAACCATTGTAATTGTAACTTTGTGATTTTCTCCTCTGTCTAAAATTGTCTATGGTATAAACAAAAAAACTATAAGCTTTAATCTAACAAGTTCAAATTCTATTTCTGGGATTAAGTTACAATTTATTTTACCTTTGTTATTTCAAAATATTAGCATTAACAAGATTAATGAAAACAAAACAAAAAAAAGAAAGAAAAAAAAAACAACAAAAACAACAATATGGAAATTAGGTTCAATGCTTGTTTCTGTGGTATATTTTTAGTGTATTCACGTGACTAAAAGTTACAGATCATTTTTGTTTACTTTCCATCATGTAAATTAGGTCTTATTACAAAGTAAACAATTTCTGATTATGTATTTATAGAAATATATACATCAGCCAGCTTATAAAATCTTCTGCTTAACAAAGAATCCTTTCAAACTATTTAACTGCCATACACAAGTTAAACCTAAGACTATCAACTGTATAACACCCCACCAAACAACTTTGGCATTAACAGATTCAGATAAGTCTCTAAATTGAGATTCTCTTTCTCTAACTAAATCCTGTTCTCTCTTAATTTCTTTGACTTTGAAACTCAAAATGTTAACTTTATTTTGAAGATTCTTTTGCTTAGTTTTTTGTTTAGAGTCTAAAACTTCAATATCATGAGCAACTTCAAATTGAATATCAAATTTAGTTTTAACTTTGGCAATCCAACCAGATGATTGAACTTGGAAACATATTCTGTGTTCACCTGAGTCAAGAGCAACAAAAGCAAATTCACTATTGGAAGACCCTTTTTGGTGAACAACTCTGTGGTAATCATCGAACACTTCTTCAACATCTATTATTAATCCTAACTCATTGGATTTTGGTGTAATGTATTCATCAGAATTGCTATCATACACTTCTAGAGAATACTTACCATTCAAAATTGTGTCTTTACTCAATTCTTTGTTAAAACACTTCTTTTCTCCTCCAGTCATATAAACGTAGAAACCATTCGTGCATGGTACTAAATATAGTAACACTATACTAAAAAAAGAGACTAAGCTATATTTCATTATAAAGTTAATTCAACAAAACTAAATTACAAATACAACGTTAGTTACCTGAAATAAAAAAATAATCTTAAAGTATATAAAATTATTGTTGGTGTGTTGGTTTCTTTTTCTTTTAATGTTATATTATTTTTGTATATAATGTACGTTGAAAAAACTTGTTTTTTAAATTATTAGTATGAAAAACACAATTTGTATAATTTTTGGTTTAGTTTTTGATTTAAAAAAAAAAAATATATATTGAGCAGTTATATCCGTTTTTTCATCATCATTATTATTATTTTTTTTTTTCAGAAAGTTTTAAATTTTATGTGAAAAAATGCATGTCGCTAATAGTTGTTGCTGTTAACTTCTGAAGAGTATATATAAACAGAACCAACAAAAATTAGAATCAAAATAACATCATCATGTCCATCAATTTACTTTTACACGATCCATTCTGCGTACTGAAAGACTATCCTGAACACTATGCAGGAATAATAAATACATACCCTTTCAAGGCTGTTGTTCAGAGATATAACCCTACTGGGGATTATTTAGCAAGCGGATGTAAAGATGGCTCAATAATAATATATGATATGGATACACAAAAATTAATAATGTATATAGGGAAGAATCCAGTGTTTGGCGAAAACAATGAAGAGTCCTATCAAACAAAATGCTTGATCAAGAACCATCAAGACGAAATTTTATCTGTAGAATGGTCTCATTGCGGGAGATATCTCTTATCTGCAGGCAAAGACAATGTAGTTAAGATATGGGATTTAGCTTGCAACCATAAGAACATGGTAGAAAATACACAGTTAGTCTTTGAAAAAAGAAGGGATGAATGTTGCTGTAAGAGCTTTGACTTTGACACAAACATACATGAAGCAAGATTTATAAAAAGTAACCAAGACTTAGTTATTGTGTGTACAAAGAAGTCTTGCTTACCGCTTGTCATAGACGTTCAAAAGAACACTATAGAATCGATACATAAGTATTTTGACCATAGTTCACTTGATGGTAATTCCGATAGCGAAAGTCTTTTGAATGAAATCCTAAGTAATGAAAAAAAGTATGGAGTAGCTACTTCATCATTAGTCACTGACAAGAAACTATTTGTGGGATCATCTAAAGGATGGTGCTTTGTTTATAATATTAGCGAGAATGGTGATATGTCTATTAACTCTCATTTCAAAACAAGTAGCTCCTCTATTAAAAACTTATTGATCAATAACTCAATGGACACTATGTATATAAACTCAGCTGATAGGGTTATTCGTCAATTTGATGTATTAAGTATAAATAACCAAGGTAAAGTACCTATGGAAGTAAACTTGAAACATAAATACCAGGATGTTATAAATAGATTGCAGTGGAATGATATAATATTGAGCCCACACAATGGGGATTTTTTAGCTGCATCTGCAAATGGTGCAAACAAAGATACCGGATTATTTTTGTGGGATACCATCAATGGATCGCTGGTGAAAATATACGAAAACTCAGGTGAACAGCTATATAAGATTGATTGGGATCCAAACAACATGTCTATTGCCGCTAGTGGGTGTGAGTCTGGTGATATATTCTGTTGGGAAGTTTCACTGCCACCTAAATGGGCAAGCTTGGCGCCGGACTTTGAAGAAGTCGATGAGCAGGTTAAATATATAGAGCAAGAGGATGAATTTGACGAACAAGATAACGATTATTTGAAAAGAGATCAAAATAAATTTGAGACAGAAATAAAAGATTTGGATCTGGTAACTCCAGATAGAACCGATGTTAGAGGTAATGTAAATAAGTCACACTGTGTATTTAAGATACCAACAAATTACAGCGATATATTAAGACTAAGAAAAAACATTGAGCAATAATAATATATATGCTTGCCATTTCTATGATTTACTCTTTTATAGTTAGTTATCTACATTGATTTAAAGCTCACTAGCATTAGCTTTAACGTAGTTAATTATTAATAGAGATTGAACAGATATATTTTTATAAATTTTTTTCTATGTGAAATCAAGCTTCTATATCTTTTTTAGCTGAATGCATTTATTTTTAATTTTTTTGCTTAAAAAAAAAAACAAAAAAAAACAATCAAATGATTTTAAATGGCATTGTAACACCAAAATAATAAGCTATCAGCGAAAATTAAAAGAGAGAAAAAACTATTATTATATTAATACAAAAAGAATTTGCAATTGAAAGAAGAACTTTAAATTTGATCATTGATATACGACCTATATAGAACTTATTTTAAGCGTGTATACAAGCTAAACATCGAATTTCTGCACAATAGAGAAAATAAAAAACTGGCTTCAACATTGTAATGAGTGCTCACATTAAAAAAAATGAAGATGTTCTGTTAAATAACAAAGCTAAAAAGACAATATCAGACACTATAAACGTTGCTACTAAGACCTTGAAAGAATTCCTTGATGACAGCTTTTGTACAAATGACTCTTTAAAAGGCCTTACCATATCTTCTCACAGTCCTCCTAACGATAATGATAATGATTCTGACTCTAATAAACTAGACGACAGTGAACAAGTTAATCTATATAATTGGCGTTTACATTCATTATTATATTCAAATATATACAAGGCTGGTGATGTTCCACCTCCTACGTCAATCCAGGTATATGGAGACTTTCTACTCTGTGGGACCAGCAATGAAAGCATATTGTTATTCAATGAGAATGAATTTTTAGTATTACATTTGAAATCTTCAAATAAAAGCCATGTAAAGGGAAGCATAATCAATATAAACATTTCCAGCGACGGAAAGGTAGTTGCTGGTTGCACATCTGACGGAAGAGTTGTTCTTTGGAATTTAGCAAGTATTGAAGAAATAGTGTCAGAGCAAATAACAGAGATAAATGAGTTTCATATTATAACTCCTAAATTTAAAGGAAAATGCCTGTTTGTTATCACTGACTTTGATTTTATTAACAGTAATAACTCATTTATTGTAACATATGAGTGTATGTCTGGCAATTCTACGTTTGAATCTTACATATATACCATACATGAATTAGAGGAAACTAATTGGTTTTCAAAGAGAAAGGAAGTATCAGTTGAGTCAAAAAAAATTATATTTTCCAAGAACCCTTCCGATCCTTATTCAGTGAAGAAATTGAGTCTATTTCATGATAATAAAGAGTTGGTGTTTGTTGCTATAGCATTGAAAAACGAGATTAGACTTATTTCTTTATCTAATAGAGAATACACTTCTGTAGAAGCAGGTAGAAGTTTAGAAGAACATGACATACTTAGATTGCATGAATGGTACAAAGACGAGCATAATAATGAATACATATTGGGAACATCAAGTATAAAGAAATTATTTTTGTTCTATTACTCATTAAAGAAGGAAAAAATGTTGTTTGAACGAAAAGTTGTTAATGAGTTTTCAGAGGAGATTATACAATTAAAGTTTATTAGCAATTCAATAGTTTTAATATTATTTAAATCGGGATCGTTTAGCTTATTTGAGACAGAAACTTGTGAAGTCATTTCTAGTAATATGCTTAAAAACGCATATCCAAGGATTCCAATATGTTACTCTGAAGCATTTGGAATATTCTTTGTTACTAACAAAGGAGTTCTCAACTGTAAGCTAATATCATGGCAAACTATTATCTTGCAGGATCTGAGAAAGAAAGGGCCAGTGTCTTCACTGAAATTTTTGGCTAAACTATGTCTCAATAAGAGCAACAGAGCATTAAGGACATTAGTTAATTTACCAAGTGACAATATTTATGACAATACTGAAATCAAAAATACATTCATGCTATTAACTAGTAATGTTATTTACAATTTGAAAAGCAACAACATTGAGTTATTTGAGAATAATGTTTTTCCAACGATTGCAAAATTAGATTACTTCTTTAGTTATCAAAGCTTACCTACATGTTGCAGACTAATTGATGAAAAATCTGTTCAAGATAGTGAGGTTATTAAGCAGAAACTTTGCTCCAGTTTTTCAGATTTGATAAAAGATTATGGAAAAGAAGGGACATATTTTCCTCCCGAATTAGTTAACTTTGTACTAGAGAACATATCTCTATTAGAGAACAGTGTTACTGTTGTTGAAAAAATATCAAGACTTGATATACGTTGTTTCAACATAGATTTTGTATTAAAATTTTTCAGATTGAGAGGAAATTTTGAGGCATGTGTGCGGATTTGGGCAAATGTCTTTACAGATATTTACACCCCTATAGAAGACATGATCCACATACTCTCCGGGATTGAAACCAACTCTGCAATTTTTGGAAAAATCGATAAAGTAGAACACGACTCAATTTGCCGAACATTTTTCTGGTTTTTAAACTATGCTATTACGACAAGTGACTTAGTTCATGAGAATGAGGTGGATAAACAGAGAGTAAATATATTTTCATTTTTACTAAGCGCCACAACCACGAAACTGGATGTGCACAGACTTGTAGTAAATACGAAAACAACTGATTCACAGGAGCCACTTTATCCATATATCCAACTATTGGTTCATGCTGATTGTTTAAAGCTTCTACAAGTGTTTAATACATTTATTAGCTGTAATATCAAAACTTCCCTGGATACTTTGAGCGTGTTTTTATTTTTACTTGAAAATATTATTGATGAGGAGGAATATTCGGCGAAGATAATTCAGATGATTGGTATTTTTATTTCTGTACACATTAATAATAAAACCTTTAAAAATACCAGCAGACACACATTTAAATTGCTCTTCCAAGCTCTGACAAAAGAGGGTAGACTTTTCACACAATCAGAGGCGGCTCTATTGAAGCTGTTTGAAATATTTTCATTTGACGAATTATCCAAGGAAAATCTATCTACATTGAAGTCACTAAACTTTTATAGATGCGTATTATGCTATGAGATAAATCAAGAGGACTGGTTGGAATGTATAAGAATATCACTGAGTCTTAAAATTGCTGCAATTTTCGACTTTATTGAATTCTTCTTTGAAAGCAAAAATGCCAATTTTAATACTAATGATATTGAAAGCATCAATGTAAATAACATAGAATACAACGCGGATTTACAGAAAGTATCTTATTACGAAGTGGAAAGAATGATATACGACAATTTTGAGAGTCTTTATGAAATTGATAGCATCAAGGCTGTTGAGCTTATTTATTTTTACGATTATGATATCTCAATCATATTTGAAAAAGTTGACTCAATGAAAACAAAGGTTGACATAATCCAACTTATAATTGCTGATTCTAGATTTCAAATTCCTAACTTCTTGTGCAGGTTTTATATTAAGAGCATTTTTGAAGTCTACGGAAAAAATGAAATCACTTTAAAAAAAGTTGAATATCTTGTTGAAAATAAATTACTAAATAGTGCTAACTTTTCTGATATTGTGGAAGAGCTGAAATATCAAAAACTGCACAAGATACTTGTCAAAGCCTATAGATTAGCAAACAAATTAGACGAGGCTCTTACTGAACTTTTTTTTCAATTAGAAGAAATGATTAAAAAAGATACCATAACATCGATGAACGAATTAGAGGAATTGACATCCGAAGCTTTTACGATTTGCAAGAGTGGGGTGAAGAAAAAGTTATGGTGTGATTTCATACGTTTTATTTTGAGATTTTATGAGCAAAGTAAATATGATGACATCAAAGAAGTTATTATAAACAATTTATCAAGAGTATGCTTTGCCTTGACAACAGAACAATATGGGACGCAGAACTTTTCGATAGTTGACGTATTTGTAGAGGTTTTAGAAACGAACGGAATATTGCTTTCTAAAACAAATAATATAGCTGACTCGTTGATGCATGTGTCGAAAACCTTGAACATTGAAATGGTATATTACAAAGCTCTCCTGAGACTATTCAACAATGAATCCAAAGGCTTGGCAAATGAGTATAACATGTCTAAATTAAAGGGTATTTTAATAAATTATAAAGAGTGCGATGTATGTGGAAAACTGGATAGTGAATTTTCATCAAGCAAAGCAAGGCTTTTCATGTGCGGACACTTGATACATCATGCTTGTCACTCAACAAAATTTAATTATACACAATGCCCCTTGTGCAAAGACTGTATAGAATTAACCAAATAGATATATTATATTAGCTGAAGGTCTATATTATTTCATTTTACTCAAAGCAAACTATTGCTTCAATATATATATATTTTTTTGTGGATATGCTTTTTTTTTTCTTTTTTAGATTTCCTTTTTCAGTTTGTTTGATAAAACACATAAATATAATGTCGAGTTAGCAAGTCATTATATCAACAGTAGCTTCTCACTTAGAAATTTTCCAACACTTCATATAAAACTAGTGTAAACCAAGAAATAAACAAAATAAATAAGAAACATAAAACAACTAAAGAAATTGTTTTCTTAAACAAACCAAAAATGAAGATATACAGGGGAATATTACTCATTGTACTACAATTTTGTCTTATCCAAGCAGAAACAAAACAAAATAAAAACAATGCAAAAACATTTAGCTCTGAAGCAGGGTTTTACAAGGCTGCTGATAGTAGCAACTCATGTTCAAATGATGACCTTAATGCATTGTCAGTTTGCACATCGGAAATTTTATCTAGTTTAGATAATTGTAAGCCCAACGATTTGAACTGTGTTTGTTGTTCTTTACAAAACTTAGATAATGGATGCTTTGATTTATGCTCTGATTACACTTCTAACAATATTCTTTCCAGTATAACAAAAGACTGTGAGCCTTTGTCAGACATTGATACTTGCGAAGCTTACTCCAAAACGAAAAACACTCCTTTGAAAAAAATTTTAACTCCTAAAAAGAAACTAATTGAGGAAGAGCAGCCAAAGACTATAGTTAAATCTGTTTTTAATAATAAAAAAGAAAAGTTGAGTAGTAAGGAAAGCCAAGAAGTGACCTCAAATTTTAAAAACGAGACAACCAGTCCAAGTAAGAAACCAGATAATCAATCCATAGGACAATTTACTAAAAATACAGAGAAAAAATCTGGGTCAAAGGGACTATTCATATCATTCAAGAGTCTATGCTTTGCAATTTCAATAATTCTAATTTCAATAATTTAATCTATATAGTGTAAAAAAAAGTGTATTAATAAAGAAGTAAAACCTTTTAAGCAATTAAATCCTTAAAACATTGATATTGTATTTTTTTTTTCTTTACTTCATTAAAAGTTTTTAACTGTTCGTCAAAAAATATTAAAGTAGAAATGAGAACCGGATACCTTTCCTAAATAAGTTGAAGCTGAAATTTACACAGTTAAAGTCCTTCATCCATCCATTCAAGGGTTTTTTGAATACCCTCTTCAATACCAACTTGTGGCTTGTAACCCAAGATTTCTTTGGCTTTACTTATATTGTGGTAACGGTAGGCGCACACAATCTTAACTCTAAAAGGAGTTAGTCCTGGTTCTTTATTAAGGATCTTTGAAAAAAATTCAGACAAATACCCAGCAAATATAGCCAAAGGTCTGTTTAGAACTATAACCTTTTTATCGATGTGACCATCAGCTTTCCAAACTGTTCTTGCTAAGGCCCAGAAGTAGGTAGGGGTGTCATTTGTAATGAAATAAGTTTCTCCAGAGGCTTTTAAAGCAGCATCTTTGTTTAATAGCTTTTCTGCAGCCAATACGTGTGCATCTGCAACATTACCGGCATATGTCCAATCAAATAAGTTGTTGTTATCTCCTAACTGGAATTTAGATTGACCTAATTTAGCAACTGATCTCAATCCTGGAACTAATTGACGATCACCTGGGCCAAATATTCCTGCTGGACGTAGGGCAATAGTGTAAAAATTGTTTGATGGATCATTTGCCTTCAAAACCATATCCTCAGCAATAGCTTTAGTTTCGTTGTAAGAGTCCATAGGAACCTCAGGAATAGGCCATGTTTCATCTGCATTGTGTATATCTTGACCATTAAATATGACACCAGCTGATGAGGTGTAAACAAAAGCTTTAATTCCTAACTTTTTGGCAACTTTTAAAGCATTATCTGTTCCTTCAACGTTAACTTTCTGATATATTTCAGTTTTACCCCCGTGCATTGGTGAAGCTGAATGAACCAGTACCTCAGCCCCTGATTCTTTGATGGCCTTGCTCACATCTTCAGAACTTGTTAGATCACCTTTGAAAAATTCGATATTTTTAGGATCAAATGTGAATTGTTTGCTTAATTTCTCTGGCAATGGACGAACATCAAATACACTGATTTTTGTTGTTGAATCGTTTTTATAGAATTGCTCGATTAAATGCAAGCCTAAAAATCCTGAACCACCTATCAGAAGAACGGAATTTATTTTTGATGCTGTCATTTTTCTTTAAATATATTTGAATTGGTTGACAGCTGTATCTTCTTATATTTTCATTGTACCTTCTAATATTTTAAAAATAAAGTTTTTAAAGTTTAGTCAAATTAGTAAACGTACTAAACATGTCTGTTTATTTTTTCTGTTTTCTTTTTTTTCCTTTCAATATATATTTGGTTAAAAATTTTCTTATAGTTAATTTACGAGGTTAACATTAGAGTTGCTTTTTTTTTAAAATATCAATGTAGATGTCCTTCAGCGCATATAATGTACTTCTTAGCTAAATATATGCAATATTATGATTTTTATAGCAGGAACCTTGATAAACTTTTTTTTTCAAAAAATTAAAATTTGATATTCATATCTAAAAGTTCTTTGAAGACATACTATGCAAAAGCTGCCAATTTTGGGCTGATTAGAAAAATTAAAAAAAATTAAATCATAATATAAGCAATATATGCTTTGAAAATAAATATATCACGATTATAAGGAAAATATAGTATTTCATAAGCGCTACAGTCATACACTTAAGCGCACAATATGCTGACATAATAAAGAAAGAACCTATGCAAAAACAAACTATGCTAATACGTCATTATTTTGGCAACATTCATACTGCTGTGTATGGCAAAGAAATCATATTTTTAGTTTATGAGTTCTCTGGTTAACAATTTTTAAAAATATGCGTAAAAAAAAACTATATTAAAAATATTTAAAAGACAATTACAAAAAGATAATTTTTTATAGTTTTTTCTTCAATAGCCTCTAATAAAATATTATTAGCTAATCTTCAAAAACAAAATTTAAGTATATAATTATTTTTGTTATTAATTTTTAAATATTAATTTAACTTGTGATTTAAACGCATATTCGGATATAAATTGTTGGTTTTTCTGTTTCATTAAGACCAGTTACCTTCATTATGAATGAGAGCTTTACATTATAAGCAAGGAAGTATTTTTCCTAAGTCCTAGGTTAAACTAATTTCAGTATTAAACAGATAAAAATAATCATTAACAAGCTATTTACCTTTATTGTAGATTTAGAAGTGTAATATAGGTTTACTACAAATCTATGTCAATTGGGTGGCAAATTTTTTTTGTTTTTTTTTGCACAGTTACTTCCGAAAAAAAAAGTATTTCAATTGTACACTCAAGATTAACACATAAGTTAAACTAATATTTTAACAAACCACCAAGAATTTTAAAACTGAAAGTAAGATGTCCAGTTATTTATACGAATTGAGTAAATCTTGCTCATCAAAGACAGAATCTTTATACCGAGATTTAACAATACTAAATGATCAGAAATTATGGTTTCAATTGACACAGAAGCTAGAGGTTTTATTCTTTGATAATGAATTCAAGACAGAAATAACAAACAAACAAAAGCAATTAATATTTGAGAATTTTGTTGAACCTATTATCATGTCACTAGATGACACAAAGGTGACTGAATTCTTTATATACATATTAAATAATGAAACTGAAAAATCATTAGAGGAAAAAATTGAGCTATTAAATGGATTGAAAAACAAGTTATTAGAGTTAGATGACAAAAAGGTTAATCAAAATGATGGTTACATCAAAAGAATAAACTCAAAGATAATAATTGACTGTGAAATGATTCAATACAAACTTCAATTAAACAGATTAAACGAAAGTGTGGACATTCTGAAAGATGCCTTAAATACACTTGAGAATCCTCTTTTTGAAAACTTTGTATCAATTAGAGCTAAGTTGGCGTATTACAAATCCATTTTGAAGCTAAATAAATTCAACAAAGAATATAACGACTATTATTACAATAGCTTGCTATTTATTTCATGCTATCAAAAGCTGCTAGAAGATAAGTACTTTAACAATGATTTGTACTTGAAGGAAACGATTCTTTGGGCCAATTTCAAGCCTGAATTATATTATGCAATTTTATTGGCAGACAAAATATACCACTTCAATGAAATTTTGGACAACCAATGGGTTAACACAGAATCATTCAATAACGACAGCGCACAAACTGATAAACTAGAAGCTTTATTAGAAGGCGTTGTCAGTAAACATATACTGGAGATAAACTCTATTGAATACACAGAAAGCATTAATGAAATTTTGTCATTAACCAATGAGACATCCAAGGAACAATTGCTAAAGTTTTTAATACAGAAAAAAGCTTTGGTTAATTTGTTGGGGTTAATATTTAATGAAAATGCTAGCAAAAAGACTTTACCTTTTAGTGAAATTAGTAAAAAAATCCAAGTGCAAGAAAATGAAATTGAGTTATTATTAATGAAAGCAATGTCCTTGAACTTGCTACAAGGTAAGATTAACCAAGTTGATCAATTAATCAAAATCACCTGGATTCAACCAAGAGTTATGACCGGTAAAGAAGTTATGGTATTACGTGATAACTTGGTTCAATGGAAAGAAAATCATTTGAAAACAACAACTGAAAAGTTATTGGCTTGAGATATGGCAGGTAGGCCACATATATATGATTGACTTGATACTTTATTCTTATATTAAAAAAATATAAATGATATATATTAGCGAATATATTTTTAAATTAACGGTTTCCTCTGAACTTTGTAGCTAAGGTTTCAACATTAATGATTGTGTACATGAAACCAACACCGTTCATCTTTTGAACACATGCATCAGCAACGTCTTTATCAGTTACAACAACATAAGCCATACCTCTAAACTTACCAGTCTTTCTGTCTCTAGACAAATTAATTCTTTCAATTTTGCTTCTATCGAAACCATTTAGAGGGAACAATTCTCTTCTGATATCCTCTTCAGTAACAGTCTCACTTAAGTTACTGATGAATAATGTCTTCTTGTCTTCTTCAAGCTTTTCGAATTCTAATGTAGACAAAGGTTCCTTACCACTTTCAATAAGTTCTTTGTTTTTGTCCATTCTTTCCTTCAACTTAGGAGTAAGGAATGTCTTCTTAGTACTGTATAGCTCATATGTTGGAATTTCAGAGCCATCTTTGGCAATATGCTTGGTTTCGCTATTGGCCATAAGTTGTTGTTGTTGAAGTTTTTCTTGATTCTTAATTTGCTTTCTGTATGGACAATTGAAATTCATGTGATCACCACCACAAGTAGCACACTTCTTAACTGGTCCTTTGCTGACAGCCTTCTTGTTAGCTTCTTCAAGCTTTAAGGAGTCAGTATATTCTTTACCTATTAAGAAATTGACATCATCTAACAAACATGATTTTTCCAAAGTAGTTTCCAAAGCATTCTTACCATATTTTTTCCAATTGGTATGTCTGGCTTCAATGGTTGGTGATGTTCTTCTGACAAAAACCAAAGGCTTAACTTCTTGGACAGTTTTGTGCTTTTTTTGAGTCTTTAAGTCAATTGAATAGGTAACAATTTCTTTAATACCGTTTTCTTTTTCTGTAATTTGTCTACGAACAATTTCCTTGCTTTCTGTATCTGCTTGTACACTCATTATTTTAATATGGTTCTAGAATCTATATGATATTTGTAAAAATAAAAGTAAATTAGAAAATTTAATTGTATTTATTCAAATGATTTAGGGTTGTTGGGGTTTTAGAGAGCTTAAAATTATGTTAATAAAAAGAGTTTAATTTATTTATATTAGTTTCTTTTCTTTTTTTTTCAGTGTTAACGATGGTGTAGAAACAAAAACTTCCCGTTTGAGCCGTAAAATTGAGCTCATAAAGAAAAAATTTTTCTATTCATTTACTTTTTGAAGTGAGCTATAAATGCGTGGCTTCACGTGTTTTACTTTTTGACCTCTGGCGTTTTACTTTGTAAAGCACGTAATGGAAATACATAAATTCATTTTTTTAAATAATAATCACAACAAAGGTTTGTAAATGTAGTTATTGTGTGAGAATGCATTTATAGTTATAAAATTCACAATAATTTCAATTAATTGCATCATTATAGACAATTGCTACCATCATGAGGTGTTTATACAATTTGGGTAGCGTTCTATACCAAACATCAGATCAATATATATTTTTTTTGTTACACTGAAAATTTTTGTTTTTTTTTTATTGTTATGATTGTTTGCTAAAGATAGATACTGATATTAGTAATGTTAAAAAGTGAATGTATATAGTTTATAAGTTCGTTTTCTTAAATAAAAAGGAATGATATAAACAAGAGACCAAAATACAATTAAAGGTTTTTAGTAATTTTGAGGATTTTTATAGCTTTAGACATTAAAAATTAAAAATTTGCCACACTTGAATAACTTAATAACTGTATTTTTAATTGACTTTAAGCATTTGTAAGAAGAGCAATCCAAAGACACTATAAAAAAGATTTTAATAGCAAGAGATATGAAGTCAACTTTATTATTAATATTAGCTTTATTTAATGCTTTTACCTTTTCTAAAGCATTGAGATTTGAGTTGGGAGAGTCCAAAGAACCATATTGTATAAGAGACTTTGCAACTCCAGGTCAACTTATCGTAGTTGATATATTAACTGATGCAGCAAACAGTGGAAAAGAAGCCCAGCTTGACATGTTTATAAGAGATACTGCAGGTAATGAATATAGAAGAAAGAAAGATATTTTTGGTGAATTGAAGGTAGCATTTACATGTCCAGATAATGGTATTGTTGCTTTTGATGTTTGTTTTGAGCATATAATTCCTTACAGTACATCAAAGAAGAGCTATAGAAACAATGGAAACTCCCCAACTTTAACTAGATTTGTTGAACTTGATATAGAAATGGGTTCTCAGGCCAGAGATTGGAATAAAATACAAGCAGTTGAAAAGTTGAAGCCTGTAGAAGTTGAACTAAGAAGAATAGAAGAATTAACAGATGAAATAGTTGATGAACTTCAATTCTTGAAAAGCAGAGAAGAAAGACTTAGAGATACTAACGAAAGCACCAACAAGAGAGTTAAATTATTCTCAATTGCTATCATAATTTTATTGTTAGTCTTAGGTGCTTGGCAAGTATCTTATTTGAGACATTTCTTCAAGTCTAAAAATATTATTTAAGCTTTTTTATATATAGTGATTTCAGTAGAATTTACTAAAGGTTGCTTTAAATATTTTGTATCTTTTATTTAATAATCCAAAAATCCCATTTTTCCTAATAAATGAGCAAAATCTATATATGTTACGTATAAAGTCGAGGTACAAGAACCTGTTTTAATCATTTTGCATGCTAATAGTAAAGAATCATCGCTTATTTTTGGTCCTTTACTAGCCTTATCTTCATTATTGTTTGAGAGTTTGGACATTTCTGCTATGCTATCCAAATCTTTTGTCGTGATTATCTCCATATACCAGTTTATAGCCCCACTACTGATCAAATGATTGATTTTGTGTGATCTTCCATCAATGTTAAATAGAATTAATTTCCAATACTCCATAATTACTGCTTCGTTATCCATGAAAATAAGTAACTTGTGAATAAAATGAAGTAATTTGTCGAAGTCAACAACGTTTGTATTTTCAACTAAGATCTGATAGGCATGTTTCAACACCATTAGTTTTGTGAAATCGGGTATAAGACCTAGGCGATCAAAAAGTTCTGGTATATATTGCTTTAGAAAATCTGAACTCTGGTGTTCTTGCAGGATGTTGAAGAAGTTTTGTGCAATTTCTGCTTCTATAGATTCATCCAACTTTGCCTTAATAAATTTCTCAGTGCTGACTTTAGCAGTGTCATCTGAGAAAAAAACAATATGTTTGTCTCTAAGGGATACTTCATTTACTTGCTTGTTACTGGACATTGTGTATGGTTGCTAATTGAAAACCTTAATCATATGAAGTTCAATCTCATGTCGCCCACCCCTTAAATCCGCGACCATTTTTATAATAGCGTAAAAAGTTCCTTGAATACGTACACAGCCAAAACAGCATTCTGTATATGTAAATTTTTTTTTGGGGGCGTATATAAATAATGGCGATACATGAAATTTTTTTCTTTTCTTTTTTTTTTTTTACATTTAGCTTTAAATATGAATATTTTTAATAGTTAACATTAAATATATTATATAGTATTCTTAGGAAAGGACCAACATCCTTATGCTCGGGAAAGAAAACACATATTGAAGTTCATTCTTCTTTATCATTTCAATTCATATTTCAGTGAGGGCCATTTTTTTTTTGACCTGAGAGTATGATTACTAATTCTTATTTAATAAGAAGTTAGCTGATAACTTAATAATTTTTTTGAATTTTTTGAATTTATTATTAATTTTCTTTCTTGAAAGTTGAAGACAAAGTTTTCTAGTTGCTTTTGCAATTGGAAGGCATATTGTTCTTTTTCTTTTTTTTAGTTTACATTATATGAAGGTCTTTCTTTTTTTTTTTGAAAAAAGAAGTTTATTTATATAATTACTTCTCACTGGGTCTCAAGTTAGCTTTCAGAAGGTTGCCATATAAACGGGATAATGTTTCATAAGTTAATACTCGAATTATATGACTTAGTGACTTTTTCCTATTTAGGAATCATTTATTTGCAACTAATCATATTCTGTGATTTTCATTTTCTTTGAAGATGATTATTGCATACTGGACTTTGTTCAATGATTAGAAGTATTTTTTTTTGATAGCTGCTAAGATATGTTTTTGAGTTTAGTATATGTGAGTTGTCTCGGGTAGCTTTTTGATGCTTATCATAGAGATCTACTTATAGTGGAGAGAATTTTTGGCTTCGTTATTAATATTTCCATATAATATGGAAGTATTATAATATCATACTTCACATGATATAAATCATTGAATACAGGCGTTTTCATTTTTTTATATCTTCATGAGATATTTCGAAGTACTCAAGAACTCGTTGATGTACGTTATGTAACTAGGGTTATTGTTTTTTTACTCGTATTTGAAAGAAATTATAGCTATGGTTAACTGCATTTAAAGCCGTATGCGTTTTTCTATTGACAAGTTTGTCTTTAACATCGTAATTTTTATCATTTTTGAAGTGTACGCGTACTCGTTTTTTACATTTTCAAGTATTTCCTCTTTAGGACCATTTTTTTTTGTCTACCAATATAATAAAGTAACACACTAACACACTAACAAAAAAAATTTCCTCTTGCATGACGCGTCAATTATTTCATTTTTATTTTTTTTAAAGTTTATTATGCCTGTAATCAGATAAAAAAATCAAATATCTTATTGTTTATGTTTTAATAAGTGTTTATCTCAAAACCAATCCAAAAGAAATTTACTTGTAAACGACTAAAATGGTAGTATTAACATCCTTATTCAAATTCTTCACTAAAGAGTCTGCATATGAAACTAAAGAAGGAGTTTTTCTTATTAGCAATATTAAAGCTAGAAAGCAAAATGAAACTAAAAAAAATTTTGTTTTAACAATCACAGATGGGACTTATTATGTAAAAGCTTTTTTAAAGGACGAAGCTGCTGACAATTTTAGATCAAAAAATGATTTGAAGAAAGGATGTTGTATCAAAGCAACAGAAGTAAATGCAGTAATAATTGCTGAAAGAAAAAAGTTTTCTATGGCTATTGGTCAATATGAGATCATAGAATACGAAACAGAAATTAACAGCGATTTAATATTATTAGAAGACAAATATGATGAGCTAAGAAAGCAATCTGACATACCTGTTTATGACATGGTTGATGAAAAAGAAAATGCTGCTTCTAATGAGAGTGCTAATCAGTATGAGCAAAAGGCTGAAAAAGCACCAATGAAAAGAAAAACCCCAATTGACAGATCTTTAATAGCCATTGAGTTGCTAAGTACTTATCAAAATAATTGGGCTATAAAGGCCAGAGTTTCTTTTAAATCTGATGTCAAGGTTTGGTCCAATCAAAGAGGTAGTGGATCTTTATTCAATGTTCATTTCTTAGATGAAACAGGTGAAATTAGAGCCACTGCTTTCAACGATGCATGTACTAAGTTTAGTGAAATGCTTCAAGAAGGTAAGGTTTATCGTGTTTCCAAAGCAAGATTAAAACAAGCTAATCAAAAATTCTCTAGTTTGAAACATTCATACGAGATTCAATTAGACATGGACACTGTTATTGAAGAGTGCACTGGTGAAGATCAAGAAGAAGGTGTACCTCAAGTCAAGTATGATTTGGTTAAGTTGGAAGCCTTAAAAGATCAGGAAGCCGTTCCTAACAATCAACCTGGTGGTGAAATTGATGTACTGGGAGTAATCGTCAAAGTAGATGATCCATTCCAAATTACATCAAAGGCTGGTAAAACATACGACAGAAGAAATATTACTATTGCAGACGATACAAAAGTTGCCATTGAGGTTGGCCTATGGAACAAACCTGCTTTAGACTTTAGTTTACCTGTTGGAACAGTTGTTGTTTGTAAGGGTGTAAAGTTGAATGAGTTCAGAGGCAAGAATTTGTCAATGACACCAGGTGGAAGAATAGTCCAATCACCTGATTTGAAGGCTGCTTTCAAACTTAAGGGTTGGTACAATGAGGAAGGAAAAAACATTTCTTTTGAAAACCTGAGTCAAGCTGGTGAAACCTCTCAAAGCTCCAACAACAGTATTGAAGTGAGCAGCAGAGTTCCACTGAATAAAGTAATCAATGAAGAAGTTGGTATGAATGACAGTCCAGAATATGTAAACTTCAAGGGATATGTGGGAAGAATTAAAGATCAAGGATTTTATTACGATGCTTGTGCCACTCCTGATTGTTTGAAAAAAGTTGTTGATGTTGGAAATGGGTATCAATGTGAAAAATGTGAGAAAACTCATGAGAACTGTTTAAGAAGATATACATTGAACATCCAACTAATTGATTCTTACGATTCTATATGGGTTTCTTGCTTCAATGAAGTTGGTGAAGCATTACTTGGACATACCGCTGAAGAGTTGGCTGATAATCCAGAACTGACAAAGAAAATTTTTGACAACAAAAATATGGAACCTTACAATTTCAGAATCAAAGCTGCAAAAAATGAATATAACGGTATTGAGAGAGCCAATTATACATTGGTAGGATTCTCTGAAATTGAATATAGCAAAGAAGTTGATCATCTGTCTGAACTTCTTTCTCAAATTTAGATTTTCAAGATTAGAATGGTTATCAATATCAAAGTAAGAAAATCATACCACATAGGTAATGAAGTTTTCATAAGCTAACTGAAGTTTTATATAAAATATATTTACTAAGATAATTTCCTTTAGCCAGAAATCCGTTTCGTCACCCTCCCTTGTTCTTTTTTTTTTAGAATGTATAATCATTAACGTAAGATTCATACTTAGCCAAATCTATCACATCAGGTTTTTTGTAATTACCAATATGTTCTCCAAAAGGGAAGTCAAAAGAAAAACCCTCAGCTTCTTTTTCAGGAAGAAGTTCTTGGTTTTCTATATCGTTGATCATTAACGACTCTTCCTTTCTCAAGATGCTGGTTTCACTAACGCATTCACTATCACTGTCACCAACTTCTTCTTCTATATGATCAGACTCGATTTCGTTACCATCTGATGAAAGTTCAATCTCTTCATCTGACTGACTAGACAACTCATTACTTAAAACAACAACATTATCTTCGGAAGACTCCGAGTTTTGTAAATAAGCATTGTCGTTTTCATGTTCAATAGAGTCATCTTGCTCATCACTTGATGATGTAATGTCATCTGTCAAGATTATTATGCTTTCTTCCTTATCGTTGTCATCTGTATACTTAAATTCTTCGGTTTTTTCTAATATATTTTTAGTGCTAGTATCTTGGGAATCATTCTTATTGCATTCAAGAATGTCCATTAAATATTTTGCAGCCGCGGATAGTTCCTTCATACTATTTTGGGGTTTGAATAATCTTTCACTTGAAATATTCATACTGCCTTTGTTTCTTACTGCTTTTCCAGTTAGGCCATCTAAAGAAATAGTCTCATGATCATTGGCGAATGTAAATATTCTTTTCCCATGATGAATAGATTGCGCCAAGTTTGGTTGATTAACTTTATCAAAGTCTATACCGCCTTTAAAGTTGATATCATCATACATCTCTTTAAAGTCATTTCTCGTTAAAGTTTGTGTTTGCTGCAAAAGTTCATCACCGTAAAGAGGATCGCCATTTAGGCCATTGCTAAAGTATTTCCCCCTTAATAACTTAGAAACATGGGAAAATAATTTAAAAGTTAGATTTCTGGTGAGATTCTTTGAATATAAATAACCTCTGTTTAAGCTTCTATGTTTTTCAATTTTATGTTCAAATTTGGTGCGTGCAGAATTAAGAACGTCTCTTGCTTTATGTAGTTTTTTGCTGTGAAACTTTTTTGATATAGAAAACCCCATTGTTGTACATAAAGTTTAAACTTTTTTTTGGATTTTGAAAATATATTGTTTTTCCTTGATTTTATTAATGGGTGTAATTATACAATAAGCTATTGATGATGTTTTGTTAAATTCTCAAATGCTCATTCGTGACAATTAGAAAAAAAAAAAAATAATTATAGATACAGAAAAAAACAACAAAGGTATCTCCGAAAAAGTTTGCTTACACCCATAGTCCTATGATTTTTATTAAACAGAAAATACTTCTATTTGTAATCCAAATTGTAAGATGACAAATACCAGACTTACATAAAATATAAACAGTTGTAATACATACTTCCTGAAAAGACTTAGTTGAATACATTGATTATTTTTCTACTCATAGACCATAATGCTAAAATAACAAACATGCAACTTGCAAGTCAATAGTCTCTATTTGTGAATCTTCATCTTTAGAAAGGATTTTGTTTTGCCTTAGCCACTCTAAAATCATTTTTATTTCTGCAACATCTAAAAGCTCTTTGAAGCTCAAACTTATTGTATCTTGTGTAGATTCTGGTCTCAAATATAGATATACACACATATGACTTAAGCACACTTTCCAAATTGCCTGTCTTATATCTCCATTTCCATCAATCCATATATTGCTGTATGGTATTCCTAGACCAGGGACATCACTCAGCGATGTTAAAGATTTCATCGATAATTTTTCTGGATTTCTGCTCAATACTAACATTTGAGAATTCAAGGTTTCATCGTCTTTTGTGCTATAACTAGTATCTTTTTTCAAGTCAGCTTTATATTTTCCACATAGGTTTACAAGTTCCAAATAATTACTATCACACCTGTCGAAAATGTATCCGGATAATTCCTTTTGAAGTTCGTCATCAAAGATTGGCGTTTTCTTTTCTAACAATAGTCCTTCTATCAAATCAGCATTCTTTTTAAATCCTTGAAAAAATACAGTCTGATCTAGCTTCATAAAAGTGTCTAGGATTAAATCATTCAGTTGAAAACCATTATTCTTCATGAATATTATTTTCTTTTGTGAAAGATCTTTCAACACCGAATTTAGTTCCTCATTTGAGTATTTTTCAATGTATTTAGAGAGTATATCAGAATTGATCTTGTAGTGTCTATTGTTTTTACCTTTTTGACCCAGCAATATTGATTTTATTGCTGATTTTATGGCCGTGTAAGAAACAGTATTTTTGCTTGGTTTGAAATAGCTCATGCTATACTTCTTTCTTAACAAACCCTTGTACCTTTTGACCAATGATGTCTTGAAGTATGACTTTTCAGAGAAATATAAATTGGAATTGTTACGATCTTTCTTCAAAGCAAACAGTCTTTTGAATTCTTGAACATCTTCAATAAGGTTTACAGCATTTTGCGTTGACTCATACTCACTATCAAGCCAAACTTTTGCAATTTTCACATATTCAATGTTTTCAATATCTTCTAAATCAAGTTTTTTATTTTTGATATTCTCACTTATGTAATAACGACAATTCTTAAGCTCACTAGTCAACCAACTATTACCTCTATGCTTGATAAGTTCATTTGTAAAGATATCCTTAACTTTTTTAGAGCTTCTTCTGAACAATTTTCCAATAACATCCCAGTTAATTTCCTTTTCTAAAAGCCTTGAAACCAAACAGCACTTGACAAATAAGGCAATATTTGTCTTTAGCACATCTCTTTCTAAATGTTGTTCATTTACTGTAGCAACAGCCTCGGATTCAACAGTGTTCTCCTCAATTGAAACCAACTTATGCTTGTTGGAGTTTTGTTGTGCAATTTCTTGTAACTGCTCATTAATATGTCCAATGTCGGGTTGCTTTTTAAAGTCTTCATGTGTTTTGCCCATTTCTTCTTTTCTTTTATATCTGCTAGCAGTGCTTTTTGATTTTGTCGAACTTCGTTTTTTACGAACTCTTAAAGTCTTTCTTTTCGGCTCTTGTGTATCAGCAACTGATTGATTAACAATATGCTTTTCAAATTTCTGCTGTCTAATAGTGCTAGCAAAATATAGAGATGGCTTGACTAAACATTTGATTCCTGATGTTATGAAAGCATTATTGATCAAATGTTTGTTTTTAGCAAGATCATCAAAGTCAATGTTGTTAGTCCCTCTTAAGCTTTCCATATTTTTTTGACTGACTGCAATTTTATCAGCCAATTCAATTTGATCTTTTACACCTTTTAACTTGTTTTTATGGAAGTACTGTACTTGCTCAGATGAAACAGATGGTGAGGTTAAATATAATTGGTCATCAAATTTAAAGGTCTTAATCTTTTTAACTTGTAATAGATTGATAATGTCTCTTTTCAAAACTTTCTTATCTATTAAATAGGAAAGTTTCATTTTAGCTCTAATCTTTTCCATCATCACCTTATCAAAAAAGCATAAAAGACCGTTGTTTTCTTTTATCAACTCCAAAATAGCTTGTTGTGTTTTTATTGATCTGATACTATAGCCAACAAAATCACCAAAAGATCTGGATTTGTTGGAGGTACTTGTAACAGTTGATAAATTCTGAAGTCTATTAGATTTACTAGATTTGATTTTAGCGACATTTTCAACTTTAATCTTTTTTAAAGCTTCATCAGGAGAGGATTTATGATTGAGTTCTTCTTTTACATTGCTAACATTTTTAGTAGGCAGTAAAATATCCATAGCTTTCTTTTGCTTTTTTACTGCTGTGACAATATCATTGTTGCTTATTCCATCCAAAACTTTCCTGTTCGATGGACTCATATCATTGATCCAACAGTGTGTCTGTTGACCATTATGCAACTCATAAAATTCTAATCCTCTTGGAAATGGAATTTTTTGGATTTGTGCCAAAATGCTGTCTTGGTTAAGCGAGCATACATCTAAATCTTCAACTTCAACAGCCTTAATGGTGTTATCTTCAACACCGTACTTATTCTCATAATTTCGATAGCTAAAAATTCTATAGTGTTTTACCTTTCCTTCAAAATCATAAACTTTAACCATTTGAGAGGGACTATTCTCAAGCGCAGATACTGATTTAACCGGATCCTTAACCATTTGAAACATAAACTTCTGTAATGGCTTGACAAAGTCTGATGAAAATAGATCTGTTAATATGTCCATAGATGTTACACCATTAGATCCACTGTTTTCCACAATTGATCGAAATACGATCTCATTGCTAAACAAAGAGTTGGAAAACATTGCTTCATTGCATTCAGCAAGACTATCTAATATTGACGTCTCAAAATATGGTATCTCAGAAACACCAATTTCATCTTTAGAATTGATTATATCTGTAAAAATAGAATTATCGTCATCCATGTCATCAATATCATCTATTGAAAGCTCTTCAGGTAAATAATCTTTTAAGAACTTTAAACAACAGTAAACTCTACCGTTATGGGATGACTTAATCAAGATTCTTTCTAGATAATTGTGCTTACTTAGCCAAAAATAATTTGCTCTAAAAAGTCTAGCTTCGTTATCATTTGAAGATATCCCAAGCTCTTCCTTCAAATCATTTACGTCTCTAATGCATTCAGGTGCATTTTTAACTTTTTCCATAATAGCCATTCTTTCAATTGTTCTAGTATTCAAAGAATGAACTTCCGTTTTGATATTTTTACTGTATTTCTTATGCCAGATTTGTTGAGTGGGTCTTGATTGTTTTAAACAATTCACGCTGGTTACATACTTCTCAATTCTTTTAATTCGAGAAGGAATACTTCTAGGATCTTGATTGCAAATCTTACACAATGTAATTCTATCAACACCTTCATTTTTCCATGAAGCTATTTCCACTAAAAGCTCAAATGCTTTGTCACCAAGCGCATTTCTAACAGCTAGATTTTCTTCAGTCAAAACTTCAAATAATTTCTCATCCTTTAACTCAAATGTATATAATGTAAAGTCTTTATTCATTTCTTTAGAATTTAACAAAGAATCCATATCAAAATCATTTAAAAACTGAAATTTATCAGGAACAACATCTCCGTTGTTATCTTTAACAAGAATATCCTTGTTTGAAGTTAAGGTTCGTACCAAAAAATTCAGATATAATTTGTCATCTGTTACGGAAACCTTGAATTTCATGGTTTCTTCTATGAAGTTACAAAGATCTTCAAATTTTACTTTACCTTTGTGAAATGCCAACTCATACATAAAGTTGTCAGAAAGTTCTGTTGGCGTATATGCAGTAATATCACTGTCATTAATATCTTCCATTGGCTTCGATATTTATAGTCCAAAAAGATTTCTTTGGTTTCTTTTATTTTTTTTTTAAAAAAAAAACAAAAAATAAACAAATATTTATAAAAAAAATAACATTCATTGCTGAGTTCAAAGATAAGAAATAGAAAATTTATTTTCACGTGTAACTCTGTAAGTTTACATGTTTTTTTTTTTACATTTTTTTTTCTTTTCTTTTTCTAAATCGATGATTGAATTTTTTTTTTTTTAAATATAACATAATGTGGTTAAATGAGCTCAATGATTGGAGTAAACCAAAGTAACATCCAAAGAGAAACTTACAGTTAATTTACAATTATAGATATAAAATATGAGCAACTCTGATAGTGAATCTGAATATGAACTATCCCTGTCTTTAGATACTTTGAAGGCTCTACAAGACTTTAAATTAGAAGAGGAAGAAAGAATAAAAGAATTTGAAAAACTTGAAAAAGCTGCTGAGGAAGATTACGAATTGACAAAAGAAAAGAGACAAAAAGGTATGGATTTGTTCAAAGAAGATTGGCAATTATCACAATTTTGGTACAGCAATGAGACTGCAGAAACTCTTGCACGTGCCTTATTAGAAGGAGCAGACAAAGATACTCATATTGCCATTGTCAGTGCTCCATCTGTTTATGCTGCCATAAAAAAGATTGAACTTCAAGAAGAGTTACCAACTGAGCATATATTTTTATTTGAATATGACAAGAGATTTGAAGTTATGGCAGGAAAAGAACATTTTGTGTTCTATGACTTTGCTGACCCTGAAAACTTCAGAGATGATATAAAAGGAACTATTGACAGACTGTTGATAGACCCACCATTTTTAAATGAAAATTGTCAAACAAAATCTTCAGTTACTGCTCATTCTCTATTGAAGCATGACTTAAAGTCTTCATCTAAAAGCTTATTGACCAACCATGATGTTGAAAAACATAGATTAATATCATGTACCGGTGAAAGAATGAAAGATATAATGAAACAGGTTTATAATGGCATTCAGATCACAGATTTTTTGCCTGAACATGCTAATGGTTTGAGTAATGAGTTTAGATGCTATGCTGATTTTGAATGTTCTCAATGGAAGTTTTCTAAAGACTAAAATACATTAAAGATACTATAGCAGATATGATACAGCAATAAGATTTTTTTTTACCATTTTTAATTTTTTAATCAAATTATAAGTTACATTTAATATATATTTCTTTTTTGAAAATTAAAAGGCTATTGGGAAGTAATATTTCACAATGATATTTCTTTATTAGACACTTTCTTGTCTGCTAACGGTCTTCATCTTGACTTCATCTTTTTTCCCATAAGAATCAAATTCTTCTTCGTCAGAATTATCACCAACAATTAGATTTGAAGAAGTCAATAATGATATATCGTAACCTTCAGCTTCTAAATACTCTGAAAATCTCTTATCTTCTAGCTGTTGTGAAACTTGATCCAAAGGTGGTGCAAACAATAAGACACTTCCAGAAACAAAAGCAAATATACCACCTAAAATAAATGATGATTTAATACCACCGTGAACAATTAATTTTGGAAAAATATAACCAGCAGCCAATGCTCCTGATTTTCCAATGGCAGAGCATATACAATACATTGAACCTCTCACAGGAGTAGCAAAGCCAGTCGAACACATCAATCCTAGATTATTACCGAACCCAACTTGACCTAAAGCTGAAAAAATACCATACAATACAGTAAATCCAGCAACATGTTTCTTCAAGGCTTCCAATTTCCCGTAAATACAGAAACCAATAATACCTTGGATGTATGTACTTACTGCTCCTGTGTATCTTATACCAAAATTAGAGGCGATTCTGCATCCAAAGATTGACCCAACTAAGGAAAATGATTGAAACAATAAATTGAAACACCACACTCTAGTTTGAGATGAGTTGTCACCTAAAATTATACCTAAAATCATAGAGGAGACACCGCCAAATCCATAGGAAACTAAATCAAAACAAAACCAAGCCAGCGAAAAAACAGTTAATCTGTACCAATAGAATTTTAGTGTTTTTCCGTAAGGAATACTCTTTTTGAATCTATTCTTTGTGAAATTTTCAGATTCTGGCATTCTCAATCTACCAATAAAAAAAATAAGAGGCATTACTGCACCCAACCCAATTACCCATCTCCATACAAAAACATAGTGAGAGGGACCGGCTATAGCCACAACAATCAAAGTAACAAGTGCTGAAGCAAAGAAACCAACAGATATAGCTGAGTTTGTAAACAATATTATCCACATATTTCTATTTTTAGGTTTCAATTTTTTGGATATATCTGTTGTCCAAGAGGATGCACCTGGATATTCTGAGCCAATACCAACACCAACCATAAATCTTAAAAAGCAAATATAGCTAAATAAAGAGGCTGGACCTACAGGATAATGCTTACCTGTCTTTTTATCCAAATAAAACTTACTTTCGGTAGGAGATGACTGAGTACCTTTCACCCAGGCACCAGCAGTTAATATAGAGAAAACAATCATAATTGCATTTCCAGCTAAAGTGACTGTTTTTCTACCTAAAATATCACACATACTTCCAAAGAACAACATCGAAACAATCTCACCTGCATAAACAATGGCAGAAATATTGGAGATAGCAGTAGAGTTAGTATATTGAGGACCGTATAGGGCCTTCAAACCAGTATTAATAACATTAGTGGAATTGTTAACGTATCCATCAGCAGCTAAACAAAAAGATGCAAAAAACATCTCTCGTAAAGTCTTTCTTTTTTCTGCTGGTGTCAAATCTACATACTGATCAGCAGTGTTGTTTTGGCTTTTAACCCATTCCAATTCTTCTTCTTCACCTTCAAAGAATTTATTACCATCACCCTTTAAAGCAATTTCTTTCTTTCCGTATTTGGAAATATTTGTAAATACTTCTGATCCTCTAGGGACATCTCTTGCCCATCTTGGCTCAACTATATGTCTTTTTTGATATGGCACAGTTATCATAGTGTTATTTGTTTGTTGATGATGGTTTATCTTTTAAAATTTTACTCTAAAAAATTAACATGATCTATTAGTGACTAAAAAAGAGTATGTTCAAAATCAAATGAAATTGTTATTCTGTAGTTTCCCTTTTTATACATAAACTCTGCTCATCTTAATTTGATAAATAACCTGAGATACCATGTGAAATTTTCACGGTAGTTCTTTTTTTTATTTTATTTTGTTTAAGTAAATTAACATATAATTTTACATGATGTAATTTGTGATTTTGATTTTCATCGTGGATATAAACCATGTGGGGACCTTATAGACTTTAAGTTTTTTATTGTTTAGATTTTACGTACATAAACAATAGATTACTTTGTATTTAATGTTTTCCTTATCGAAGAAAAATATATATAACAAAAAGAAACACAAACGTGACTCCTTATAAAACACATTATTTTAACCCCTCACGGAATGTTACCACATGGCGAAGCTTAAAATTACTGCACATTATAATTGAACCAAGAAAAAAAAAAACAAAACAATTCAAGTAATTAAGAATTTTAACTTATGATGAGATTATTCAAAATAATAATAATAAAACTATATATCCAATTCAATTAACTCTATTTTTTATTTTTTTATTGGTGCCTAATATTGGTAATTTTAACTGGCCCACGTTGAAGATCCACCGTTATTATTAGAGCCCCATGATGATTCATTTCCAGATTTATTGGCATTCCATGATGAATTATTCCCATTATTGTTATTAGCATTATTACCCCAAGCAGAAGCATTTCCTCCTTGCTGGTTAGATGATGGACCCCATGCAGATTTATTACCACCCCAACTGGATGCGTTACCATATGTAGACTGTGCTCCGTCCTTTGCCCAAGCAGATGCACCACCCCATGTTGAGGCACCACCGTTTCCACCCCAGGAAGAAGTTCCACCGGAATTCCAAGTGGAAGCATTACCTGCATTCCAGGTTGAGGCATTACCACCATTCCATGTGGATCCTGATCCTCTTACAGTGGCGTTCCCAGCACCAGAAGCAGCCCAAACAGATGAACCACCATACGAAGTAGCATTTCCTCTATCATACCCAACAGCAGGTGTTTTGCCACCATTGATCGCACCCCATCCAGGAGTTTTACCACCATCATTAAACCCATCAAATCCATATGATTCTTGTGTAGAAATTGGCAATCCATTGTTTTTGGAAACAAAATTCAGATTGCTTGATGTCTTAGCTGGTCTATAGACAGAACCTCTTTTATTAACTAATTCATCGTAAGACATACTCTTACCACCTTCTTCATGCATGTAATTAAGTTTTCTCTTGTCAACAACAATATGTTTCTTTGAAGAATAAAGTTCAATGGTTGCTCTGTCACCAGTAACATCTTTGACTCTACCTAAGTGACCCTTATAGCCGAGAGCCCTTACAGTTACAGTTTTACCTAAGGCGACATCTCTCCCAAATCTAACTTCGTTTTTCTTCTCATCTTCATGTTTTTGTCTTTGCTTTTGTTGCTGTCTGACAATATCTGGATTCATCTGGGTTAAGTTCAATGTTTTATTGTTTTCATCATCTTTAGAACCCAACGCCTCAATTGTATAAGATGACACTAAAAACACACCGGCATCTTCAATAATATTTCTGGAGAGAGCAAAGATTTCATTTTGTTGAATGTATAAAACTTGTCCTTCTCTTCTAGCACCAACTCTTTCTAAAACAGTATCTCCTATTTTAACTTCTCTTCCGTAATAGTCAACTGTTGTGTTTCTTGATCTTGAAGTATCTATCTTGTTCAAGATGTTAGATCTTGAAACTGTAGAAACTTTACCCTTAACGTCTTTAACTTTAAAAACAGTATGTCCAGCCTCAATAACACATGCAGTTGTTTTGTTGATTAGTGTAACAATATCATGTAAAACATAATCATTGGATGTAGGTGTTGAATCGATAGATTTCTTTAGATTATTTGAAGTTACTGTAATGTTCTTTTTGGTTTGATTTGAAATAAATGTTACTTGCCCGTTTTTAACTTGCAAAACTAAACCAGAGTCACCGGTGTGTTCACCATTTATAACAGCAACATGATCACCAGTCTCAAAAATCTTACGTAATGTTGAGCTCGGATATTCAGAAGACTGATTGAAACCAAATAACTTGACTAGAACAATACTAGAACTTATAAGAGTTTGAACAACAGCTTTGGAGCCTTTCTGTTCACCACTCAATATTTCAACTGTATCGCCTGTTTGGAAGACAGAATTAGCTTGTTGAGCTTTTTTCAAACTATTTGAAACGGCAGATAGATCCAAGTTTCCGTTTTCTTTACCATTCAATTTGGTTAATTCATCAACAGTAGGAATAATGTTTTCTGTAATTAATCTATTCAATTTGAACTCTTTTATCAAGTAACCATCATCATACTCTTCGTTTCTGAATATGTAAACATTATTTCTCATAGAGTAATTACCTGGATCACTTCTCAAGGCTAGTGTAGGATTAAACAAAGCTTGGGGAGGTCTGTTAGCAGCAGTAACAGTTCTTCTCTTCCTCTTACCCAAAGCATCACCTCCTTCAACATCATCCAGCTCATAAACTATTCTAGGAACGATTTTCAAAAGAACACTCAATTTGTTTGGTGAAACTTCCAGTACAGCGGCTAAATCATTTTTGTATACACCTGATCTGATTCTGACATAGGAGCCGCTTTCTATTTCAACCTCATTAGCTTTTTTGGTGGCACTCAATAAACTTGGCAATTCTTGCACAGGAACCAAAATTTTTTGATTAAAATAAACATCTGGGACACCTTGCAAAAACTTTTCCACAACAGCTGCTTTAGGAGACTCAATGTAAATTCTACCAGGAAATGAATCTCTTTGGAAAATAGACCATATTTTCAAATTTTTAGTCTTTGGATTGGCATCCAATGTTTGCTTTCTCAAAAACAATTTTCTGACAAGTGCCTTTTCTTGACCTGGTCTACATCTGACACCCCAAATTATAGCAGTGTCAACACTAGGTAGCAAAAACCTTTGTGGAATAAAGCCTTCATTATAAGCTTCAAGTTGTTGAGCAGCTCTTTTAGCATTTTCTTTATGTCTTTTTGTGAACTCAGCAGCAATTTTCTCATTTTCCATTTCTTGTAGCTTTTCCCTTTCAGCATCAAGTTGTCTGTGTAAAGCATCGGATCTCTTGTTAGTTAATTCGTCTTCTTCATCTCCTTCACCTCCTTCACCTTCTCTAGTAATGAACCCTTCTCTAACTAATTCGTCTTCATCTTCATCGTCTTCATCATCTTCACCACTGACCTCAGCTTCAACATCAACAAAGTTAAAAGCAGGTTTTTGCTTCTTTTGCTTTGGCTCATCAACCTCTTCTTCTTCTTCTTCATCATCAGAAAAGATATCTTCAATGTTTTTGGTGTTTGAATCTTTTTGTTCAATTTGGCCTTCGGTGTCTGAATGCACTGATTCATCAACTTCTTTAACTTCTTCACTCATTATGAATATGATCTTTTCTATTTGGTATTTAGGTTAAAGTTTTTTTAATAGATTAATGGTATCTAATAAAAGCCTTTTAATTTGTATTTTATAAGAAAGAGAATAATAAGTTTTTTCTTATTTTTAAATGGTTTACCTTTAACTTCGGGTTCATTCTTGACCAACTGAGAGTTTATGTTTTTCGTAATATCACTCTCAAAAATGGAAAAAAAAAATTTTTTATATTAAAGTATCGGATATATTTTGAAATTTATGGGTAATACTTTTTTATTATTATTTTTGTTCTTTGTCGATTACACTATAAGCCAACCAAAAAAGAAAAAGAAATAAAACCAAAAACATGTTAAGAACTAGACTCTTTGGTTCCTTTTCAAATACCAAGAGGTGCTATGCAGTAGCTAAAAACTCAAACAAGACGCAATTACGTAACAGAATTAGAAAATATCCTGTGGGTAAAAATGTACATGAATTTGAAATTAATGAGGTACAATCATTTCCTGAATTGGATCTTGTAGGTGTATTATTGGAACATAAACACACAGGTGCCAAACACTTACACATGGACTCACCAAACAACAATAATGTTTTCAGTGTAGCTTTTAAAACTAATCCTCCAGATTCAACAGGAGTTCCTCACATACTTGAGCATACTACTTTATGTGGAAGTGAAAAATACCCTGTGAAAGATCCATTTTTCAAGATGTTGAATAGATCATTAAGTAACTTCATGAATGCTATGACTGCTCATGACTACACTTACTACCCCTTCAGCACCACAAATGAAAAAGACTTTGGAAACCTAATTGATGTATACTTGGATTGCACTTTACACCCAATGCTGAGATTCAGAGATTTTTTAAGAGAAGGATGGAGAATAGAAAACAAGGATGTGAATGATAAAAATTCTCCAATGGAATTCAAAGGTGTTGTATACAACGAAATGAAAGGACAAATGTCAAATTCTCAGTACAAGTTTTACATGGGTTATAGACAGAACATTTATCCTTCTTTAAACAACTCCGGTGGTGATCCAAAATACATCACTGATTTGAGTTATGATGACTTATTTGATTTCCATTTGATGAAGTATCATCCGAGCAACATGAAGTCTTTTTCATTTGGTAACTTCAAACTAGAGAGCATTTTGGAAAAAGTTCATAAATCAATGAGTGGGTATGGAAGAATACCTCAAAATTCAGCTTCTGATAATAAACAACCTTTAACACTAGATCAACGTAGTGTAATAGTGAATGACACTTCAGCAATAGATCCAATGTTACCACCTGACAAGCAATTTTCTCAATCTGTAACCTGGAGTTTGAATTCACCACAGGAAGATCTTTTAATGAATATGAAGTTCTCTATTTTATCCAAGATTATACTAGATAATACAAACTCACCATTTTACAAGAAGTTTATAGAAACAGGTGAAGCCATCCAGTACACACCAAATACCGGATATGATTGTGTTACCAATAAAAACTTCTTCAATATTGGGTTTGAAGGTATAGACAAGAAAAAATACAATGAGTTCCAACTTGAAAAAGAATTGAAGTCCATATGGAGACATGACGTTATTGAGAATGCTGATAGTTTATTTGAAGAAAAGAAAATTGAAGGAATTGTTAATCAGATAGAATTGAAGTTAAAGCATCAAAAGGCTAACTTTGGTATGTCCTTGTTAAACAACATCTTGCCATTATGGATGAATAAAGTTGATCCCATGGAAATTATGAACTTTAACGATCGTATTGAGGATTTCAAGATGGAATTTGATGAAAAGGGTAGTAAAATGTTTACAGAACTGGTTGAGGAGTATTTCTTGAATAACAATGTTTTTGTTTATGCTAACCAAGGTGTTGAAAACTATAACAAAGAATTGGAAATAGAAGAAGCCAACAAATTGAAAAGGTTAGTTTCCAAGCTTTCAGATGAAGATAAAGATATGATTTTTGAAAGGAATCTGCATTTTGATAAGGAAAACAAAGATGAAGGTGACATCGAAAAGTTACCATCTTTAGAGATTGAAGATATAAACAAAAACGGCTTTGTATTTGATTTGGAGAAATCATTTGTTGACAAAGCTGAGGTATACAAGAGAATCACATCTACCAATGGTATAACTTATATCAAAACTCAGATTTTAGATTTAGAGAAGTACATTGATAAAAGCCTTCTATCATATTTGAGTTTATATGTTATGAGTTTAACAACTTTAGGATCCAAGGAACAAGAGTACCACGAAATTGAGGATGAAATTAATCTAGAATTGGGTGGTGTTCAATTTGATATTGATACAGTGTCTGTATATGACAATATGGGTGAATCGGGATTAGTATTTGAGTTACAAGGTTGGGGTCTTAATGCCAAATCCATGAAAATTTTTGAGTACTGGAAGAAGATACTTGAAGAGAGTGAATTCAGCTCAGAAAAAACCAATAAAATGAAGGCATTGATAAAGTCTCTTGCATCAAACACTTCATCTTTTTCTGAAAGTGGTCACAATGTTGCCAGAAGCTATGCAGCCTCCAGAATAAACAAATCGTATGCTTTAGATGAATATTTGAGCAATATCGAAAATACCAAGTTCATCAATGAGTTGAACGAGAAGCTTTCTAATGTTGAGTTGACACCTGCAGCTGAAAAGGATTTCTTTGAAAGAGAAGTTTTTGCGCCACTGAAAGAAATCAATGAGATAATCTTGTCTTTGATTAAAAACGGCGAATCAAAAATTATTGTGCACACAGACAATAGTAAACATGCTTCCAATTTGGCAGAAGGTTTTTCTAAGAATTTTGTTGATATCATAAATTGTTCTTCTTCTTTGAATAATAATAGATCTTTGGACATGAACACTTTGGTTGATGGTGATAAAAAATCATCTAAAACCATCATATCCTTCCCATTCCAAGTCTCTCATACTTCTAAATTGGTAGAATGTTGCCCTTACAACAATAAAGATTCTGCAGCTTTGCAAATTCTTGCTAATATATTAACCACAAAGGTTTTACACCCAGAAATTAGAGAAAGAAATGGTGCATATGGAGGTGGTGCCACTTATAGTAGTGTCACCGGATTGTTTAACTTCTATTCATACAGAGATCCTAACCCTTTGAAGACTTTGAAATTTGTTGAAGAATTATGCTCCAGGGAAAAACTTGAACTGAACATTACCAAGGATGATTTGAAAGGAGCAAAACTAAGTATATTCCAAGGCATCGATGCTCCTGTTTCTCCAATGAATGAGGGTATGCCTGAATTTGAATATGGACTTGATAAAGCTGCTAAAGAACAAAGAAGAGCTGCGTTATTGAGCTGTACAGTTGAGGATGTTAATCAAGTGTTTGAAAAGTACTTACATGGCCAAAAAGATCAATTCCATGAATGTATTGTAGGTAATGAAGAAAACTTTGAAACTCAAAATTTTGAGATCATACAACCATATTTAAAGCATAACTAGATTAATACATTCTCTATGTGTTTTAGAATCTCCTTAGAAGCAATGTAAATAATAAAATTAGTAAGAAAAATCTTGTAAATAAATTTATGTTTATATATCATGCTATAGTCTAAATATATGCCAACTAATTCAAGAGATAATTATCAAGTTGTTCAATTTGAAAAAATCTTGTATTACTTAGAGATTTAATATTTATGAATTAATTCCTACTTGTGAAATGATTTTTATTGTAGATAATAAATAATGAACAATGCTTATTATGTGCATTAAAGATATAAGAAGTATTATTGTTGTTGTTTTTTTTTGCGCTAAAGGCATATTAAATTATTATATGTGTACATTGTAAAGAGTTGGGAAATATCATTAAATGCTCTCACTTTCTGCAGTATATGTTTTAACTCTCTCTGTAGATTTTAGTTCATCAACCTCACTGTCACTGGATGAATCTAAATTGAATGTAGTCAATTCATTGACATTGTAACCTTCTTTCTTCAAGTATTCAACAAATCTCTTATCTTCCAATTGCTGAGAAACTTGATCCAAAGGCGGGCATAAGAATAACAAGACAAAAGTAGCAGCTAATCCCATACCACCTGCATAATAGAATGGTGCCTTGACTCCACCATTCTTGATAAGCTTTGGGAATAAGTAGTTTGATCCGAATGCAGCAGCTTTACCAAATGCAGCACACCACAAGTAACATGAACCTCTGACAGGAGTGGCAAACCCATTGGCACATATCAAACCCAAGTTGTTACCTAATGAGAATTCACCCAATGCTGTGAAAACACCATAAAAGACAGTAAATCCAGCTATGTGCTTTTGTAATGTTTCTAATTGAGCAGCCATGACAAATCCAAAGATTGCTTGAATCCAAACAGTGGAACCAACCCATCTTGGACCAAAGTATTTGACAGCTATACAACCAGCAAATGTACCTGGCAAATAGAAAGCGTTGAATAGAACATTCCAACCCCAAACAGTCTTCAAGTCTGTAGTGTCCCCCAAGATTATATCCAAGACTAAAGAAGAAATACCACTCATACCATAAGAAACAAAATCATAAAAGACCCAAATCAAGCCAAAGCATAAAATTCTGAACCAATAGAATTTGTAAACTAAATGATATGGGATTTTCTTGGTTTTGAATCTATTCTTTTCAAAGTATTCTGATTCAGTCATTCTAAATCTAGAAATAAAGAAACAGAAAGGTATTATGGCACCTATACCAACTGTTACTCTCCAAACAGTACCCATGTTGCCGTTACCGCAAATTAAAATGACAATCCAAGTGATAAATGCAGAAGCAACAAATCCACAGTCAATGGAGGTATTTGTGAACATTGTGAACCATAAGTTTCTATCCTTGGCCTTCAATTTCTTACCGATGTCTGCTGACCAAGAAGAAGCAGCAGGATATTCAGAACCAATACCAACACCAACCATAAATCTTAAGAAACAGATATAGGACCACAATGAGTTAGATGCCTTGGCGTATTTAGTTCCTGTGGCAGGATCGGTGTAATATGCAGTATCGGTGATTTTGGCATGTGTTCCTTTTGTCCAAGCACCAGCTAAAAGCAAAGAGAACAAGCACATGATAACGTTACCAATCAAGGTAACGGTTCTTCTACCAATTATATCAACAAAGTAACCAAAGAAAATAATTGAAAATACTTCACCAGCAAAGACAACAGCAGAGATATTAGAGATGGCCTTTGACTTGGAATATTGTGGACCATACACAGCCTTTAATCCTGATGAGATAACACCTGTTGAAGCATTGACATAACCATCACCTAACAAACAAGCAGAAGCTGAGCACATGTCCAATATAATTTTTCTCTTCTCTTTTTTGGTCAATGTAGAATCTCCACTTTCTTCAAGTTCCTCTTCAGTTTTGACGTAATTGGAACTATTCTTGTATTCTTCCAGTTCTAATCTCTCATCTTCGTCCAAATACTTATCTCCGGATGACTTGATACCTGCATATTCCTTTGAACCATAAGTATACCAGTTGGTGAATACTTCATTTATATTTCTAGGGATATCTCTAGCCCAACTGGGACCTTCAACGTGTCTTTTTGAAAAGGGAACGACCATAATTTAATAATATCTTAATTGTGGTCTTATTTTATCATATATTTTTTTTTAATTTGTTAAATCAATTGATTAAAAAAAAAAAAAATTGAAATGAATTCTTAAATATATTATGGGATCTTACATGTGAAATTTATTTTATTTTTCATTAAAAGATTAAAACATATTTCTTCATCCTTTCTTAAATAAGAATAATAAATTATTAAGAGAGAGTTTTATGTGTTCATATTTTAATCTTATTTCGTTAATTAATTTTTTTTTTTTCCAGAACAGTGATACCATAAGGGAAAAAAAAAATAGATGAGAAATTCTAATCGTAACATTTGAAAAAAAACCCCCTATTGTTTTTTCTTTGCTTTAAGATCATTGATTAGACAGGGGAGGGACAGAAAAAATATATATGTAGGTTAACCATGAGGAATTACAAGCGAAAAAAATGAAATTGAATATAAAAATAGGAGCCCATGTGAAAAATTTAAAAATTAATACAAACGTGGTCTCTCAATTTGTTAATCTTTCACGTGTATGTTAATAAAAAGGAGTTAAGCAATCATTTTGATCTATTAACAGCACTACAAAAATAAATAATATAATACATCATTCCTTCTCATATAATAATAATTACTTTGGGTTTCTAATGTTAAAATGACAATAATTGGATAAGTAAAAATAAAATAAATGTTAATCCACATGGTTTGCTTTATATTCTGTTCTTTTTTAATTAATATTCAACACATGTATCTTAGTATGTTTATTTTATTGGCACATTTTTTTTTTCCTCCTCCTCTTATCCATCATATAAATTATTGAAATTTAAGATAAAACTATAATTTATTAAAAGAATATTCTATATAAATAAAATACATTATTTGAAGTGATGATGTTCAAATATCAATTTCACTCAAGAATTTCTCCCAGTGAGATAAATTCTCATTTGCCCAAGCGTAAACAGATGCTTCAACATTACTCAAGATATCCTTATTCCAAATATCATCGTATATTTTACTTTGTAGATCACATTCCTTCTCGAATTCACGGTTGACTTCATTAACATCTTTAGTTGCAAGTTCTTTAAGTTTTGTCATATGTGAAAGTTTTTTACTAACCTCCTCTATTTCTTCATCTAATTTTTCTCGAGAAATAACTGAATGCTCCATAGAGGATTTTTTCTTTTTCTTTGTATCTTTCTTTTCAAGTGGTGTTTCTGAGATGACCTTCTTGTATGCATTTTGTCTTTTTTGGATTTTATACTGGTTTATTGCTGCTTGAATAGCCTTACTATTTCCTTTATTTTTCATCAACACAGACTCTACAAAATCATCTGTCTTGTTTCCATCACTAGTGTCCAAGGATTCATCTTGATTTGAAATGCTGATTTCAGATGCATCGCAACTGATATCTGCACTTAGCTGTCCTTCTTCAAGGTCATTAGTTACATCCGCTGCAGTTGTTTCTTTCTTGTCTGTCTTATCCAATGTTTGTATTTTTCTTAGAAAATCTAACTTTTCTCGTAAGACAAAATGATTCTCTTCAACAATTTTTTTCTGCATGATTTTTGATTGTCTAAAATGTATCAATGATATTGTTTCCTCATTGTACTTGTATAGCATTTCTAAGTGTTCCTTGATGGATATGTTCAAGTCATTCGCCAGAAATTGCGTTGCAACGTAATTACTATCGTAAATCTGTCCAATTTTCTCCAAATATATGTTCAAGGCATCATCGGAAACAAAACCATCTCTATTTCCATCTTCATGTCTTCTGTCCAATGTACTTAAGATAGATGCATTCATACTATGATCTTGCAAGCCATACTCCTCCTCCGTGAGGTTTTGATGAAAGTTGAAAAACTGGGTTTCAATACTGGAAACATTGTAATATCCTCCTAATTCTGCAATATAATCCACTGCACTTTCCAAGTGGCTTTTGAAATTGTTGTATATTTTTATAGCTGGATCAATGTAAAATTTATTGAAGCTTTCGAGATGCTCAATGGAACTTAAATCCTTATCTATTTCCGAATCATCATTGAGCTTTGGATTATTCTTAGACTTGTAATTAAGTTGAAATCTCTTTGGTAATGGGAGAAGAAGATGCAAAGGCGATGGCTTTATTGGATCAAGAGGTGGTGCTTGCAAGTTGGATTCGGGAAGAATCGATACCGGTGGTTGATTCATGACTGTTACCCAATTAGCAAAGTCTGCATCAATGAATCGCTTGAACACTATGCACTCCCTGATGTTGGACTTGGTCAAACACAAGTTCAAAAACATTTGGAATTGTCTAGATCTTTTCAGTAAAGTATCATCGCTTTCATCCAAGAACTTGCGACTTCCACTGGATTTGTTGTAATTGAATGAAAAGTGAAATGGTTGTAAAATGTATGAGAACAAATTGTGTCTCTCTGGTATTGGTGGTATGATACACGTTGGCAACATCTTCTTAAGGATTTGTCTTAGATTTACAAAATCAGTGTATCTTCGTGTAATTTTTTGATTATTATAAAGAATTGTATATCCTATTGCAATCTTCCCATCTGCAAATTGAAATTTTCCTGCATAAATAATCTTAATCTCCTCTTCTTTACTTTTGATGAAGCTGTATTGACCAAACCCATCATTGCTTGCCTGTCCATGATAAGTTTCGGATGTGTACAATGGCTGATCCAATTCTTTGATATTTTCATTATTTAGATATTCGATATCATGTGGTGTTAGAGTTGGCATGCTTATATAAGACACACTTGGTGGTAATCTTACATTGGGATTACTTGAAATAATATTTCTTCTAGACGTTACTGCCTTGTTATTCAATGATTTCTGAAGACCTTCAGAGTAGAGATGATTAGTTCCCTTAAATGGATTATTGTCCTCATCATCTTCATCTTCACTTGAGGTGCTATGGTTGTGGCTTGTGGTTTCTAATTGATCATTGCTACTTTCAAAATCATCGGGTTCATTTATATCAGCATTTCCAAACAAAAAGCTGTGTTCTCTATCAAAGTCTGTTTGACTTCTGTAACTATTGAGACTGTCTGACATAAATAAAGATAAATTATATATAGAATCAATAGTAAAAGAATTTGGGTTGATTGCAATTATGTTCTTTTTTTTGTATTTGTTGACTAAGGTTTATTTTATTTGTTACAATAATAAGATAGTTAACGATAAGTATAACTAAACTAAAATATACATATATAAGGTTTGGAGAAAAAAACAATAATGCGCTGAAGGTGAGATAAACACATTTGGGTTCATTTAGTCTTATATCCGAAATACTTTTGCATTATCATTTGTTCATTTTTTTTTCTCAAAAAAAAAAAATATAAATAAATAAGTAGAATTATACTCACACATATCAAGTTTAATGAAATACGAATTGAATGAATAGCTTAGCAAACTTTGTAAATATATGGTTGAACTCACCAAAACAAAATTACACAAATACAAACTGAAAAAAAAAAATAAAATAAAATAAAAATACAAAAAGAAATCAACATGTCTGATGATAGAAATGAAACTAATTCAAAGATCATAATCAAAGAAAAGGATTTGGCAAGTGAAAAGCTTGAAAAACATATTTTACAACTTGTAAGTGATTCCATGGCAAATTTTAACTTTGAGACCACCAGTGAAATTGATATAGCCAAATCCATAAAACTTGACTTAGATGAATATAATAAAAAAGAAAACGTTAGCGGCTATTGGTGTGTTGTTGTTGGTAGAAACTTTGGATCATTCATGTCTTATGAAAAAGGCTATTTTATCCATTTGATGTATTTAAACATATCATTCCAAATTTTCAAATGTTGATTATAAAAAAACTTGTAGGTTTATAAGTATATATCCTTTTTTTTTTAATTTTTTCTTCTTTCCTGTTTTTTTTTAAAGTAAACATCCTTTTACTATCTTCATTCAACATAGCTGTGTAATTAAATATAGTTATTGTTTTATATATTTTTCATAGACCTTTTTATCACACAAGATTTATATCCTCCATCTTATTTCGTACTCGTTTATAAAAGCAATATTATCTGTTATATACGAACAATCATTGCCAAAATGGTGATTTTTTTTTTTCGTGTACAAACCTGAATTTGAAATAGAAACAAGAAAAAAAAAATTTTTTTTTTCCTATACTTTGATGAAATAATTTACTAAGAATTTCAAAGAATAAGATTTGTTTTCTTTTTTCTTTGAGAAAAATGAAATTTGTTAATCTTTTTTAAACTAGAAAAAAAGATAGTTAAATGTAAACCATTTATATAATTCTTCAACATCGAATTAATAGCTTTTGAAGTTTTTGATCTAGGAAACAATATAAAATAACCTTTTCAACAAAAGAATTATTATGACTTCTGAATCCACATCTGCTAATAAATTTGCAAACACCTCTGCTTTGGAAAACATCTCTTCTGCTGCAGCTAAAAAGGCTGACGGATTAGATGAAAACATTCAAAATTTGAGAAACAGACAAAACAAATTTGCTGAGAATCTTCATGGTGATGATGTTTCTAAAACTGGTATCAGAGCTTTATTCAGTAAAAACAAAGAAGCTCAAAAAGCCGCTGTTTCCAAGTACTTAAAGCATTGGGATGGTTTGACTGATAAGGAAGCCGAAGAAAAGAGATTGGCTGATTACAACGAATCCACTCACTCCTACTACAATGTTGTAACTGACTTTTACGAATATGGTTGGGGTACCTCCTTCCATTTCTCAAGATACTATCCAGGTGAGAATTTCCAACAAGCCACTGCCAGACATGAACATTACTTAGCTCATCAAGCTGGTATTGAAAACGGTGATTTAGTATTAGACGTCGGTTGTGGTGTTGGTGGCCCAGCTAGAGAAATAGCTAGATTCACAAACTGTAACATTATAGGTTTAAACAACAATGATTACCAAATCAAGAAAGCCAACCATTATGCTGCCAAGTTTGGCTTGGATGCTCAAATGAGATTTGTTAAGGGGGATTTCATGAACATGGATTTCGAAGATAATACTTTTGACAAGGTTTATGCCATAGAAGCCACATGCCATGCTCCTGAATTGAAGGGTGTATACTCTGAAATTTTCAGAGTCTTGAAGCCAAATGGTGTGTTTGCTGTTTATGAATGGGTCATGACTGATAAATACGATGAAAACAACGAAGCTCACAGAAAGATTGCTTATGATATCGAGGTCGGTGATGGTATTCCTAAAATGTTCTCAAGGGAAGTTGCTGCCAAGGCCTTGATTGATTCTGGATTTGAGATATTAAAGGAAGAGGATTTGGCTAAGGCTGATGATCCAATCCCATGGTACTATCCTCTAACCGGTGATTGGAAATACATGCAAAGTATCTCTGATATTGGAACCTTCTTCAGAACATCATTTGTTGGTAGATTCATTACCACTAACTTTTTGAGAGTCTTGGAAAAGGTTGGTGTTGCTCCTCCAGGTTCCGTTGATGTTGCTAACAGCTTGGAATCTGCTGCTGTTGGTTTAGTTGCTGGTGGTAAAGAAGGTTTGTTTACTCCTATGATGCTTTATGTCTGTAGAAAACCTGCTAACTAATTGTAGCTACTCTTTCAAATTGATATATATAAATAAATAAATTCTCACTAAATTCCTTACATCAATATACATAATATTTCAATTGAATACAAATAATTCATTCAAAAAAGAGGCATCCTAAAAGTGATGTATGTGCAATTCAAAAGTTATAAGTTGAGCAATAACAAATATTGAAACTACAGCAATTAGAATTCGAAGATATTTCAAAATTAGCTGTTTTATTGTATTGAATAAGGTCTGTAAGTTAAATTCATTTGTTTGAATTTGTCTCTTGTTCAAACTTAGCCGAATATTTCCTTCAAGAAAATCATCGTAAAACGTTGTGTCATATGATGTAGATACAACATTTTTCAATGTGCTCAGAATGTTGGTTTTCAGATCAGTAGATTCTATACCTAATTTATCTACATAGGAAACTATAATGCCATTTTCTTTGTCAAACATATTAAATTTTATAAATGCTCCAATGTTGTCACTTAGTGTACTTGCAAAATTTATATTTTCTGATCTTTTTTCATAATGCACATTCCTTTTTAATGATGATTGTTGAGATTCAAAAGTTATGTTTATGTGATACTTAACAAAACAGTATTCAACTATCAGAATGAGCCAAATTAGCAATATTGGCGTTTTTGTCTTCAAAAACATAAATATATTAATAAAATAGTTTCTGAAGTGATGCTTTTTTGGTTTCATCTCTGTGCCATAAATGGGAGGATTTGTGATGCTTTGACCTTCTAAAAAAAATTGTTCAATCCTGTCTTTTAGTAAAAGTTTTACAACAAAGTAAAGTATTATTCCTAACACATAGAAACTACAAAATATAGCTGTTAAATTTCTAATTGTTTTCTTATGTTCACTCTTGATTGTTGTGGTATCTCCTGGGCTATATTCTCTTTTGGTTTTTGCACTCTCACTAAAAAATCCTGATAACAATAAGTCTATTGCGCTTAGCTGAGTAGAGTTCAATGTTAGGTTGTACTTTCCAGTATGATTCAAATTTGTATTATATATCGAAGCGTTTACCATGTTGTCCATACTGAATTTTTCACTAAATATATTCTGTTTGCTCTTAAAAAAAGAGTCAAAATAAGTATAATTTAGCTTTAAACTTTGCAAATCAGTTTGGTTAACGGTACTTTCAGCATCATTTCCTAGATTAATAGATACAGAAGATCCATTTAACTTTTCAACCACCTGATCTATAATGTTTGACTTTTCTTCTAATGTGTTGTCGACCACGCCTGTGATGTTTTTGAACTGTTTATCAGAAAAGTTCTTATTCTTCGAGTATGTAGTATTTATGAAGTACACTGTGTCGCTAATATATGCATGTGCTTGTTTCAAAGCTATAGATTCAATATACGATACTGATTGGACTATATCTTTTTTTATCAGACATATGCTGTTTAAAGTGGCTTGAGATGTTGACAGTATACTGCTAGATGATGCATATGAAGAGCTCGTGTTTGTGGATTGAGTTGAAGAAGATGTTGTAGATAAAGTATATAAGTTTGTTGTCTTTGTAACTGCGTGAATATTATCTACACTATTCTGGGCTTTGTAAGGAAACCAAATGTTGAACATTATCAAAAGAAAAAGTGCAGTGTATATTGATACAAATGCTATTGATGAATCTATTTCTGAAATATACCGTCTCTTGTCAAAAATCATGTTAATATGCACGGTTCTCCCATTGTTGATTTTTATACAAGAGTGCAAAGCAAATATCTATATTTCATTTATGCTTTAAAATACCCAAGCTTCGTATTTATAGTCCCAATGGTTTGTTTTATAAATATATATATATACTCCTTTTTTTATATAGGGAAAAATCTACATGTTTTAAATTTGTTTCAAATTTGTTTGATATACGCGATATAAAGAAATATTTCCATAAAGAAAATTATCATTTTCATTAAGTTATCCAATTTTGTTTCCATTTTATTTTTTTAAGTATGCAATAAAAATAAAAAGATATTCACTATTTGATTATAAGGATGTGCATCATTAATAGATCCATAAACTTGAGGGGAAAATCATGATATAACTAATTGCTCTAACTGCTGTGATGCTTCATCAGCTTCTGTATTCAAAATAAGATTAACATAAGTAACGTAAAATGATTCAAATTGTTTTAGTATGTCTTTATATTGCTTCATTTGGTGTATGACCAAATCCTTTTCCGAAGAGTCTCTATTTAGCAAGGTTTTAAGCTCATTCTCCATACTAGAAACACTCACAATTTGTTTTAAATTACTTGCATTCACTAGCTTATTAAAATCCTTCAACGTAGCTATTGAAACTTCCAGATTCTCTCTGACAGTATTTAGCTGTTTAAGTATATTTACAGTCTCTCTATTATTATGGGTTAGTTCTTTGTTATCTTGGTCATCCTCGTCTAGTATTTGAGTAGTTATTAAACTAAATTCCTTGACGAGCTTAGCCAAAGTTTCGTGCCTTTTGATTATACTTAAATCATTTCCTGTCTTGATATCCTTTTTCAAGTGATTTACTGTGTCAACTAAAGAGCATGTTAGTTTTTCAATAAATACATCTAATTCGTATGGGAATTTCTGTAGTTTTATGTTATAATCGAGAGTTACTTTTTTTAGTTCTGATACACTATCGTACTTTTTAACTTTACTATCCGTCAATAGCAGTTTAAAGGCTGCTTTTGTATCCAACTGATCATCAAACAATTCTTCTAGAATTTGCAAACTAACCTTATCTGTTAATTCATTCATTAAGTAAATTTCTTTATAAAATTTTTGACAGGTTTTATCTGTTATTTTTTTTATATGATTATTCACCTCTGGAAAATGAAGCCACTAAAAAAATAAAAAATTGTTATACCTTTAAAAAACAACTATAAATGCTATTGCCTCAGAAGTATACAATTCAGTATCAGATCACGTGACAATCAAAAAAATTCTTTCACTGGTTTTAGCACGTGCAACTGTACAAATACCATTAATCATTAGCATTCCTATCTATATATAAAAATATGCAAGCTATTGTTATAGTCTTTTCGTAATGAATTTGTCTTTTAATATTAACAGCTCATAAGATATACTTAGAACTACTCAACAAAAAGAATATAACCTTCTGGCTTTTCTCTTAATAGGCGAGTTGTTTACAACAGTATAGGAAATACACGAGATATCTACAAACCAATTTGGTTATTATTGCAACTTGAGGTAGCAAGGCTGGGTGTTACAAAATCCAAAAACCTTGTAAAATCTTAAATATCCCACTAAAAATAACGTCAATAAAAGATCTTGCTATTTCTTACTTTTTTTTTATTAGTAAAAGAAAATTTTGTTTTGGTGGTTTTTTTTAGTTAACGCGTCTCTTTAATAAACTAACAAAAAAAATAATAATAAATAAGTAAAACAAAAACTTAAAAGTTTTCTTCAAACAATTTTTAAAAAAAAAAGTAATTATTCAAATGTGAACCAATCATCAAACCTGCATTATATAAAATAAAAGAAATATATATATAAATTAAATATGTCTTACTTTGACTTGGATGATATTCTAGCTGATAACGTTAAAGTTCCTACTCGCTTTAATTTTACTGTTCCAGGCTTAGGATATTTAGAAAATAATCCCAACAAACCATTAAACAAAAACAATAACCTAGATTTGCCCTTGTGGTTGGCAAAAGAATTAGCCATTTTAGAGGTAATTGATGATGGTGGGCAAAATCATTTGATTGAGCTGCTCACACCTGAAATATTCCATCAAAGAGTAACTAATATAATTAAGAGTGATGGAACTGCACTAGATGCCAATGCTTTGTGTCCTTATTTCTACACTATATACGAACAATGGGCTTACTTTTATTCTTCCAACAAATTATCTAAATTAGCTGTTGACATGCTCAAATCAAGAGGTGTTGCTATTAATAATTATGCTTCGTTTAAGTCGAATTCGACATCCAGTAAAACAGCGTATTTCAATGAAAGCTCAGTGGTGGATTTTTTACAGACATTAGACGAATTTGAGAAGAAGCTTCTATATGTTTCCCAAGAAAGCTACAGACACATGAAAAACTATTTGCAGTCAAATGATTGATCATCATTAGATAAAAAAAAAACATTTTATAAAACGGTATATACTTCTTCACCTACATAATTTATCAGCTCCAAAGCTTCTGAAATAATTTTAGGATTAAAACTTCTTGAATATTCCTCATTGAACTGTATAGTTCTTACAGGGCCAACTACTTTTTTTCCTTCTATATAGTTTAACAACAAGCAGTTATCAGCTATCTGTAATTCCTCTTCAGATGGATCTACTAAGAGAACATTATCACCAACAATGGCCACAACAAAGGTTATTGAGCACGGAATTTCTATAAGCTTCATATCGTGGTCATGAAAAACGGGTACTTGCTCAACCATCAAGTCATCATCTTGTGACATTAATACAGGAAATAGAGTATTCTTCAAAGTTTTATGTGTTGCTAAAGATATTAGCCCCAATGGGTATGTATTACAATTGATGGCTAAAATGTCTATAAAAAGCTGAAAGCTATACTTCTGAGTCACCTTAAGCTTATCAGTGCCCTTCAAGTGCTGCACTATATTTTCCTTGAGAACATCTTCCATTTGAGTTAAAAGCTTGGATCCATTATCAATGCTGGGGATACTTAAATCAACCTGAATAAGTTCATTCAACAACGAAGCTTCATCTAATTTAGTATCTACTTCTAAAAGCTGAACCTTGCAGCTTACTATAACTTCAGATCCATCTTGAGACACCATTCTTGTAGATCCATTACAATTATTTAAAAATGATGGACTGTATTCCACAGTTCTCATTTGTTTGAATCCTCTACCATCTAACCTTAAACACTGATTGCTATCGTCATTAATCAAAGATTCCCTAAAGTATGATTTTTCAGATTTTGAAAACAAAACATTCATTTTATTGTATAATTTATCAACTAATGCGTATGAATTTTGCTTTTGGCTATGGTCTTCATTCCTGTTCTTTTTCTTCAAAACTTTTTTTACGAAATCAATACGTGCCAGTGTTATAACTATATAATTCACTTTATTTTTTACAAAAAAAAAAAAAAAAAGCAATTCTCTTTCAGGCAAATCGGATATAGAAGACACCAATAATATAAATTAATCATATATACTTTTTTATAGTCAGTATAGAAATTTACATATGGTATTTAAAAGATTTTGCACTACAATGCTGACATTCCACTGCAAATTTTGATTAGAAATAAATCTTCAATTTTCAGTCATATACAAATTATGTTGACATAAAAAAGAATTACAAATTTAAACCAAATACAGCTTTGTTTGAATCAAAGAAAAGTAGTTTCGGATTTAACACTTTGAACATAGAGAACAGATAAATCTAGTGAAAATCTCGAAAGGTCTACTTTTTAAAAAAATATCCAAAAAAAAATCAAAATCTTCAATAAACACACAGAAAACTTGATTTTAGCATATGTTATTAATCTATCAAAATCATGAAGAAAGGTACTACTTTTAAGCTATAAGGGGTTGTAGTTTTGCTCCCATCAATAAATATGTGATTTTGTCTGTGTTTTAACGCGGGTCGTGCGCTAAAAACATAATTATATGCATTAAAATTGTACTTTGTCTTGATATATTAACACAATATGCATTGTAAGTGTTAAAAAATGCGCTAAATTTATTTTGTCTACCTAAAATCCAACAATTATACTAACAAGTTGAATTTCATACTTAATCTTGTAATAGCTTGATTATATTTAAGCATCGCAGAATAATAAAACCAACATTGCAATATAGTATCAAAACACTTTAAAATATGCCAGAAAAATTAGTATATAAACTAGCATTTTCGTACAGATTTAGTCAAATGAAGTTCTTTAATCTCGTCATTTTGTTTTAAAAATCTCAAAGGTCTACTTTTAGAAAAAAAAAATATAAAAAAGTCAAAATCTTCAATAATTAAGATACAAGTGTATAAATTATACAGTTGATTGAGCACTAGATTATTAGACTTTCTGTAAATTTTCTATACCATTAGGTGTATTATTCTTCATAAAATCAATAAAAGTCTGGTTTTTGGTCGTATAATTGGGACATTATGCACTAAAGTTTTATTTATAAGCGTTAAAAACTTCTTTTTTATTGCTATTGAAGCTGAATATGCATTTGAAGTATTTGTTAATGTGTTAATACTTTTCATTTTTTTCAAGAAAAGTTAATAATAAGAGTTATCATAATTAACCTGAAGACGGAAATATAAAGTTAATTCTGGTTATTGATATATAAATTTAATGTATAAAAATCTTCAGTGAAATATTAATAGCAATGTATTATTTGGTATATTAACTGATATAGATCTTTGGCTATGCAGTAAGTTAATAACGAGTGTTTTCATCTTCTGTTCTGGGTTTAATCAATTATAATTAGCTATTCGACGTACATGAATACTATATGAGTTATAATTATGTTTTTTTTTCTTTTAGATTTCATGATAAGTTATTATAAGTCAGAATTGAGTTATGATTATAGAAGATATTATATATAGAATCTAATTTTTCATTTTATTTACGACATTTTTAAACTTGTTTAATACATATATATAATGTCTTCTTCTTTCTTTTTTTTACAAGAATATAATAACCTCTATAAATAGAGGTCTCTGCATGAGAGTTCTATCACCACTGTTGAGTTTCATCAAACATTTCTATATTATGGCCTAATCTTTTATACTTAAAAACACATTTTTTGACAGCTTTTCTTAAGCTATGATGTGTGCACACTAAAACGTTTGTTTTACACTTTCTTAACTGTGATGAGTCTATATTTTCTTCGAATAAGAAGCTAATATCAGGTTTTCCATAATGTACATTAATATAATCAATTCCCAAGTTAATTTTCTTTTCATCAAATGACTCCTTTTGTTCTCTAGTCAAATAAAAGTTCAAGCTAATGTCTATATCTTTTGCTGAATGTTGTTGTAAAAACATGAACTCTTCCTTGATAAACTCTATATCATCCCTATAAGGTGTAATCCATATTAATGTTATTTTAGGAATATTGTTTTTTATGGCATTTTTTAGGTGACCAATAGAACCACTAACACCAGTACCTGTAGAAGCCATAATTAAATGATTAGTGTACTTAGAGGAAACAACTTTTTCTGAAATACCACCATAAGGCCCTTCAATCATAACAGATATTGAAGATGTATAATTTGGCTGAGATAATAAATAATTTCTAAGTTTTTTGGTAATTCCCTTTTTAACCTTACAATAGAACATTACAGATCCGTCATCTTGATAAACAAAGGTAAATGGATGAGATTGCATCATTAGAACCCAGTCCAAATCCAAGTTGATCAAATAAAGATATGCAAATTGGCCAGGCAGTTTAAATCTATCAGAAAAAGATGTTTTCACTTTTATAGATAAGATATCACTCATTGGGCTTAGCTTTATTTCAGCATTTCTGTGAATACCTCCACAGAAGTAAATTCTTGCAATTCTCCATATTCTCTCTAGACCCCATGCGCAAATTGGATAAATCAACCAATGTGCCATCTTTTCATGAACTGCTAAATGATACCAAGAACCTATCAAAAAGAAAACAGCTAGTATTATATGAGCCACCAAAAATGTTTCATAGGCAAGATTTTTAATGAACCAACATGCCCAAACAACCTGTATGGAAATGCAAATTGTAGCTACACATCCCCATTGATACCAATAAGTAATAAGTCTTGCTGCTTGGTATCCCATAACTGTTGACTGCCATAACAAAAAAATAGAATGAACAATAACATGCATAGCACATGCTCTCCCGATCCACTTATGATACATAATGAATTTGGATTGAGGCCAACCTGTGAAAACAGACAACAAATTATTTCTTTGTCCCATGAACCATGTTAGATTAGTTAAGAACAAGGCAATGTAACCAGCACGATCTGAAATGTATCTAACAATTTGTTTGTATGAAGAATCCCAGTAAACATTTATGGATCCATCTTGATGATAATCAAAGCACAAAGATAGAATATTAAAAATACACCACAATGCAATAAGTATATTATCCTTATTGATGATGGGATTCAAGTTTTCAAGCTTTTCAGTAAATGAATTCTGCATAATTTGATGATAAATAGTCGTGTTTCTCAGTCTGTTATTAACCCTAGTAACTTCGAAGAAATTATGAATTACTGCACATAAAATAATTAAAGCAAAATATCCACATAATCCCATACCAAAAAACATACCATCATCAAAAACTTTGTATCTTATTCTAAATGTGTCAATGGCATTTGATACTATAGTTGAGTTGGCTAAAACAGGTTTATATTGAATAGTTGTCATATCATCAACGACAGTATTGTTTAAATATTGTGACCCATTTTTTATTGATGCATCTAAATCATCTTGATTTAACTTTGGACAATAATGCTTTAGAAAATAATTATATCCTTCATCTTTGACTTTTTCGGTTTTCGCAGTTGAAGATATACAATTTAGATATGTGTACATTGATGGTTGATTAATACACATACAGTTAGAGGCTTCACTACTGTTACAAAACATCATATATTGAGAAATTGCCCAGTTGCATCCTAAAGTTGTTAATTCACCATCATTATATCTGTGCCATTTTAAGAATTTTAAATGTTCAACTCCCTGAATATTATTAATAAAACTAAAAACTAGTAAAAGCTGAAGACCAAAGTTGATCAAAACAGACATATTTTATATATTGAAGTTGGTTTTACTCTGTAATCTTAGAAGATACTCTTGTTGGGGGAAAAAACAAAAAGCAATGGTTGTTTATATATAATTTCGCAGATTTAATGGATTTGCCATTTGCAAGAAACTTGTTCTATTGAAAAAAAAAAATTGAACATTTATTATGAGAAAAAGGATCTAATTTGAATAAATCAGTAATGAGATAAGTAAAAAAAATCTTTTTGCTCATTTTATTTTGCTCAAATTATATTTCTCTCAGTGTGGCTGAAATTTTTCACTTGAATTTATTAAAAATTTAACTTGTTTGGTAGCGCACATAGAGTATGTTTGTTAGGTTCAGAAATTTCTTTTTTTTTCTTTCCTTTTTATTTCTTAAATTGTTAATTTTTCTCATTTTATTGTTTTTCATCAACGCTTCCTGTATATACTTAAACTCCAAAATTTAACTAATATCAATTAAAAGAAACCATTATACAAACAAAAGGATATGTCTATCGAATTTGAAGAGCAACAAAATTTGATCTTACCTGGTGATCTTTTGGAATGTGAGAAAAATGATAAGATAATTCACATTTTAGGTCAAGGAATTTATTTAACATATGACAATATGTTATATCATAACAACAAGCTATTGGCTACCAATGCGGGTATCGAACAATACAAAACCATCGGATCAAATAATGTATGTAATATAGAGTACAACAGTAAAAGATATATACCTCAACAAGGTGATTATGTTATTGCAACTGTAACCAATAGTTATTCAACTCATTTTGTGTGTAGTATTGCAAATTTCTCGAATACAGTCCATTTGCCCTATGCAAACTTTCCTCAAGCTACAAAGAAAAACAGACCAAAATATGAAAACGGAGATCTCGTTTACTGTAGAGTAAAGCTTTTAAGAAAGAATTTGCCTGCAGAGTTAGAATGCATGGACTCTGAAACAGGTAATAAAGACGGATTTGGTATTTTGGAAGCTGATGCGGGCCGTCACAGTGCTGTTTTAAACTGCTCACTAGCTTATTGCAGAGAACTTCTTTTCAACGATAAAGAATTTTTATTGCTTACAAAATTAGTTAAAAATAACTTGGGGTTTGAAGTTGCAATTGGAGTTAACGGAAGAATATGGATCTGTACAAAATCATTAACCGAAACATTATGTGTATACAAGATTTTAGAGGCTTGTGAAAAAGTCAACAGATCAGAGCATGATGGAATTATAGAAAAATTCGTTAAAGAATTCATCAAATAATGTATATAAAGCTTTTTTTATAATCAATATTTCATTGGAAAATAGCTGTGTATTAGATATCGAACATCAAGTGTTACATTGGCACGTGATGTCCCTGAATTTTTTACACAGATAATTTATTTTTTTTCCTTCTAGCTATTCTGTTTAGGAAAAAAAAAACAGGAATGATAAAATAATAATCTTTGCTTCTTCCTTAATATTTACAGTAAATTACTTGTATATAATTTATTAATTATAATGTCCAAACCACATTAACAATTGTAGAACGTTAATTGGCCAACTTTTTTAAGACTTTTTACTGAAATCTAATAAGTTAATTGGGAAATTAGCAGACGCAATCAAACACAAACATATATATAGAATAATTTTCAAAATACTTTGTGTTAAATTTTAATGATATTAGATAATATAAATAAGTACGTGGATCTTGATGATCCTAATATTCAAAAATTTGAAAAAAGATTAATAAAAAATAAAAATGACTATCTTGATTACATTAGTTATTTAGAATCTAAGAAGACCACTCCAAAGAATTACATCTTTTTCTACTCAAGACTAATTATCATATACAAAAATGAGGATAATGTTGTACTAAATCTTTGGAAGAATTATATTGAGCACTACAAGATTACAAATCAAAACTTATTGACTGTTGTCTCCGCAAAATTTTTAAAAGCTATATTGACTAATTTAAGCAATGCTTCTATAATTTCATCACTGAAGTATTTGGAAACAATAAATCAAACAATGTTTATGTATTATATGGTTGATATTATAATGAAGCTGTTTAATGATAGAAGAATTACCGAAATTTGTGAGGGTGTCTTTATTAAATCAGATGACTCAGCATCCAAAGATTATGGAATGCTTAAAAACTTTAAAATGTACCTTTCGGTTATTTGTGACTTCCCAAAATTTCAAATAAGTGCTGAGCAAAAATTGAAGTCTAAGTTACTATTTAAATATTTAATAATAGTGTCTACTTCAGAAGAAAATATGAACACTCCGTTATCTAGGAAAGCTAGTGCTATTGAAAGTTTGAAGAATCTTCATGACTTTGATACCTTATCTTTGTACTTTGACAAGTTGGAAAAAGATCAATTACAATTTGTTTACTATGCAATATTGAAATTGTTGGCTAGTAAGGAACGCCCAACTGATTTTAAGTTAATCACTAACAAAATTGGTCAGATTCTGTCTAATGGATTGAAAAGATCAGATAATCATGATATAATAGCACTTAAATGGTTGAAATCTCTAGTTGGTAGAACTGATTTTGATTGGCAATTACTAATTGATGATCTTAATCAAAAGATTACAAATTCAGGAAGTCTTGATAGTCTTGAGGTACATTACGACATTTTGATTCAATTACTAAATTGTGCACTAATTGAAGATAACACATGTACTAAGTGGCTGAAAATGTTAGAAAGTGCTGTAAATGATTTTGAAAGTAAAAGAATTATGTGTTTGTTAAAGGAAAATATTACGAACTTCAAATATTGGAAATATTATTTAAATTATAAAAAATTTGATGAACAAAGTTTGGAATTTTTTCTTACAACAGTTGAAGTAAACTCAAATAAAACATATTTGTTAAATCACGTATTGCCAGGAGAACTAGGTAATATATGGACAGCATATGCAGAATTTTTCAGTGCTGACATAAATAATTACAGAACAATCATAAAATGCTCCTTAGCTATGGGTTACCCGCATTATCAAGACATAGAAATTATATTATTGAATTGGTTATCCAAGGAACAATCTGTTGGTGATGATGAAACTTTCAATAAATTGCTAAATAAGCTTATTAAATACTCCTCTGATGTGCATGGGAATGATGGTATAACCAAAACCTTGAAGCATAGTAGAAAACTTTGGTACTATTTGTTACATGAATCTAAAGGAGACTTTAAAGTGACGGCATATACCCAAATGACTAAGCTTACATTGATTACGACCGATGATGTAGCATATATCTCCGAATATGTTTTACTCTCTCTAAGAAATACAAAGCTCTTTTTGGACATTTGGACAGAAGCTTTTAGGGATTTATTTATTAACCTAGATCAGGAACTGCAACTTTTATACACCAAGTTTCAAAGTCAACTAACAAACGTGGATGAATTTTATAGATGTACTTCAAGTTTTCAAGTATTAAAATGGATAATTAATAAAGTGGATAATAACAAAAAAGAAATGTGGATTTCAAAATACATTGACATGATTACTCAAAGTGAAATGGAACATTCTGAAAGAGTTCATGCATTGAATAAAATTATAATGCAATATCTTCCTATATTAAAAGGTAAGTACATTTTGGAAAAATGGATAGAGATGATCTCAAATATAAACATAAACTCTTTATCAACTGAACTTATTTCTAAGATTAGATTTGGTGACTTGAATCAAATTCTGCAAGCTTATAATGGCTTAGAAATTATATCAAGCAAGTTGCCTTCCAACCTGATTGCTTTTGAAAGCAAATTTTTTAATAATGAAGTAAGAATTAGAGAATTGTACATATATTTTGCACAATTATTACCACCAAACTTTAACTCAGACACCATCGAGCTTTGGAATGATTGGCAAGAATTTGAATTAAAAAATGGAAAATTAAAGGATTTAGTGAGATGGAGAAAGGATATAACTAGTGTGTTCCAGAAAATGGGATATGAACAGACATTGATGCAAAATAAACCAGAAACTGATACCGGTGATCATGTCAAATTTGTTAAAGCAAGTAATATAAAAAGTGAAGTGGATGAAAATATATTATCAGTTAAAAAGCAGGACTAAAGAAATGTTATCAAATTATAATAACAAAGAAAAAAAAAATTGATATTGTTGTCACGTTTGCTATCTTGGTTTATTATATAGCATGATTAGGTAATTAAGAGAATTGGTGTAAAAAAATATTACTATTTGGTCAGTCTATTTTCTAACTATAGCTTCAACCCACTCACTGGTGTTCATTTGAGTCAATCTGGACAATGCTCTGGCAAAGGCAAATCTTTCTTCATCTAAAGCAAACATTTTGGATTTTTCAGCAATATCCTTACTAAAACCATGCTCTTTAATCAACGAGTCTATTTCTTCGTTGATTTCAGCATCTTCTTCATCTGAAGTGGACTTGTTTGATTCAGAGCCAGGTAAGTCATCTTTGGCTTTAGCATAGTCCATTTGGTAATCATCAATTAAGTTTTCAGGCTCCACAAATAAGTCAGTGAATCTAGCAGCTGATGTAGATGCCAGCTTACATTTATTTTCATAACATGCATCAAGGAAAGTGATAAATCTTCTAACTTCATCTCTTTTGAAAACTGTTAAGTATGGTATATCGGTAACTATGAAGGCTTCAAACTCTTTAGCCAATTGTAAATAATCACCTGCAGCCAAGTTTCCTCCACACAGTTCTTTGAATGTGAATTCTGCAACATGTGGTGATGTGCACTTGGGTATTTTTAAGTGTCTTCCCCAAACAGTCAAATTAGTGTGTGTTTCAATTTTTGGAGATTCTGATTGAGCAAAGTAGTTGAACCATTTTTCTACATGTTCGTTTCTTTTTTGTTGGCATACTTTTGAAAAATAGTCAACTCCGGATGGTGGGTAGTAGTATACTGATGAGACTGGTTTCGCAATCTTTCTATAATCAGTAGGAGAATCTAGGAGTACAACTTCAGATTTTAGGCACAGCAGATCTATGCATGGAATGAAAGAGTCTCTTTGGACACCGTTGATATACAGGTCGTGAGGTTTTCTGTTACTTGTGGCAAACATAATGACTCCGAATTTGTCACTCAACAATTGTGACATCAATCTTCTTAATATCATAGCATCAGCAACATCAGTGACTTGAAATTCATCAAAACATAAGACTCTAGACTCTTTTGCCAATTCATAAGCAATTTGGGGTACTGGATCGTGTGCGGTTTTGTTAAGCTGTCTTTGTTCAACCATGATCTCATGAGATCTCTTGTGAACAAGTTGCATAAATTGATGGAAGTGTAATCTTCTTTTTGTTAAATGTGAAGGTACACAGTCATAGAACAGATCTAATAAGAAGGACTTTCCACATCCAACATCTCCCCATAAATACAACCCCTTTGGAACTCTGTCTGTATAATTGAAATCAGTTACTGAATCATTGTGTATGGTATTGAATGGTTGTAAAAGCTTTGACAGAAATCCTTTGGAAAAAGAACTGCTGTATGTTAGTGGATCAACAAGCTCTGGAGGTTGGTAATCAACTAGTTTTGTATGCAAGGATTCTAGCGATGTGATTATTTTGACTTGATAAGGATCATCAACTATTTTCCCGGTTTGAACCATTTCATTGTAAGCCTGTAAAGGGGACTGATGTTTGGGATTCATAAGTGGAGTACTGGCTGTTGTTATACTTCTGAACGTTAAACCCTTTGTTATAGATCCAGCTTTGAAACGCAAGGATGTACCAATATACAACTTCATTATTGGTTTAAGTGATTGGTGTTTAACTTTAAATATTCTACTATTTCAAAGTTGGTGTTTTTATTTTTCAATTTAGGAATGAACACAAAACTTGAAGAGATAGTGCGTATTTAAACAGTATCCCAGAATGCTACTTTTGATCAGACAAATGTATGGATTCTCTTTTGCTTTTCTTGACATTTTTTTTCTTTTCTTAAAAAAAAAAAAATGAATAGATTTATTACAGTTAAATTTAGGAAGAAGATGGATAGTTTTGTAAATTCGAAAAAAAAAGTCTGAAAAAAAATTGAAGGACATTATTATACGACGGAAAAATACGTGGAAAACCGAAAACGGCAGATAATAATTTTTCCTTATTAGATTTATGGAGTTGAAGATGTTTTAAAGAAAGCTGATCAGTTAAAAATATGGCAAAATCAGATTAAAATATAACATTAGTATTTATACATTATAGGTTTCTTTTGTTGTCGCTATAGTATAAGAAATTATTGATATTTATGAACTTAGGTTCAAACATATTTTTTTTTTTTGTTTTTTTTTTTTTAAGTTGAAGATAGCACTTGGTAGCGTTTGGTGATTTAATTAGCATAATTTGTATAGAACAAAACAACAAAAAAAAATTAACGATCTTATGTAAAAAGTTCAACATAAAGCTAACATAAAATTTCTAAATAGAAAGACATCACCATTATTTTACCCAACAGATAACCAATAGTGAAGTTACAAGTTCAAATGACTACTAATAGACTTAAACCCAAGCAAATAGATATTACATCTAGTATAAGAAAACTGCATGATACTATAACTGATGAAAATCCCACGGCGATATTCAAGAGTTCGCTGTTTGATTTATTCACATCCACTTCTGCTTTAGAAGTAGGCAATGAAAACCTAGATTCAAGCACTATTGAAATATCAAGAGAAGACATATTTGATACCAATACTAGTATTGATGATTTGATGAAAAAATTTGAAATAAATGATAAAGAAGAATGCGTCTACCAAATTCTCGATTATATCTTTAGAAGTTTTATGCAATGGATTCATGATAACGGATCCCTGACCACTAATTTTATTTCGATAGGATATGTATCCGACATTCTTGATTTTTATACCAGTAAAGTGAGCATCTTATCTACCTTTGAATCGGGTGATTATCTTATAGATGAATTATTAAGACATTTTGTTATTACATTAATCTTTATGGTGAAGGCTATAGGATCAAATGAAGCTATAAATTTTGTTGTTCTAGAAGAAGAAGATATAAGGCTTGATTCTTTAGGCTTGAACTTCCTGACAGAACATGATTATAAAGATTATAACCCAACGGGTTTGAAAGCTTGCATTCAAAACATAAAACATGAAAGATTAAAATCCTTGTGTGGTTTTGTTCAAGCATTGGCACAGTTTGTAATCTTTAATATAAGCACAGAATATATTGATAAGGGCAAAGTACAATTTTTTGATGAATTACTATTATCATTTGAGAATTTGTCAAAACCAGTTGGTTATCATTTAAATAGGTTCAATATTTTAAAAAGTTATCACCCACAAAGAATATTTAGTAATACCTATCCTAAGAAACAAATTCACGACTTAGAAAGTAACGGTTATCAAGTCTTAGAAAACATCGTAGACACCTTCAAAAAAACAGTTAATATATTGAGCAATGTAGATCTGAAAAGCACCAATGACTTTGAGGAAAAACTATACTATCTATTCACAAATTCGTTTGGAATTGGTTATGATGATTCAAGTAAAGATCAAATCAAATCTGATAGTGTTGTATACAGAATGAATGTACTAAACAGAATTTTCCTGTTTCAAATTTTGATCAGTGTAGTTGAGGATATATTTGTAAACCAAATTAGCATTACTCAATATATTACAAATGATGTTAGATCTTTATTAATGATTGATGAGGATACTCACGATATTCTTTTGAAAGGAGGTGAGGGAGCTCCTGAAGAGTTACAGAATGAGTTGCAGTCACTGAAACAAGTATACTTGGACTCTTTTTTGAATATAATGAGAAACCCTTGTTACTATAGAAAATCATTGAGTAAGCAATTGCTATTATGGGATTCTATCCAAGCCAATATCTCTATGTTTGAAAAGCCACAAAGTCCAGATATAGAGGGTAATCTTGACGAATATCCTGCTATTTCACTATGGGTTTACTTCAAAAAAATGAATCACATGATTGAATTTTTATTAAGAGGCTTTAGTGAGAATCTTTATAGTGAGTGGGAGTATTTTGCCATTTATTGGAACACATTTTGCATATTTGACGAAAAAATTAATCTATTGTCTCAGTTTAGGCAATACAACGAATTATGCAAGAAAAGATACGAGAAGCAGAACCAAAGTAAAAACCTGAAGAAAAAGTACAAAGATGTGGAAAAAAGATTGAAAATTAAAGATAGAAATTTGCGATACATCACGCAAATTGACAGTGCATTGGCCAACATTTCTAAGCTTATGATTGAAACAGAGGCTATGAGCTTGTTGTGTTTCTTACAATGTAGTAGATACATTTATTTACTTGAGTCAAGTAAAAACAAAGTAGATGTTTTAGATCATCTTCAAAACATAAGTTCAACTTTTATTTACGATATTCGTTTCAAGGCATTTAGCTCTATAGGTAGTCCAGATTTACCAAAGAAAAACACAAATTTGGTTATTGATAGGCTTTTAAAGAATGGAAAATCAAAAGAATACGTCAATGATTGTTTGCAAAAGTTGAGCTTGGTAAAAGAAAAGGTAAGAGAAATTGAATGTGGAAATGAAGAGAAAAAGCTTTTCTTGGATAGAATACTATTTACTATTAAACAATTTGAAGACGTTTATGGAAAACCTTCACCTTCATTGTCTAACAATGATGGTTTGAATTTCTTTAAGATTGAAAATAGTTATGAATCTAAAACCCATGAATTTTTCCCAACATTATTTTGAATTAATTAAACTTTTTTTTTTTGTTACACTTTTTTTTTTGGCTCATATAATATGTTTATTACTTGAAGAAGGAATATAGTTTCCTTTTTAGGCAAGTTTGAGGTTATATTGTTTTTTTTTTTTTTGCAACAATTTTTTTTTTCTATTCGCATATAAAGGTAATAGCATTTTGCAGTAACTTTTAAAATTGGGATGTTTTTTTTTTTCCTACTCAAAGTACTTTTTTTGATTTTTCATACTTTTTATTTAACAAAAAATTGACAAAACTTCCTTTTTAGGAAATTTTAAAAGGTTATATATATTTTTTATACTGTTTAAATTTTCAAATTGGTTCGTTCTCTCAAAAAAAAATAAAAATAAGAATAGGTGGAAGTTTTCCTTACGCCTATTGAAAAGTATTTTTTTTTTATTTCACGGCTATTGAGGTTATAATTATTACTTGTTTTTTATTAGCAAGAAATCGGAACATTGGAAAAACCATAACCAAACCAGATCAGTAATACATTAAAATGCCTCCAAAATTCGATCCATCTGAAGTTAAATTCATCTACTTAAGAGCCGTTGGTGGTGAAGTCGGTGCCTCTGCCGCTTTAGCCCCAAAGATTGGTCCTTTAGGTTTAGCCCCAAAGAAAGTTGGTGAAGATATCGCTAAAGCTACCAAGAACTTCAAGGGTATCAAGGTTACCGTCCAATTAAGAATTCAAAACAGACAAGCTGTTGCTTCTGTTGTTCCATCTGCTTCTTCTTTGGTCATCACCGCTTTGAAGGAAGCTCCAAGAGACAGAAAGAAAGTCAAGAACGTCAAGCACTCTGGTAACATCGCTTTAGAAGAAATCATTGACATTGCTAGACAAATGCAAGAAAAGTCTTTCGGTAAGACTTTAGCTTCTGTCACCAAGGAAATTTTAGGTACTGCTCAATCTGTTGGTTGTAGAGTTAACCAAAAGAACCCTCACGATATCATTGAAGCTATTGACGCTGGTGAAATTGAAATTCCAGAAAAATAAATTTTATGTTTGAAAGATTAATAGAAAAAATGAAGAAAGTTTAATGAAAAAACTTTTGTATAGCAAATAAGGACGCCCATGTATTGATAACAAGTTAATATTAGTTGAAATATGGTGGATAACCCGTTTCTGATAGTCAAGTTTATAATAACTATCTTTATTTTTACATGATATTTAAATATAAGAAAATTACTAAGAATTACAAAAAAAAATATTTTTTCTTTATACTTTAGGATGAAAAAAAGAAAAGTTGTAAAATTCAAAAAATAATTTACAAAAGGCAGGGTCTATAGTATCAACAAAATGAAAATTATAATCACAAGGTAAATCAAAATCAACAAATCATTTAACAAAAATATATTAGAAACATACAATAATGTGTCAGTTTTAGTCAAAGTTTCAAACTGATACATCAACTTGTACAAAATGAAGCTAAGTTATAAAGACAAGAATTTTATAGTATAATAAGGTCGCTACACTCTGAGACTCAGCAGTGGTTTGCATATTAGTATGTGAGCCACTACCTGTGCTGTGCTTCAATTTTAATGGGACCAAGAATAACTCTTTATAATCACTTATACTTCTGTTTCATTTTCGAATCATCGAGATATTTTTGGATTATGTTGATTAGTGATTTTTCTTTGTAAAACATTTAACAAGAGATTTACTTGTAAATGAATAACTGAAGAAGTCTGAAGCATTTAATTGTTTCATTCCACCCACTAACATTTTTAATTTTGTTTTTTACAAGATGCTTTTTTTAATTATTATTGTATATTATCGAAAATTATTTCGATAATAACAACTTTTCTTTTTCTTGTTTCCTTTTTTTTTATTCTTTTATCTTGATATTCGTTCCTTAGGAAGATTTGATACTATTGATTCAAATTAGTTTGATAAACTTGTACGTTTATATTCCAATATAGGTACTAGATGTAGCACTCACATTATTGCCTATATGTGGTCACGTGCCACGAACGTATTTGAGATGCCTGATGAGATCATCGTTTGTTTTTTTTTTTTTAAAATTTTGGAAATGGAATAATTTAAAAAATTCAAATGCCCCTAAATTTCATATAAACTTTAATTAAAATGTTTTAAGTATATGTATATAGTTAAATTAATTTCAAAATAAAAATAAAAAAAAAGAAGAGAAGAAAACAAAATTGTAAAAAAAATAGCACATTTATATTTGGTAATATGTCAAAGTACAAATGGGAGGACCTAATAAGCTTGAATGACCGCTCAAAAGCTTGGAATTCAAAGCTGTCATGTATAGCACATATTGATATGAATGCCTTTTATTCACAAGTTGACCAGATTCGGTACGGCTTCACTAAAGATGATCCTGTTGTATCTGTGCAATGGTCATCAATTATTGCAGTTTCATATGCTGCCAGAAAGTATGGTATAAGTCGTATGGATACACTTGAAAGTGCTAGAGCAAAGTGCAAGAACTTAAAGGCAGTGCACACTGCAACGTTCAAAAAGGGTGAGAACTTCTGGAAATCAACTCCATTAGGTGAGTTTCCTAGTCCCTTTGATCATAAAGTGTCACTTGATCCATACAGAAGAGAAGGTAGAAAGATCTTATCAATTTTACAAAGTCATTGTGATCTGGTTCAAAAGGCAAGTGTTGATGAGGCATTCTTGGACTTAGGAAGAATAGTATATGAAGTGATACTAGGAAAGGATTTTTTTTTAGATTTGTCAGAGGAACAAAACATGATGTTACAAGAAATTCGAGATTTATATACAGGGGAACATTTCAACATAAATGATAATCTGCCTGAAATAAACAAGAACATCAATGAATTCTTCAAGCCAATTGGGAATGTTATACGGGAGAAGAATTCTGAAGAGTTTCCAACAATATCTGACTGGGATGAATTGATCATTGTTATAGGATCTTTGATAACAGATAAGATAAGAGCCGATATTTTCACAAAAACATCCTATTTCACCTCATGTGGAGTTTCAAATAATAAAAGCTTGAGCAAGATTGCATCTGATTTCAAAAAACCTGACACACAAACAATTATTCTTAACAAATGCATTGAGGCCTTTTTAGATAATGGGCACTTTGAAGTTACTGATTTTTGGACTCTTGGTGGAAATAAAGGTAAAGAAGTTATGGACATTCTTGAGTGTCCTAAGTTTGACAATCACAGTAATCAATATATTCGTGAATCATGGACTGATGTGGAAAGTCTTAGTGCTAGAATGAAAGAGCGATACTCTGACTTATCTATTTTTCAGAAATTCACATTCAATATTAAGGATTGTGATGCCTTGTCAGATAAGATATACAAACTTGTTAGAGGTATATGGAAAGAGCCTGTAAATCCTAGGCCGTTAGTGAAGTCCATGATGGCTAATAAAAACATGCGTGGTGAATCTTGTAAAGACTTGGAGGATTGTCAATCATGGTTGAAGGTATTTGCAGCCGAACTCGAGATGAGAATTACTGAGTTACAAGATGAATATAGCAAAATTTTAGTTCCAAAGACCATTTCCGTAGCTCTTAGAAGCGAAAATAGATCAACTGTCCATTCAAAGAGTAAGCCATTCATAATAAATACTACGGATATGTCTAAAGAGCAGTTCTATGAGTTGATATACAATTCTGCTGTTGTGTTAATGAAAGAGCTGGATTCTGTATACAAGGATGTAGTTTATCCACTATCTGGTCTAATGCTTACTTTATCTAATTTTGAAATAATCGGGAAGGGATCGACTATTGTGGATATGTTCAAAGCACCAAAGAAAAAGGGGCATGATGATCAAATGATTAGATTAGAGCCAGTAGTGAAAATTACTAGAAGACAACCAGAACTTGATTTTTTTTCCAAAAAGAAAGATGATGATTCCAAAAAGCAATCGGAAAATAAATGCTTTGAATGTAATTTGTTATTTGATCGAACAGATTCTTACATTGAGCACATGGATTATCATTATGCTTTGAATTTGTCTAAAAGATTAAATGGTGAATCAGATGAATTTGAAAAACTGAGAACACAGTCAAAAAAGAAAAAGGTGAACCCAGGCATAGCTTCTTTTTTTAAAAAGAAAGATTAATTAATTATGTCTGTTTCTAATTAATTCTTTTTTGGGAAAAAAAAAAAGGAAATTGAAAAATATGGAGATCAAATTTGGAATGAGATGAGCATGGCTAATGTATTTATCTTTTCTCATTTTATTTTTTTTTCCTTCTTTCATTTTGAACTTTTTTTTTTTTCCTTTTTTTTTATTCTTCAGTTTTTTCGTATCTTAAAACCAAAACAATAATTATAGAAAACATCGTAACTAATGTCAAGCTTGTTAGGAGATAGTTCAGAACTAAAATTATTAAACAATTTGAAGAAAAGAACTTGTGTGGCTTGTACCAATTGTAGAGAGAAAAAAGCTAAGTGCCATGTAGATTACGGAGAAGTAAAATGTAGAAGATGTATTAGGCAAAATAAAGAATGCATCAAACCAGAGAGGAAAAAATATCCAAAAAGGATCAAGAAAAGAGATTCAGCTGGTAAGGTTGAAAGTACAGACTCCGTAATGAATACAACCTCAGAGATGATCAACAACGACAAAATTAAAAGTCGAAATCAAAAGTCAGATGCAAATACACCCATCATCACTACACATGGAGCCTTGGAGTTCTTAACCAAGGCTGCGGCAACCACTGAAAATCAGAACAATAACACAAGAGTTCTGGATCAGTCAAAGATAACCAATAGAAAATTAGAGCCCTTTGGGTATTGGGAGTTGGATATTTCAAATGTGGATAATCAATCTATGATTCAAAAAGATAATTATGAGGAGGACTCGCTTGAATCCATATACGAGAATCATATATTAAAAACATTGCCATTTCTGAAAGGAATTTTGACCATGAGTGAAGTAGTGGACTTATTGAAACTTTTCTTCATAACTCAACATCCTTCATATCCATTCATTCCAGTACATTTGAGTGATATAAATCAACTTCATAAATTCCCACTATTGCTGCTTACAATTTTGACAATATCAACAAGGTATCAAAATGGAAAGCATGGGAATTATGAGGGCATTCACAATCTCTTATGGGAAAACTGTCAGCAAATGTTGTCAAAGACTATATGGGCATCTGTTGATACTTTTGGAACTCTTGGTACGATTTTTGCATTTCTACTGTTTACAGAGTGGAATCCTAGGTCAATACATCAAAAGAGAGCAGACTATGCCACAATATCTAGCGGAGGTAATCAAAGTAAAGAGTTTGAAAGTTTAAAGAGAAGCGAGAATTTATCCTTCATGTTGGCAGGGACGGCAGTGAGATTGGCAAGTTCAATGAACATAGGTACCAAAACGGGAAACATTTTATTAGCTCTTCAAATAACAGAATTGAATGTGACAATGAACTTTCATTTGAATAATAACTTAAACATTTTCAAGATATATCACAAGAACAGTGCCCAATACAGCAAGGAGTATAGAAACGAGTTAGAAATTGCTAAGAAATATGTCTTAAATGGTAATTCACAAACACTTAGAAGATGGGAAATGTACACCAAAGGCTCGCAAATTTCGGATGACATGCTTATTCAATTTTGGCAAGATGAAAAGTTATTATTTTATAAACATAAGCCTGTTTTCAATGTTACTCACCATGGGAATAAATCATACCAAAGCAATGAAACAACAGGAGCTAAAAGAACATTGTACTTGACCAGATGGCAAAGGGCTGAAATAAAGATTTTGGAGATCATAAAGCTAACATATGAAACTTTGTACTACTCACGAACCATTAACAGTGTTGAGGAGCCATTTTTTTACAACAATAGTTCATTCAATTCGGTGTCTACACAAGCAATGGATCTCAACGATTGTACCAATTTTTTGAAATTTTTACAACTACTCATACACGGTTGGTATGAGCAATTCCATGACCTAATGATACAAATGGAGCCTGACAAAGATAAGGTTGTTGTTGATTTAAGAAAACCCTTGAACTTTGAAATTTTAACCAGACAAGCAGAACTTAGAAGAGGGGAGTGGTTTGCCATAGATTATCATTATTCAAAGATATATGGATTTTCCATAACTTTAGAATTCTTTTATCAAAAGAAAAACATAATTCTTCATCACAATAACATGCAGCTCATTGAATATCTCAGAGAGTGTTATGTATCTTGTCAGCACATTCATGGCAGTTGTTTAAGGATGATGGAATGTAATGTTATATGCTATTTACCAATAAGATTGATTGGGAAGATTATCAGAACAATTGCGTTCTTGGTGAAGATGTACATTTATTTCCAACAATTCAAGAAATTTAAAATGTTGGAGAGTAAGAAACTATTGATTAATATGAGATTTGTTAAGGTTGTAGAAATACTAGAAATGATTAAGAACTTCTCTAAATGTTTGAAGATGACTGCACCTGATTCATCACACCTTGGTGTGCATTACAGCAAAATTTTACAATTCTTGTATGAAAAAATAGCTAAAAAGGAGAAAATCGATATAAATGATGAAGAGACAGAAAATGTATCAGATACATTATATGATAATAAGACAAAGGATGATGTGTTTGATATATTGTTCAACTATAAAGAGCTTAACAATGAATCTAATGACATCGTAGATGAAACAGATGTTCCAACATTCATGAATAATATTGATAGTAGAAATACTAACTTTGAAGGAATAGGGAATTTGGAAGGTTTATTAGATACACCGGGTAATCGAAACATAATGAACGAGTTAAGGTTTGATGAAGAACACATCACCAAAACAGATAACATGATATCGGGAGTAGATATCTTTGACTTGTTCGGAACAATGCTGTAGATTTTGAGCGCTTTTTTTTTTTTTTTGTTTTCCTTTTTTATGTTTAAAAAATTTTTTCTTATGTCACAAATATATCTTGCAACACATAAAGAGGTAAAAACGGATATTCTTATCTAAGCCCATGAGGGATTTTACAGAATTTTTTTCTTTTTCTTTTTTTTTTTGTGTATAATTCTTCTTACAAATAACAAAGAGGGGGGGGGGGGGGTGGGAGAGAATATCTTCTGAAGCAATAATTCATTATTTACATTTTATATGACGTTCAATTTTATATTCATTTTTTTTTTCCATAAACTGAATGATTAACTGAAAGAGACAAAAAAAAAACATATATGAAAATTAAAAGTAATAAATAGACTTCATATTGGTTACTACATTAGCCTATAACTTTAAGTAAACCATAAAACCAAAACAAATAATTAAACTGTACTCATACATCTATTGATACAAAATAAAGAAAACGGGGGTAAAAATGCCATTAGTCATAAAGGATTACTATAATAGTAATGATTATAATGGACTCTTTAGTTGGCTCTTATATAACCTTAGACATGGTGAGTTTGAAGAACTTAATAATAATCTTCTTAAAAAGGAACTTCTTCGAAGATTTATAACACATTATTTTACCACAACTAATGACATGGTTCTTTTAGTATCAATTCCAGATACAATATTGGAAAGGGATACGAGTCCAGACATCAAAATTAACAAGCATTATTTTTTACAACAAATAAATGAACAAAAATCTATTGACTTTCAACTTCTTGAGAACTTTTTAAAAGATTACTTTCATTTGGATTCACTCAATAACATATGTATCAAAAAACTTGTTACTTATATAGAGGATAAGAAAAGTGCTTATAACAGGTTCAATGATAAGTCTCAGCCAAAAAAGGGATCTAGCAATAAAAAAAACTTAAAGATTAATGTTACAAATAATTGTGTTGTTTATAACAATGAAGTTCACTACTTGATATCGGATCCTATTCATGGATTTAAGAATGAGGACTGGTTAGGTTTGAAAAGAAATAACACAATTGCCAATGAAAAGCCAATAAATAAAGATTATCCACTATCAACAGGCACCACTTCTATTAGCGATGATTCTGATATTTTAGAAATAGACTTTAAGCATCATCAACCCATAAACAATAACACTTGTAATACTAAAAAAGAAACAATAAATAAGTCAATTGAAGACAACAAGAGAGCTTCAAAAGCAGACGACATTGTAAATAGAGAATATATTGATTCAATAAACAGTTATAACTACAGTACTGATGATTCATTCGGAACTCATCTTGAACCTGTTGAAACCCGAGATAGCGATGATAGTAGCTGCGACATAGACGATATCTCAATCGGCGACCTATCTTCCTTTGCCTCCAATGATGAGGATGCTGACATGGCCTCGATATTGCCATCAATATCCATCAAGGATGAATCCAGCAACATGCAGTTTAGACTTGTTTTGCAAAGTATTATTATCATAAAGCCTACCTTTGACGGGTCATCTTACACAATGCACACAGCCATCAGGCAAACAAATTATTTACCATATGTTGCCAACATTGAGGATGACTGGCTCTTATATGATCAAAACTTTGACATACAAAACTTGGAAATTTGCTCGCTAAACGACATTTGGATCAGTTATAAAAACTCTAAAAAAATCATGTTTTATTCATTAGTTGATACAGGACGTGAAAATACATTGGTGACATATTCAGATGAGGAGGTTGAAGAAGAAATCATCCCCCTCAATGAGGAGCTCAACTCTGATGATGAACTTGATGATTTAGCCTCATTTGACTCTAATGAAATGATTCCACACTCCTTCACGGTACCAGATGGAGAGAACCCATCAAAGGAACTACCACAGCAACTATATGATAATGGTGATGACAGTGAAAACGGCATACAACTTTATCAAGCAAATACCAATGTTACCAACCCATTAAACCTACGGAAAACAAATACGGGTGCAACTATTACTCAAAACACCAACTTGAAAAAGCATCTAACTTTATCATCGTACAATCCTATTGAAAGATCAAAGACGATTTCGCAAAATGGATTGTTGATGGAAAATTCTGATTTTTGCAACGTTAAAAGGATCCCCACAGCATCAAGCACAAAGAGAGTGGATAAGGTCAATAATACATACCTTCAAATCATCAAAGGTAATAGAAAGGGTAAAATTAAAGTCAACAAAGAAGGTGATGACAAGAATTGTGTGATGATGTGATTATTATCTTCATTAATATTATATCTTTATTATTAATATATATATTACTTAGCTCCGAATTTCATGGTCTCTTAAGGCCTTATTTAAATCTTCTTCTTTGACCAAAACTCCTCTTTCTGAGCATTTGGCTTTTGTTTTTAGTTCCATACATAGATTGTCCAAGTCAATGTCACTAAGCTTTGGATTGGAAGTTATTCTGTCCCAGATTTCTGAGCATGTGAAGAATTTACCGTCTGAAGGAACAACCAAGTTTTCATCTTCTTCTTCAATGCTTGGCTTGTCTGCTGCTTTTTCCTTCATGTCCAAAGAACTTTTTCCAGTGATCATTGCAGAGTCATGCTTGGATATTATTTCATTGACATTGTTAGTAATGTCTATAGAGTTGTTGATAAAATCATTGACCTTATGAGAAGGTGTGTTGGAGTTGTGTATGGACATGTTGGAAGAAATCAGTTTTTCAAATAGATCACTAGTATCGTCTTCTATGTCATTTCCCAATGGTTGTTTTCCTACGAAATCGGTATCGTCAGTGAAGAAATTATTCAACTCTTCTGTCTCCTTGCTTTCCAAACCCCCTTCAAATGCAGATGGAGAAAATGAAAAGTTAGGCATACCAAATACAGAATCTAAGTTATTGAAGCGGGACCCAACATACCCATCCGCACCAGCTGCTGGTTTTTGTTGAGCTTTTTCTCCATCAAGTAGATCTGCAGAGATATGTAAAGGAGTTTCCAGTGTACTTTGACCAATACTCTTGTTCAATCCACTTGGTGTGTAAGGACATGCATCACCAAGATTGTTACAAAAGACGTTTTCATCGGCTGCCGCATTGAAGTTGAACTCAGGATTTTCTTCATTCAAGGAGTTCTCCAATGAAAAATCACTATTGGCTAAGGTATTAATAGATCCTGTTGATCTTTTCTTCAAATAAGGTTTATTGAATTCATTGATATCTTTACCCCATGGGAAAGAAAAACTATTCTCTATACCTTGACTGGATTTTCTGTCATCAACTGTTTTCCCGTAAACTTGTGATAAATCCTCAGATCCCTTGAAACTAGTTCCTGATAGTGATAATTCATCTTCGCTAAAATTGTGGGCTTTGTCTGACCCTCCTGTTGGTCCTCCATTCTTCAAAGAAACCGAATTATTTGATGTTTGCTTTAACTCCTCAATCTGTTTTTTCAACAAAGATTCACTGTTTTTTAGTTCTTTATTCATCTTTTCTAAATACTCAACTCTTTGCATTAATTCTTTATACTTTTGTTCTTTCTTTTCTCTAAACTTCTTCTGTGCCAATCTGTTTTTTAATACTTTTTCTTCAACCTCATCTCTGGCTGTAGTAGGTTTTATTATAACGTTGGCTTCTGTAGTACTAACCATTTTGATATCTAGTTTATGAAGAGTTGTTTGGTTAATGTTTTAGTTTGATTGTTTTGTATATACTATATCAAAGAAATTTTAAATTCATTTTAAAGGTTACAATTTTTGTCTATAATTCGAAAAGAAGAAAAAAAAAATGGAGTATAGAGAGAAAAAAATATTAGGTAATAAGTAAGTGTGAACGATAAGCAAAAGGCAAATAAAAAATGGGGAAAAAGCAAAAAATAAATTATACCTCATAAGGGGCTCGAACCCTTGACATTTTGATTAAGAGTCAAACGCTCTACCAACTGAGCTAACAAGGTGAGTAAAATTTATTATGCACAAAAAATGTTACCATCAATAATAAAATACCAAAAACATTTACTAAAACTATTTAAAATGAAGCTTTTTTAGCTGAGTTTAGTACTGTAATTAAAGCAATTGCCATTATAAATAATTTTTTTGAGTATAACAAGCTCTCAGGACGTGAATACTGTCTCTTTCAAGTCAGTTTCTTTGTATACATAATTCTTCGTGTAGCGTCAAACGTTTTTATTAATTGGCAAATTAAAAAAAATAATAATAATAATTGATATTTGAAGATCAAGTGTTATTAATACAATAGGTATGAAGCAAAACTAAAGGTTATTTCAGCCTAAGCAAGTGCTTTAGTTTATTAAGAGTAGTGTATATATAATACAGTGTTGATTTTTCATGCATCATATTATGAAGATTCTCCTAGGTGAATCAATGGTGAAGTTTGTATCTTCTTCTTCTTCTTTTTTTTTCTGATCATAGTAATTTTTGTCTTTTCGAAAGTTAAGCATAGAGTATATTTTTGCATATATCAATACTTTAGTAATAAAGAATAAAATTGAGATAACTGTCAAAATTAACTTTATGTATTATTTTTTTGTCTTTTCTTCATTTGGTTTTTTTTTTTTTTTTTTTGTATTTTTATTAAATTTTTGATATTTGCTTTTTCTCAAATATGAATCAATGAAAAAAAACTTAACCACTTATTAGGCAAAATTCAAAAGATTGTATCAAAACGTTAAATCTACACAAGCTGATTTAAAAGCTGCTCAATGATATAGATACTTTTCCTTAGAGTTGTCTGCTAATGTACATACCAACTAAAGAAGTTACAGCATTTGAAACATTAATGAAAATACAATTAATTATTTATTTATTACATCAATAAAAGGAACTGTATCAAGTTTAAATATAAAGTAGTTATTTAATCAAGGATTCCATAAATACACTTTTTTAAGAATGATATTCCTTACTGAGTAAAAAAATCTCTCTCGTTTTTTTAAAAGAAAAAAAAATCTATGTGAAAAATTATCGTTTATTAGAATTAAAAAAAAAAAATCAGAAGTTCGAATTTTTTTTTTTGTTTAATTGTAAAAGCGTCATCGTAACCAAAGCTTTTCTATCATAAATTATACACATATATGACTTACTTAACTATTATTGCTAATGATGATTCATTTGATGAGAATTACTTGAATGAGTTCTTGAACATCAACAATCTTAATAAAACTGAACAAACAGTTTTATCTCCACACAAAGCTATTAGATTTGAATTACCAAGCAATACACTTATTTTAACTCAACATGATGTGCAATACCCAAACAACCAATCTGAGCAATTGGTAGCTGTGGTAAACAATTACAACAAGTTTAAGCCTGAACTAGCTATATTTGATATGGACTCCACTTTGATTTACCAAGAAGTCATTGAACTTATAGCCTTTTATGCTAATGTAGAAGACAAAGTCAAGGAAATCACCGATAGAGCCATGAACAATGAAATTGACTTTAAGGAATCACTAACTCTGAGATGTTCTTTATTAGCTGGTGTTCCATTGGAAACTTTATATCAAGAGATCATTAAGAAGATTGTTGTCACCAATGGAGTGCCTGAATTTGTGAAATTTTTAAAGGCCTTGGGTTGTAAAACCGGTGTCATTAGTGGTGGATTTGAGCCATTTGCCAAGTATATTCAACAGAAATTGGATCTTGACTACATGAAAGCCAACAACTTGGTCATAGAAAATGAAAAATTAACCGGTGGATTAATTGGTGAGATTGTTGATGGTCAATGCAAGGCCAACACTTTAAAAAAACTAGCCATTGAAAATAATATTGATCTTGAAAAGACTTTGATGGTTGGAGATGGTGGTAATGACTTATTGGCCATGGCTGTTGCAGGATATGGGGTTGCTTGGAATGCAAAGCCCGCTGTTCAAATTCAGGCTCCATCCAGATTGAACTCTAAGAACATGCTTGATATTGCTTATATATTTGGATACAGTGATGATGATATTAAGAAATTGATTTCTTGAATATAGTCACGTGAGAGCTTTAACGCGTGGGAAAATAACCTATACATCTACTTCCCAAAAAAAAAAAAAAATTTTCTTCACGCCTTTTTTATTACTGTAAAAGAATATAGGAAATGCGCTTAATTTGTTTGCAAATATACTCAAAATGATATAAAACAAACACTTATATATAATTATTTTAACATAAAAACCAAATAAACTTAAATATATAATGAATGAAGAAATTAATGAAGATAACTTAACTACACAGGAAAAAATATCAAATAAAGTTTGGAAAGTACGTGTTGAAGGATACAATGAACTCACGGATTTGATACAAAAGCCAAGCACACATTTAGAGGATGTTTGTCACATTTATGATTTTGCAATGTTCTTAGAAGATAATAATGCAGTAGCTTTAGAAAAGGCACTTCAATTAGTATTTGAATTTGTTAAACGTTATAATGGATCTCATATATCAGAAGGCATTGTTTCAAAGTTAATAAATAAAGGTCTTTGTTCAGCAATGAGAAAAACAACCGCAGAGTTATCCAAGCAAATTTTTAAAGAACTATGTGAAAAGTACGGAGCCTTGAAAATACTTGGAATTGTTATCAAAGAGTATAATGAACTAACCAATAAAAAGCAAGATAAGATAGTCAATTGTATAAGCACTGTGACTGTTATAGGAATTGAACAGATAAATAAGTACATTGAAGATTCCACGCAGCAAACAAATTTATTGGCACTTTTGTTATCCTTTTATCAGCATGGGAATGTTAAAATTAGAAAGGATGGACTTAATGGACTAAGTCTAGTGGAGAATTTTGTAGATGAAGATAACTTTGAGAATGAGATTTTATCAAAATTGAAGGCTTCACAAATCAAGGAACTGGATAAAGTTAGAAAACCTAGGTCATTAAAGCAAGTTAAGACATGGGAAGAGAGAAAAGGAACTGATATTTTGAATGATGATTACATAAGCATACCGATTTTTCTACAAAATTTGAAGAATCCAGACTGGAAAATAAGAGTTGAAGTGTTGAAGGATATCTTGGCCAAGTTACAGTCTTTAGAAAAAATTAACTATAAGAAAGAAAATTATAATCAAATATTTGCAGCTTTAGCTACTGTGATTAACAAGGATGTCAATCTGCAAATTGTGCAATTATCAATTACACTCACTGATAGAATGTTTGAGCTGATTAAGGAAAGTGAATACATTTCCACATACATACCATTGATATTAGCGGAAGAATTAAGCAGATTGAAAGATAAGAAATTGACTGAAATGATAAAGACAAGTGTTTTCAAGATGGTTGAAGCACACTCTGAAAGTATAGAGTTTTTCATTCCATATTTCACAAAGAACTTCACGGATAAACTTTTGGCGCAAAGAACAGAATGTTTGACTCTTTTCAATGACTTGTTGGAGAAGAATTCATCAAGTATCAAGAGTATTATTTCCTTGGAATCAGCAAGGGAAATTTTGCCTGTATTGATTAAATTTTGTAAAGAATCACAACCTAATGTAAGGCAACAAGGATTTAGAGTACTTGCTTTGTTTTTTAAATATATCCCAGATGCTGAAGATGAATTAATTGCTGATGTGGACAAGATGTTGGACTCATTAAAGGTAAAGAAAATCATGGAATTGAAGGATGGTTATGATGGAGATAGAAAACGACCAGCAACTTCTCCATTGAAAATTGAGAAAATCAGAAAACAAAAAAAGCCAGAGCAAACAGAGCCTACAGTGGATAAGGATGTTGAATCCTTTAAGAAACAAATAGATATGTTGACTCTTGAGAATCAAAGGTTGAAGGAAGAAGTGAGAGAATTAAAAGAGATATCAAGAATGAGTAGTTTCTCTACTATTCCGGAACGAACTAGTAGAATCAATTCAGGTACATCAATTTCTTCATTTGCATCATTTGATGATTATTATAATAACCAACTTGCTCAAACAACTCAGATTCATAATAGGGTTCAAAGTATAAGTCGTAGATTAAGCAGCATCAATTTAGGCAGGAGTGGGCATGATCTTTAATTATATATAAGCCTCTTTTTTATTTTTTTTTTACTCATTTTTGAAGCTTGTATAATATAATCTTATGATATGCGGCTTATTCATTGTACATTGCAGAGTTTATAGAAAATCAATGTGTACTTTATTAAAAGTAATCAAAGTTCAAAGAGGCTTTTATTTTTTTTTTTTTTTTGGTAATCAGTTTTTTACGGGCTTAAGTGGTTATTAACCCCATTTTATAAGTGAACCTATATCGTCAACTTAATTTTTTTTTCGATTCGTTGTCAAATTTAACCAATATATCACAAAGGGATTTACGCCCATTGATATAATCAGGAAATTAAAAAAATACACATACAATTTTAAATTTAGAGTTTTTGTTTTAAAAGAATAAATAAATAATTGGCCAATTAAAAATTAAGTATTCTAACATAAAGAATTACATCTACAATAATTTCTAATTCTCTCTGTTTCTTTTTAAAAAAAAAATACAAGACTAAAATATCAGTATGTTTTGTAAAGATTTATAGGTATTTGTTTTTTTTTTTTTCCACCCAAGCATAATTGATAATGAATACGTATACTCAAGTTTGCTATTAAGAGAGTAATATATATTAAAATAACCCTCTAAATAATTCAAGTTAGTCTTCTTTTTTTTTTTGATTCCAACTTCTTTAATTTATTTTAGATTTGTTTCTGTTGGCTTTTTTATATAACTAAAAATAATAATGATTTTAGCTGAATTGATGAGTATTGATAATGTCAGCAGTCAATTCTTTTTCTTCTATTTTTTTTTTTTTCGTATCGTTTTAACGCCATGGATAATTCTCCCTTAAAAAAAGAAGTTGGCTTTTGTTTATTTTTTTATTTTTTTTTTTAAAAAAAATAAATTTTAAAACCTTAATTATATAAAAGCAACGGTGAAATCTTGAAATTTTCTTAATCAAAATTTTCTTTTCGAGAATATGAAATTTACAACAAAAAGAAAAACAAATAGTTGGCATACAACCTACCAAAATATAAATACATATATAAAATAAAGATGAGTGGGTTTAATACTATTACGGATTTACATGACTTGCAATTCTTTAGCAATCTTACTTCAATTATCAGTAAGACAATTTACTGTTTCAAGTCTGAACAATCAATGAACCACTTTAAGAAGCATAAAGGTAAAGACATTATAAAAAGTCCTGATGGTTTATTTGATGGTTTACCATTGTTCTCTTGTGAATTAAAGCGTGATGGTAGTTATTTGCTATCTTCAGACAGTACCAATTATACTATTTACAAGTATGTCATTATTCCAAGTGACAGCAAACATCCAGACAAGAAATTGCTAGAAGAGAAATATCTTCACAATTCAAAAAAGTATAAGCTTATTGATGTCAACGCTCAATACAATGTCAGTATTTACAAGTATGTTTACTGTGAAGTTATTAACAAGCTCGCATATTTATCCTTAACTAAGAAAAGAAGATCTTTACTTAAATTTGAGGATGACTCATTAACAATGGTTTTTCACACTTATCATGATTATATTACTATAACTGATAATGACATGTTTGAAAGTAATCAATGGATATTCAGAGAAAATGAAGGTAATGTTTTTGTTGATGATCTGTATATTAATGACAGATACAAGCTTGTCAACAAGGATGGTCATGTAGCTGCTGCGTATGATAACTCAAACCGTTCCAACAAATGGTTTCCTACAACAATTAGAGAGAAGTTGTGTGATTTGAAATTTCCAGTAATGAACAATCCTCCACAATATTCAACTAATCCTAAAATTGAAAACTATAAAAATGATTATTTGAGTAAGTTCCATGAAAATATTGTTTGTATGGTTTTTGTTCTTGCCAATTATATTAGAGCTCTAGAAAGAAAAAAATCAAATTAGAAAGTAATTTAGATATAAATAAGATGTTGTGATTATAATTATTTTGATTTTATGATATTGATACCAGTATTTGATATTAAAATTCATATTATAACTGTTATATTATCATAGAGTTCTGTACACATATTATTGTACTTTGTTTATATACTGTGAGAAAATTACCCCAGGAATATTCTAATAATCTTGTGAAAAAAATTATATATTTATATGATCTTAAAGTTCATGCATTGTTATTGATTTGTTTTTTAAAAAATGAGAATTTTTTTTCCTACCTATTTAACAGCTATTTCATTTCTTGTTGATTATGGTGTTCTTCGTTCTATTTATAACACATAAAACAATATACTGTAAAAACAAAATCAAATTTTTATTTTTATTTGGTTTTGGATCTATTTTTTTTTTTATTTTTGAAAAAAATTTTAATTATCAATTTTACATTTAAAAAAAAAAGACTATTTGTAAAATTTGTTTTGAAAAAGATATATTTGTTGTTATTAAGTCATGTGACTCTATTTTAACGAACATTTAGAAAATGAAAAAAATAAAATAAGCCAAACATTACTCTTGCCCACCAGCTCTTAATGTTCATTTTCATAACTATATTACTATGAAGGTAATTTAAACATAATAATAGTAATATAAAGAGATACCAATATTTCAAAAGAAAATAGTGATAATTTATATCATTTACTTATTTATAAAGATCTAGACTATTTTGAAAAAAAAGACCAAAATACATGAAACTAAAACGTTGTCAAAGATTCAAGTAGATCTTAGTACCTTATATTTTTAGCCAATCAAATATTAAAGCTGAAAGAAAACATTAGATGGATTTCTTAGATGTTAACAGGTGAGTTAGAGTTTATATTTTTAGAAAAAAAAAAAATAAGCAGTTTTTATTAAAGATTTCTTTTTAACTATAAGTTGAAATCATTAAATTTTTTTTTCTGTGGAACGTGTAATTGATTAACATTCTTTGAAAAAAATATAGGTGTGTTTTTATTCCCTACCCGCTACAACATATAACATTCTTGTAATTAACTACATATTTTTTCTTCTTGAATGAAAATGAGAATCTTGGTTTATTAGGTAAATATTTAAAAGAATGTTAAACACATGTATATGTTTTCAGTGATTTTGACTCAACTCTATAAGATATTTACTGTAGTAAAAAAAATAAATAACAAAATACTAGTATATACCATTTTGCATTATACAACACGATAAATCAGAATAGCTTTTCATTTACATCTTAAGCAAGTGATATTGAGTACATATTGTTTTTTTTTTTTGAATATAAATATAATTAAAATTGTTGAATTAAAAAAATAAAAATGTTCCTTACAGATTATATATGATTCAATTGTATATAAAGCAAGTCAAAAAAAAAAAACAAAAAAAAACAAAAAAATTAATAAAATAAAGTACTCTACTTATCATGAGAAATTATTAGTAAGAGACTCTATAATAGACACCAAAGAAAAAAAAAACATTCTGTAAAATTATAAAATGTTGATCAACCAAGTACTATTGACTTTAGCTTTAGCTATTGGTGCTCAAGCTGTCTTTTACAACTCAACATTAAACTCGACATTGGTTGATACTACTTCATTTGCTAACAAAACAATAATTCCTACTTCTTCATTTGCTAACAAAACAGTAATTCCTACTTCTTTTGCTAACAAAACAGTAATTCCTACCTCTTCATTTGCTAACATAACATCAACTATTTCTACTTCAAGTCTGAGTTTAACATCAGCTGCTACTTCTTCAAGCTTAAACTCAACTACAACTAAACCAGCTTCAAGTTATTCATCAGTAGTAAACAATGTTACAAGTTCCATCTCCATGAGTGCAACTAATGGTGCCAGCACAACCAGTTCTGTTTCAATTTCCACTACTTCTGTTCCTACAAACTTGCCAAGTCCAAAAAATTTCACCTTCTCATCCAACTCTATTGAAGATGGTGTTGCTCACTTTGGTTTTGACTTAACTCTTGATGACTATGACTTTACCCATTGCTTTGTTAACATTTCACACTCTTCAATTGACTTAGTTCCTGGATCAACTGAGGTATCATTCACCTCTAATGGAGAAGTCACCAAAGGATCAAGCTATGGCTCCTTCAACCAAACTAGCTTCTTTTTGACTTTAGCAGGTGGTCCATCTACACCAATTACCAAATTATCTTTCCATTATGAAGGAGTTACCTCAAATTCAGTCGCTTCTCAAGTCTTTGACTTTTGGCTACCTGTTGTTGATAAGAAGAGATCTGAGACAATTTATGTTAAGTACACTGTTGAAGCTGTTATTGACACCAAAGGTAGCTCTGGTGAAGTTACAACTAGTACAGTTAGTGCAGATATAACTCCGACAGCTTCTGATGACTCCTCTGTTATTTCTACTACTGATAGTGCCACTTCAAGCACAAATACTGCTACTTCTTCCGAAACCACAAGTACACCAGCCACAACTACCAATACAGATATGAGCACTACTTCAACCAGAAATACTTCTACTTCTTCCGAAATCACAAGTACACAAGCCAAAGCTACGAGTACAGATGAAAGCACTGCCTCAAGCAAAGCCATTACTGGTTCATCTCAAGTTACAGGTACATTTTCAAACACTACCGATACAGTTAAAAGTGCTACCTCCACCTTAGAAAAGTTAACTAGTTCTTCTGTTGAATCAATTGCTTCTCAAGATGAAAAGTCAACAACCTCTACCACAGTAGCTTCCACTTTGGATGATTCAACTTCAACTGCTAGTCACTCATCTGCCGGTGCTAAAGCATTCAGCACTACTTCTGAATCTCAATCATCTAAAGCTGTATCAGAAACATCTACTCAATCTACCAAGGACACTTCCGCATTGGTCAGTACTGATTCTGTATCTTTAGAGACCACAACCTTGGTTACAATCACTTCTTGTAATGACAACAAGTGCTCATTGGTCACCTCTTCTGCTCTTTTGTCTGTTGAAACTACCACAATTGAAGGTACAGTTACTGAGTATACTACCTATTGCCCATTAACCGCCTCCAAGCCATCAAGTGATATCTCCGAGTCTATTACAAAGAGTGATTTGTCTTCTGAGGAAACTTTAGCTGCTTCAACCGTTATTCAAGTTTATTCTTCTTCAGGTGCTGAAAAATCATCTATCACAGTGGAAAATGTTTCTCAAAGCACAACTGCAGAAATTATTTCTACTGTTGTGACCTCCAGTAAATCTAACTCTACAGCTGTTGTTTCCTCTTTAGAAGGTGCAGCAGGTAAAAACTCAATTGTTCCATTAGTTGTTGTTGTTCCTTTAATGTTCTTATTGTAGATAAGATACTTTATTTTGTTCAAGTAATTAATTATTTAATAATTATATACATCGTTTCTTTAAAATATTTAACTATGTAACATTTACATACAAAATGTAATTGTTTTTTGTAGTATTATATAAATAGGGAAGTTTTTTGCCTTTTTTGTAGAAGTATCACCTAACGGGGAAAAGGAATTTCTCTATGGAAAATGATAAAGATATATTTTGCGCTACCAAGTTATTCTCTTATAAAAAGATAAGATACATTGATTAAATATAAGGGTAAGTAATGTATGGAAATATAATTTAAGGTATAAGACTTATACGTAGATTTATCTACATTATTATATTTTTATATTAAATAAGTACGTAAATAAAATTTTTTTTTTTATAACTATTAGGTTATTAATTTATGTATGACTTATTTTATTTGAAGATATAAGTATTATCTAGTAGAAAAAGTTGTAAAGCTAGATTTCCATTACTTCTAGGATGAAATTATATAAAGGGTGGTTGCTATCTCAACATAGTTACGCAAAAGTAAGTTTATAATTAATTTAATATATGGTATTAGAAAAGAAACCAAGGTTTTAAAGTTTAAAAACATCAATATTAAGTATTTTTTTATAAGTATTTTATAAGGCCTCTTTTTTAAAAATATATAGTAAAGAATCAACTTATAAGTTTACTTAACAATAAATAAGTCCTCTTATTTTTATTATTATGGTAACCACCTCCTCTGCCAACAATCGTTGAGATAGACACATACTGTATTGAGAAGAAATCTCTACTTTTCCATTAACTTTCCAGCATTCTTTTTGATCAGACTTTTTTTTTAAAAATACCAATAAATTTTACCATCCAGAAGCTCAAGCTTCGTGAAGTTAACAAAAAGTTTAGATGCTCAACTTCTATAAATTACTAGTTTAGAGAGGATGCTTTGCTTGTAAATTATGTTTGAAGTGTCAAATGTTTTGAAAAGCATGCCTTGAGGAATTATATGCAGGACCAAAAGATAATATGTGCTTTTATGTCTGACACAAATACCAATCTTCTAATTCCAAAAGTGAGCAAAAGAATAGAGATACTATTATATGTACCATTAGATTGCACTGCAATTGTAATTGCTCTTGAATCACATATGTCGTTAAAGTGACGTTACATCTTTTTTCTGAATTAACCTAAGGAGAGTTTTATGATGGCTAATTTTTTTGCGTTTTAGCAAAAAAAAAAATAAGTAAAAAAAATAAGGGTTTTTATCGCGTGGCTAAAATCTAAAAAAACAGTTTAAGTCTTTTTTTTTTTAAAAAAAAACTGAAAAAGGTGTTTGTTGAAACATTATTTCACAAAGAGGTATCAGAGATTAGAACTACTTGTCGCAAAAGAACAGACCAAATGCAAAATCATCTTTAGGAAATGCTATTAATGCTTTTTCATTTGCCAATTAGTTTAAGTTTATGGCTGGCAACAGCCTCCTTTATCAGCTCGCTTGAGTGGATATTTGAGCAACACCACGCACCAAACAAGGTGACCGACGCTTTGATAATTGGAATACTTCCTGGGCACACCATAGACGACTATAACGTAACCAAAAGTGATTGAAACAAATTGATAATATTGCCATCAACACTGAGATCTTTTAGTATGAATGAGTTTACGGGGTTTGTCAATGCGCTAAACACTGTTGACTCTGCTGCTCATTTTAGTTTTAGGGATTCTGCTTAAGAAAATTTTTTTACATTGCATTCAGTACCCATGTCAGCTTTAAGAGACGGGATTGACTATACGGTGCAACTTCCGGCGGTCAAGTACGCAGTGGGTGATTATAACGAAGTAGCCACAAATTTTGACTGTCAAGTAGATGCTAAAAATAGTTTCAAGATAAAAGGTTATGTTGATATTGGACAATCAGGTAGTGATGAGTCGAGTATATATTGATTTTGTTTGGTACACAAATCTTCAACCTGCCTCAAGTCCAAAAAAGAGAAGATCCTGAGTGAAAACCTTGACAGACTTTGTAGATCTGTAATTGGACGTTTTAAAAATAAATATATAAGGTAAACAAAGTGGAGTAAGCACGTGAACATGTGTAAATAGTGGGAGTAGTGTGTTTAAGAGTATCCGCCTGAAAAGTGATGCAAGACTCTTTTTTGCAAGCAAAAAAATCGGATTATAAAATATAATTACTAGATTGGGGACGTTTTGAGATTTGAAGAAAAAAAAGGAAAATTTGTAGGTCAAAAGTGCCAAAATTTTATGTCCAGATTTTCAGGCTCGTGTGTCAAATTTGTTTCCTTTTTTATGTTTTTTTGGTGGGAATCTATAAACAGGGCCAAATACACCCAAAATACTAATAAATCTATTAAATATTCACCAGCAATCTTAGCTATTTGTACATTGTTGTTTATATAAATGAATAGTCAGTATATAATCCATTTGACAATGAACTTTAATTCGTATATTGAGCGATTGAAATGAGCTAAAGAGTTAAACATTTCAATCAAATGACTCTTCGTTTACCGCAATGTTATCAATACTAATAGCATTGCCATTGACATCCTCCATTAGTCTTTCCTCCAGAAAATGCAAATTATCGAGGTATATTTCTGGTTTAATCCATTAATTGATGTAAACCTCTAAGTCGAGTAATCCGGTCCTTTTGTAAATCTTATCAAACGTACACTAATAATAAATTCCACGTGATTATGTATAAACAAAAAACATAAATTGAGTCTTTGGAGACATAATACCGCCAAACTCTACACATTGGTGTGCAACAGCTAACTGCATATTTTAAAGAATCTGTGATACATGAGTAAATTGGCGTATATATAGCTCTAAAAATAAAAGGGTTTACCATAGAAAAAATTCCTTTTGGGAAATATTTTTTAGTTTACCCGCTCTTTTTCAAAAAAAAAAAAGAAAAAAAGACTAGTAAAATTTTACCACCTGGACATCTTTTGTCCAACCTATTTTCAATTTACACCTAAATACGTCTGGTAGCGGAAAAAAAGAAAATGGTTCTATGAAAAAATTTGTCCAACTCCTATTCCTTTTTTTTTCATATGTTCCTATTATTTCCTCTGAACTTTGATTATTAATTTACATTGACCTTAACATGTGACTCCTTTAACCTTTTCTCTCCTATTGCAGTAGAATAAGAAATACTGTGGCACTCAGAATCACGTATCCATTTTTCTAAAAAAAGTGTATTGGGCCTTAGCTTTCACGGCCTTGGTGTAGTGAGATATGTTTTGGTTGTCTTTTCCAATAAACTTATTAGCAATAATAAATATATGTTCAAGAGTAGCTGATGACATTGAGTTGAATTAACCAACCCTTATCATGAATGAAATAAAAAAATTTTGGGTTTTCTAAGAAAGATTTTAGCTGCAAAGTTTTTATTATTTCACCGTTTGTTGCATAATCCTCAAGTTTATTGTTATCTTTTGAAAAAGGATCAATAAAAGTAAAGCAATGGTTCATCAAACCTCACTACTGCGTCTCACCGAACTTGTAGTTTTTTTAAGCTCATTTTCAGAAATAAGGTATAATAAATCAACATTGCTAAGAAAATCAAATCCAGGATCTGAGCTTTGTTGTATACTTGATTTCTCAAAAACTATTTTGATATTCTGTTTTCCTTTTTTTTTTTCAAATTTTCACATTTGGAGTAAGAAAAGAAGTGTTCCTTAGCTTAATCTACAGCTCCTTATAAATTAAATTTAAGAGTTTTAATATCAAAGAAAGGCTCATCATCATATTTTCTGAAAGTTTTTAAGTTTCTTGATAGATAAAAAGACGCCACTGACTTCCAATCACTGTATTTCTTTTTCCATCTGAAAATATAATTAAATTGATCAAACTTTTCCTTGTCTGTTATCCATTTTGAAAGAATATATTCCTCTGCCATTTTCAAAAACCTTCACGTGACTCTAATTGATTTTCCTAAAGCAATAGATTGTTTACATTTTTCACGTGATATAAACCAAATAAATTATTTTAAAAGAAAATTGTTTACATTTAAAACAAAGTTAACAAAAAAGTATTAAATTTTATATTAGCTCATTCTTAAATGTAAAATAATTATGTATTTCTTAAATTGTATAGACTGTTGATGTATCTCAAAAAGAGTAATAAGTCATCAGTTTCATAGTAGTTTATTAGCTCTTAAATGTATGTATGTGATGATGTTTCTTGGAGTAAGGTCATATTTTCAAATAGGAATAAATGCTTTTTTTTTGGTTTCAATAGCAAATTAATAATGTTATTTTTTTTTTTTAAGTTTAGAAGTGGAAATTGTTTATGGTTGTCCACGAAAAAATTAATTTGAGGAGTGTGCAAGCCACATGCAAAGTCATTGTAATTAAGAATGTTTGAATTGATTATGCTTTCTGAAAATTTGTGATTATATTTGGATATATGAAAATGCCAGTCTTTAATTTTTGATACAATCATGAATATTGTAAATGCCCGTTTTAGATGTATGATTTATGGATGACATGAAGACATGGCCTTTTAAGCTTAAGTTGATGAAGGATAAAACCGTTTTGATCAGATTTGAAAGCTGAGAAATTTCAACTCTATCAATCAATGTGTGCTCCAACTTTGACTTGTCAAAAAACTTGATATAAGAGCCAGCACGTTTGGTTATATTATTTTTTTTTTGGGATGGTTGGCAAAATTTTGATATCAGGAGGTTCATAATGGTTATATTGGTGATCGTAAAATGTTGGCTCCTTGTATCCAAACCATTTTGAGGTCCTTTTAGCCATGCTTCCTAGAGTTGCAGATAGCATAATCATAGATAAGTAATGGAAATTCATCAGTAGAGTCTCTAAAGACGAGTGCGAAGCACGAGTAGTACCCACAGTGTAGCGGAGCGGAACGAAGGGTACAATCTCAATAGCAGCAAGAAAAAAAAAAGAAAAAGAAGAAGAAAAACATAGGAGGATGGAGGATATAGAAAAATAAAATACACGTATTGAATATTGAATATGAATGATTTAATTTTTTTTGTTTGCTTCTACTTGTGATGTATGACTGTATATCAGAATATATACATCATTTCAAATAACGTATAAACTTATACTTTATTTTATTTTTTATTATAATTAATTACTCTTATTCATGAAAAGATGAAAAGTAATTATTCTCGTGAAGTATATATGTAACCTTTGTATTGAACGATGGGTACAATCTCAGTAGCAGCATGGAAAAAGAAAAAGAAGAAGAAGAAGAAAAACGGGAGTAATAAAGAAAGTGTAGGGTACCAAAAGAAGAAAAGAGAAAAGGAGAAAAAAGGAGAAAAGAATAAACTAGAAAAGTAACAAGAACATAAGAAAGAAAAAAGAGAAAAAAAGGATAAAAAACGTGATCAACAAAATGAGAAAAAGAGTAACAAAAAAACGTGATCAACAAGAATCAAAAGGAGTACGGACATAAGGGGATACGGACATAACAGCAGGAGGTAAGACCATAACCAGCAGA